>JAPQVY010000122.1:53877854-54464122 GCA_028535165.1 Quercus tomentella
AACAAAATTACGTTACGTATTCAAGCTTACTTCATTTTCTTGTCAAACAAGTTCAAAATTTTTTACCTTTTCACAAATTTATAAATTTATATTACAAACTATTTATATTATCAATTAAGTATAATTTTAAGTCTACGTAAATATAATTTTAGACACATATACATATAAAAATATAATTATTATATGTAGTGATCTGATCCTTTCCCTTGCATCATTAAAATAAAGTTGTAATCCCTTATATTTATTGCTGAAATTTACACATTTGTGGTTTTTTTAACGTAGTTTTTTTTTGGTTGAGGAATTCTTAACGTAGTATTTAATTTCATCTTAAACTGCATGATTCAATTACTCCTCAAGCGTGCAAGTTGTGACACAATTGTGTTGTCACACTTATGTATGTTCCTATGAATGTATACAATGTATAGAGATACCTATAAATATGTATCTTCTTCTTATGTATTTTTCACTTGAGTTTGGAAACTGCCTTAACAAAATTCTAATCCAATGGGGTTTTGTATTCTGAGTCTCTTAAATCTCTTTGCCTTTCTCATTTTTACATCATCAGTGCATGCAAGAGGATCTGTGCATGCAAGAGGAGTCAGAGGACCCAATAAATACAGTTTTAATCGGAATTACAATATCACTTGGGGACATAAGAATGTCTTATTACTAAACCAAGAAACTGAAGTACAACTTTCTATGGACCAAAAGTCAGGTTGTGTTTCTCATTTCCTATAGATTTCTTCCTTACTATAAGAAAAAAAAAAAAAAAAAAAAAAAAAGGTTTTGAAAAAACAACACTTTAAAAAGAAGAAGTGCAGTTTCAAATTGATGAAGCAAACTATAATCCCACCATGAAAAACATGAAAGGAAAAAAAATATTGCATATAAGTTATAGAAAATAGATCAAATCTTGCAAAAAAAGAAAAGAAAAAAGAAATCTCCTCTATTACTAAGAAAAAAGTACTGCATATATGTGTGTGTATATGTAAATTATGTATGCATGCGTATGTATTTGTTGTGTCACTTGTGTGTGTGTGTGTGTAAGAGCTAGAAAATGGCATCTAATGCTTTTCTTGTGCATTTGATATCTTAGGGTCTGGATTTGAGTCCTACAATCACTACAAATCTGGACTCTTTCATATGAGGATTAAACTACCAGAAAAGAACTCGATTGGAATTGTTACAGCTTTCTATGTGAGATTTTATATACTGCTTCTCTCATTAATCATCTTTTATTACTTTCCTTGATCCTCAATGGTTGGCATTGTCTTGCTATTGAAAGGAAAATAAGGTTGAAAACTAATAACATGGTGATTGCTGCAGCTATCTTCACCACGTTCAGCAGTTAACGACAAGCATGACGAGCTCGACTTTGAGTTCTTGGGTAGTAATGGACCACCTTATACATTACAAACCAATGTGTTTGTCAATGGTCAAGGGGGTAGAGAGCAAAAGATTAAACTTTGGTTTAATCCCACAAAACGCTTCCATTCTTACAAAATTCTTTGGAATCAATTTCGAGTAGTGTATGTTTGAATTCTCTCTCCCTTTGTGGCTTGCAAGTATTTCATGCCCAAACAACATTCAACAAGTCAATACACCATTATTCACAATCTTTTTTCACAATTTTTTAACACATGTTCTGTTGTGTTTGGTACATAATAAACATAATGTTAATGGTGAAGCCAGATGAAAGTGATGTTATTCCAATCACATTCCAATCACAACAGACCACGTTAACAATAATGAAAAAAAGTTGTGAAAAAATAGTGCCCTAACATTAGCTGACAAAAATTATTCTGATATCATGTCATTATGACATATTTGGCTTCTCAGGTTTTATGTGGATGACATTCCTATCAGAGTGTTTAAGAACAATGCAAAAATTGGGGCGAGTTACCCATCAAAGCCAATGCAAGTAATAGGAAGCCTATGGAATCCAGAAGGTTGGGCATCTAATGGGATCAAAACTGATTGGAGTCAAGCACCCTTCAAGGCCAAATTTCAAGATTTCAAGATTCATGGCTGCACACTGCAAATCGGAGGCTATAAGAATTGTCATTCTTCAAAGCTCTGGTGGAATAGTAAGAAATACCAGAGTCTAAACGTTCAAGAGCAAAGAGCATTTCAAAATGTAAGGAGGAAGTACATGACTTATGATTATTGTTCTGATAGGTCAAGGCACCCTAAAACCCCACCAGAATGCCGAAGAAACAAATAGAAAACAGAGTCGTAGTATAATGTATATAGACTCTAAAACTCAGACATTATATTGGTCATGGTCTCTTACAATTATAATGGTCAGAAATAATTACATATACCTATTCACATTTTTTCTTCTATTTCTCTTTTCATTTTGATCATCGTTATACATTTGAAAAGCAATCTGGCCAATCAATCATGCTACGGTGACACTACTTAATTAGTCCTAATCCAAAGAGAGAGAAGATAATTTTTTGATTGAAATTTGGAGGCTTCATAAAGTGAAATACCTAAACACCTGAACTACTTAGAAAATAGTGTGGCCGTATACAAAGTTGTCAAAATCATCGTGGGAGGTTAGTGGGATTGTGGATTATAGGATCGAATCATGGATTGTAAGATCTAACATATTTTCATATTTAAAGAAAAAAAACACATTGATAATGACTTTATATATTAAATAATCACATAAATAGTGATTTTATCTATAAAAAAACAAATATTTGCATCATATATAGCTACGTCTATACTAACGAAATAAATATATTTAAGTTTTGACCCAATGTATTTAAAAAATTTAATAAATGTTTAATTAGCAACCAAATACCAAAATATTTATCAACACATATGGAAATATTTTCCAAGCTCCAAGTTTAAAATCCAAAATAAGTTATCAAATGAAAACTAGCTAGCTAATATAAAATCTAAAAGCAAAATGAATATTAAGGTGAAGTGAACATTTATTTATTCTCATTCTAGGTTTCTTATAACCACCGTCCTAATCATTATCATCTAGTTCATCATTTATGTAGACATTGTATATTTGTATATTAGAACTGCAAAAAAGATCAAGATACAACTTCACACTTAACTATTCAAGTTATACCACTCAGCAACAATTATAGAGCATGCTCAAAAAAATCACTCAATCAATATACAAATACAAGCATACTAATAAAATTATATATAAGAAAAACATTTTAGTAATATTACAACACGATCAAACAAATTTAACAATATTATACCTTAAAAGATAGCAAAACCAATATAAATTCTTCTTTTAGAAATGATGAAGCATTCCTTCATTTTGATTACAAGTAAATTAGAAGTTAGAAAACATTTGCTTAGATTAGCATAATTATATAAAACAGAAAATAAAAAGTCATACAATCACAACATAGAAAAAAAAAACCTTAAAGCTTCATTAAAACCAAAAATTTATCCCATAAAAAAAATTAAAAAAAAAAAAAACAAACATAAACTGATGTTTTGGTAAGCTCAGTAGGATCTCATACGAGCCTACACGATCTTACATACGATCCTAGTGCGATCCTAGACGTTTTGGTGAGATAAGATCGTAAAATTGTATGATCCTACGATCCAAATCGTGATTTTGACAACCACAGCCGTATAATGTATATAGACTCTAAAACTCAGACATTATATTGGTCATGGTCTCTACAATTATAATGGTCAGAAATAATTACATATACCTTATCACATCTTTTCTTGTATTTCTCTTTTCATTTTGATCATCTTTATACATTTGAAATGCAATCTGGCCAATCAATCATGCTAAAGTGACACTACTTAATTAGTCCTCATCCAAAGAGAGAGAAGATAATTCTTTGATTGAAATTTGGAGGCTTCATAAAGTGAAATACCTGAACAACTGAACTTGTGTAGATATAACTGAGCCAGGCCTTATCACCAGCAAGTGGTGCTGATAAATTTTGGTGGTAGTTGCACTTTGCATATGGGCTTTAAATACCCTATTTGAGTAACCTGAGAAAACTAAATCCCAGAGTGTACCAAACTGGGTTCAACACCTCCCTCAAGCGACAGGTGCTTGATTACCCAGATACATTTTATGAAAATTTAACCCAAAATTTTGGGACTCAGATTTGGTTCCAATAAGCATATTCAAACAAGTAAACAACCAACATGAAATAGGAGTATATAGTTTGTCATCAGTGGAAAACTTGGGAGGGTGGTTCAAAATTATAGTCAAAGAAAGTGAATTAAAAATCAAAATTATAGCAAAGATCTATCCCAGGTAAAAGGTAGGAATATAGTATGAGACAACCACATTCATTCCAATCCGCAACACCCCTATCCTAAATCTCAAGACTGCACAGTAAATATTAATAGTGAAGTCATAGCAGCAATTTTTTTATCTGCACTGGATCAAGTTAAAGTTTTAATAAGTTTCTAAAGTAAAAAATAACAGCTGACAAGTGAACTTAATTCATAAGCAATCAAAATTCCAAGTCCAATCAGCTAAGCTCGACCTCTTTCCGTTGCGCCATGCAGCAAATCAGCTTCAAATGAATTACTCAACTGTAGAGAACAAAAAGAAAGAAAAATTGACATCAGACCCTACTTTTCCTATAATTTTTTAATAGTTCAATCATCCTACAACTTAGACTAACATATTCTTTTCAGAATGGCATCAATTTAGTTGAAACTTTTTTCTTTTTATCAGTAAGTTACATACACACCCACTGGGTTTTTGAAGCCAGTTGCTTACCCTCCACCCATTATTGTTGAAGGAGGAAGTGTTATTTGAGTATGAACTCATTGGCATTAATTTAGATGGAATGCATACTTAAGACATCTGAAATGCAATTTTGGGTATAAAAAAAACTAGGAAAACTATCTATAAGGATTACAAAATAATACATAGCATGAATGTCACATACAATGAATAAAGTTTTCCTAAAATTGAATGCCATTATTAAAGTCATCACCTTAATAATACATACTTAGCATGAATGTCCTATACAATGAAGAAAGTTTTATCAATGAAAATCTAGTTGCACACCAACTTATTTTGTATTTCCAAAAATAACTGTCTAGTCAGAGTGATGATCAAAACAAGCATATGATGGCACCGATGAAAATACTAGGAGAAAGGGATACTCAAAACAGCATGAGTGACAGTGTCAATGTTAAGGTACATGAGATACCATTACAGATACTCATTCTTTCAACCTAATGTTCTTCTTGCATAAGAAACGAGGAAAGGAGGATATTCTATCCTTTTCTGATTTCTTTTTTTCCTTTGGGGAGCTGTGCAAGTGTTCAATCACCCAATTAAAGATCAAACATGCCAGTGCTTTCTCTCTCTTTTTCTTCTTCTTCTTCTTCTTCTTTTTTTTTTTTTTTTTAATTTTAAATATAAATTTAATAACAACTTATATATAAACATGAAAAACACAAATGTACCCTTCAGAAAAAATTTCGGGGGCACTGAACAAATGTTCATTTCTTTTTCTTTTTTTTAAGTGAGCAAAATTCTTTCTTACTGAAAACATCAGGCACCATAAATTGATTACTTTCCAAACTTTAACCATCCAGGCATTTTTCCAACATACACTGTCACTTTCCAAAAATGGATGCAACAATTCCACAGGGATTATACAATACTTGCCTCACAGAATTTCATTGTAAAATGATACAGAATAGATGCGGACTTTGTTTATTTCCATTTCTTACCATGAATAGCTTATCTCTACTTATCTAAAACGTAATTATATCACACACTGCTATCAAATGAAAAAATAATAAAACATTTATGGAAGCACTTGTCTTTAAGTAAGAAACTTTAACAATCCAGCAACGTATTTACTAATACAGTTGTGCTATAAGTTGAATGAGAAAGGTTCAAAAGAACTTTATTGGAGGCTCATTTCCAAGAGAGAAACTTTTGCAGTAATCCATCTTTATTCTACTCCACCTATAAGATCCATGACATTATTTAGAAGATAAAGAACTCTGGAACCATTGAGGAGTCTATTTGGCATCCCATATTTTAGTGCAAGGTGTAGTCAATATCGACCATCTTCATTTGCATGCTTATATAACTCCTTTGTAAAGGTTGTGTAAAATTATTTTTCCCCCCATTAAATAAGGTTGTGTAAGACCGTTTAAGGTTGTAAGCCAAGCTCATTTCTCAAATTAAGAATTTTTTCAGATACAAGCTTGTAAAAAGTCTCTACTAGGTTTATGATAATAAGGCTACTGAGGCCTATGTCAGTATATTCCAAACATATAATTGCTTTTTTGACCATTAGTTCTCTTTTTTAGAAATGACAGTTGGTAGTGAAAGATCAATTCTTTCATGCATACAAGTCGGCAAAGAACCGCCATTAGACAACTTTAGGACAAAGTAACTAGAAGTGTGCCAAACTCCACATCAAATAAGTTAAAAATGCCCCTATTAAGGAGATCAGTCAAAGTATATTTCCCCTTATTCTATCCCCATCCCTCAATACTTTCCATGTGTATCCATTTAAGTCTCACACCCACAATGACAACCAATTGTAAATACGCAACCAGATCAAAATCCTAATAGCCTTTTTAAATGCTTGCAAAACAACAAAGTAGTATCAAATTGTATCAATCCAACAACTGGCTCACACGTGCAACGGCAACCAATTGTCTTTTTTTTTTATAGGTCACAATGGCAACCAATTGTCAATACGCTAACCAGATCAAAATCCTAATACCCTTTTTAATGCTTCCAAAACAACAAAGTATTATCAAATTGTATCAATCATACAATTGGCTCTATTTTCCCCAAGTATTGGGAGATCATAATTTCAAGCAAAACTAACCAACAAGAAATAACACTAGCAAGCAATGACAAGAGAAACAGAAGCTTCAATCCACCCCAACCAAATCCTCTCTGTTGAAACAAGAAAAGAAAATGAAAATTGTAACCTAAAAAGCTACAGAGGGAGCCCCTTTTTATAAAATCCATAATTAATGTAAAAAAATACCACTATCACAAACTCTACATACCCATATTCACAAATCAAACGGAGAAACTCAATCACTGTCAGCCACGAACATAGTGCTAAAAGCCTAAAAGTCCTACAGTCTTGCCACATGATTGAGAAGTCAACACTTGGATTTCTACTATACCACCAACCACCACCAACTGAAAGCAACATTTTTTTAGAACATTCAACCAAAACATTAAAAATCCAAACACCAGATAATTATAAAAAAATTATAAAAAAAAAAAAAAAACACTTTTTCCACTCAAATCACACCACCCAGATAACAAAGATCGCACCTTGCTGCAATCTCAAGACCCTTCAACCCACAGCGATATGTCTCTTTGGGTTTGGATCACATGGGGTAAAACTGCCTACCAATCACCTCTTCCAAACACCACAAAAAGTGAGAGTTTTGTACACAGAATAAGACCCAAGTAAAGCTAACAACCACTTCACAAGTCACAACCATCACTCACAAACATATATATATTGTTAAAAAAGACATTGACTTTGAGCTCAAATGTCACTTCCTACTCTTTTTTTTTTTTTACTTTATTTTATATAAGCTATCTTTTTCTAAAGAAATAGTCTTTTGCACTCAGTTTCGCTAGTAAAACTTCCAGACAACTGACCCACCTGCCATAACCAGTTGCCGCGGCGCATTCACCTCTAAAAAAAAGAAAAAAAAAGAAAGGAGCAAACCCAACATACCTCTGGCCATCAAGATTGCCATGGCCACTGCTAGCTCCACTCCCATAAGACCCATCATCGGCAGCAGCATGGCCTTGCCACACAGACTGCCAAGCATTTGAAGGTGGCTGAACGTACACTCCTCCAGTGGGGTCCACTGCGGCGGGTCTCCCAATCATCATTCCTCCGTGGGGCCCACCTGCGGGTTGCCCCATCGGCGGGTAATAGTACGGGACGCCACTGGCCGTGGCCCCCACAATCCCGCCGACTAGCCCAGCCGCCTCGTCTTTAATCTCGTCCCTCGGCACAATATCCACCAAGAAGTCGAATATGTCGGTCCTCGTGATCGCCGCCGCGATGTCGTTTTTCTGAAGCGTCCGCCGCTTGTTCTCCTCGGCGTGCAGCCACGACCGAATCGTGAGCTCGAGGATGAAGAGCTCGCACGCCTTGGCGAACAGGATGGGCGCCTCGGCGGAGATCATGCGCACGTCCTCGTCGGCCTTCATGATCTTCTTGATGCGGGCGAGGGGGAGCTGGTGGTTCTTGAAGTCGTTTACTTGCTCGATTTCTTGGCGCTGGTAGGACCAGAACATTTGGAGCTGCTGCTGCTGTTGTTGGAGGAGGTGGTGGAATGGGGTGGCGGAGGACGGTGGCGGGGGCGGCGGCGGAGTGGGTTGGAGAGGGTAGGGAGAGGACTGAGCTATCTGGTTGTTGTTGCTGTTGTTGTTGTTGTTCTCCATTGCACAAAAGGTGTTTGATGATGGGTGTGTGTGTGAGAGAGAAATTACTCTCAATTAGTGACAAATTGGTTTTTGGGAGGATGGGGATGGTGATGATGATGGGTGGGTGGGATTTGAAGGATTTGAGGGATGTGGGGAAATGTGGGGTGAGGATTTTGAGGGCTAGAGATATGTGGGGGAGAGAGAGAAAAGATGGGATAAGATGCATGCACTTATAACTCATCCTATTGTGACCCTAATTTTTTTTTTTTAATTTTTTTTTTGAGAGGAAGAAAAACCAAATGGGGGTATGAGTATATATTTTTATATATTATTATTACTATTAAAGTTTTATGAAATGGTTTTTTTTTTTTTTTTCTTTCAAATTATTTTATTCATGTTAAAAATTTTGGGATGGAATGAAGGAAGATGAAGTGAAGAATTCTATCCTTGGTTTCAAAAAAACAAAAAGAATTATATCCTCACCTTCCATACCAGTGCAAACATACCTTAAAATTTTCTTATACTATATTTGATGAGAGTTATCTGAGCATTTGCAGCAGTGTAGCTATAATGCTATAATGCTAAAATTTAGCTCCTCAAACCCAAAAACCTTGCTGCAGCAGTGGAGCTAAATCTAAAAAATTTAGCTCCATTGCTACAGTGCACATCTATAATTAGATGTGCACTGTTCATCACATCTAAAAGATAAAATATTATTTTATTAAATTCCTCTCTCCTCTTTTATTAAAAAAATATTTTTTCCTTTTTCTTTTTCTTTCTCTCTCTCCGGTGTCTCTTCTTTCTTCCTCTTTCTTCCTCTTCCAGTCCTCCATTTTAATCAAACCGGCCTCTCTGCTCAGTCCGTTGCTCCAAAGCCCAGCGCCGACCACTCCTCACTGCCCAGCGCCGATCGCCGATCGAAGTCCATCCCAGCGCCGACCACTCCTCGCTGCCCAGCGCCGATCGCCGATCAAAGGCCAGCCCAACGTCGACCACTCCTCAGCACCGATCGCTGATCGAAGCCCAGCCCAGCGCCGACACTCCTCGCTGCCCAGCGCCAATCGCCGATCGAAGCCCAACCCAGCGCCGACCACTCCTCACTGCCCAGCGCCGACCACTCTTTGCGTTCTCCACCTCAAAGGCCGAACCTCCGAGCTCCACCCTCTCTGTGCGAGGCCCAGCGCCGATGTGGGTTTGTGTTTATGTTTTCCGATTTGTTGTGGGCAAGTGGGTTTGTGTTTGTGTTTGTGTTTGTGGCAGTGGGCTTGTGCACGTTGTGGTTTTTTTTTTTTTTTTTTTGCTGTGGACTGTCGGTAATGGTGGTGTTGGTGGTGGTTGTGCCTGTGGTTGATGGTAGAGGTGGTTGAGGTTGGTGGTGTAATATTTTTTTGGTTGTGGAATATATTATTTTATTGTAGTAGTTATAATATTTTATTGTGATGTTTATATTATTTTATTATGTTGAAAGCTAAAATAGATCCACTGCTGTAGTATGTGTGTAGGTAAAATAGATAAAGTAACTTTTGGTGGAGCTAAATTGCTAAAAATTTAGTTCCACTGCTGTGGATGCTCTTAGTCCGTATGGAACAGTTTCATGAGAATATTCGTTCATAGTATATAAGACTTATAAATGTACAAAGCTCACATATTGAGCGAAGGTAACTTTAGTGAAGGAAAACGAGAGAAATTAAGAATTCTCTCTTCTTATCCATTCTGTTGTAAACATACCTTAAAATTTTCTTATACCATATTTGATGAGTTATCATAATTCGTATGAAATGTGTATGGTTATCAGCCCATCATTGGCTTGTGGGTCGTAGGTCGGATAATAGTTCCCCAACAGGCCTAATCCGTTATGCTTGACGGATTAGGCCATGGACTGTTTAGTTCTCGAGGGTTTGACGTTGCTTAGGGCCCACTCCGAGGTATCTCGGTAATGCCTTGAGGGATGTTGCCGCCGAGCAACATCCGGCATTTGTTGCAAGTCCCAAAAATTGACACACCTATTTCCAAAGTGGGACCTCTTTTTGTTAGGAATAATCCTAAAGGGCCCCACTTGCACGAAAAATCCTTAAAAGCAATCATTATTGACCCACTAAGGAAGGCTATAAATAGGAAGAGAATAGGAAAGGAAGGGGTTAGACACTGGAAGGTGAGGAACCAGAGAGCTAGAGAGGAAGAGAGAAAAACCGAGAGAAAATCTCCTCGAGAAGAAGGTAGGCAGTTGTATTACAGGTATGAACTTTTGTCCTTAAGAACTTTCCATTGTAGGATATCCATACACCTTCTACAACAAGTAAATTGTGAATCGAGCAAAACAATTAGCCCATTAACCGAGGTTCAGGCGCACACAAAATGGTTTCATAAGACCTATCCTTTCATAGTATGTGGGATCCGTATTAAGAGATGGTACCTTTATAGAATTGCTCAAAAATAATATTTTGAGAAAAATGAAGGAAATAGAAGATATTGAAACAAAACCTTTTAAAAAATATATATATTTTTCTTGAATAAAAAGTACAGAGAATTTTATTTTTTATGCCACAAGTAAGTAACTTGGGCTTTCCTACAAGATAAGAAAGTGATAAATGTTGTTCACTCTACCTTAGTCAAGGAGGAATCACCTACCTTATCCTAAGAGATTGCATTAGGGTTAGACTTATATGAGAAAAAAGCAAGCCCTTCTTTACGATTAGCCTTAATGTTAGGGATTGATTCAAATCCAACTCTGCTAATTTCTCTGATTGAATGGCCACAGTTGTATCGAATTTAAAAACCTGTTTCCCTTTGATTTGTTGCAAAATTTGGAGGGAAGGAAGAAACAAAACTTATCATGAAAGGAAAACCCTTTAGAGAGGAAAACATCTTTACATCCAATAAGACAATGCCCTTACAAATTTCTTTCACCCTGGGAACTAACCTTAGAAGAGTAAAAGGGATGTATGCAACCTATTGGTTGGTCCCCTCCTTCCATTGGCACATAAAAATTTAATACAAATGGGTTAGCAATTGGCTACCTAGGATACGCAAGTGTCAAGGAATTAATTAGAGGACAAAGTTTAGTTACAAAATTGGTTGTAGCCTAAATCTACAACCTTATTCAATAAAATAAACATTACTACATATTTTAAAAATCCAACTATTAAATTGCATGTTCTTTACGCTCTCAATACATATGTCAAATTTTGTGTCAATCGAATATTATTTACTATATGATCTATAAGCTTATATTTTATGCATAATTTTAAACTACAAAAAATTTGCAATCCAAACAATTTATTGATGGCATAGCTATTGATCTTTAATTTTCTAGAAATTTCGCAAGCATGAAGGATAGAAGAAGAAGATGTAATCCAATGCTGGATTTGTCAAAATTTATCTCCAATAAAAAGATATTGAGTAAGGTTGTAGTTTAAGGTTACAATCAGTTTTGTAGCTAAACTTTATCCTTAATTAGAAACTTTGAAAGTAAATGGATAAAGGGTTTCAATTCATGAGAAACATAAGAGTCAATAGTAATACAAATGGGTTCACATTGGTATTTCCCACCTCATTGTGGAGGTGGGTGCTCAAGTTGTACAAATATTGATTATGAAGAACGTAAAAGCATGTCCATAATTCTCATACCCTAAGGGCCTAAGCATTATGACTATTTATTGGAAGTCCGTAATGAGTGAATTTCGTGCATTTATCGTTATTCACACACTTTAGGAAAGGAATCATTATTCTGATTTGCTAACCGAAATATCTTAGATACTAGGCTTTTGTTATGCTCTATTTCCCCTTATTTTATTGTAGCCAATTGTTGGTTAATGCTAGAGGTGTTGTTTACTCTAGAACATTTTGTTAGGTTATAATTCTATTTTATTAAGAGAAATGTTATGTCTACAACATTTTTACAACAAATCCTAAGTGGCAAGTTATTACTAGTTGTTATTGTTGGGGCAAAAAAATAATCTTAGCATTAGTTTGAAATTTAAACCAATAACAATTAACCACCTGTGATTTGTTATAGAAATGTTGTAAAAATGTTGTAGACGTAGCATCTCTCTTTTATTAATGACCTAGTTTCTTCAATAACAATAATAATTCTTATATATGAAGTCGATTATAAAATCACCCCCTAACCCCAAAAAAGAAAAAGAAAAAAAAGTGAGTCTTTGACAATGACACAGCAAAAACGATTGGCTAGGGTAAGGGTTAAGCCTTAAGGGAGAGTTTGGTTCACCATAATATTATATTACACTGTAATATTACATTATTATAATCTCAATACAAAAATACAATATTATATTGTTTAAAAAATGATGAGATTAAGGTGATATGATATATTTTATAATTTTAGATTATAGTAATATTAGAAAAAAATAAAATAAATTAAAAACTTTAATGTCACATCATCGTAATGTGCATCACATCAAAGGCACATTACAGCGAACCGAACGCCTTTAAGAATGTTTATTGTCCATTTATTAATCATCTAAAAAAATACATGAACCAGACTTCACATATAAAAAACAACCTTTATAAACTACTGTTGAGGGCCATTTGTGAGAATCCAGGTGGAAAGAAAGAAAGCCCAATAACAAGGGCAACAAAGAATTGACCAAGCAGATAGCAAAACCATTAGACCCAAGCGGCAGGAATAATGGATCACAGGCTCAAGAAATAAACAAATGGGTCTTGAAGAGGCAAGTGGGCTCAAAGAAGCTCGGAAAGAGAGAAATAGCATCCCATGGGCAGTATATGAGATAGAAAAGCAAGAAAGGGCCGCCGCAGGCCCAAAGTAATGCAAACTAAGAAAGTAAGGGGTTTATGGCAGGCCTATAAACCCCAAGGATGAGAATAAGGCTATTGGGCCAGGAAAGCCCAATGAAGTTAGTAAAAAGCCCATGGGAATGAAGAATTAGCAAGAGGGTCGAGGAAGCCCTAAGAAAGCAAACGGGTCGAGGATGTCCAAGGGAAAGCCAAAAGGGACATAAGAGCCCATAACTAAAAACAAACCAGTGGCTATGCTAAGCCACTGAGAGAAGGAATAAACGGCTGGCCCAAAAGAGGCCCAGCAAGATTAAGTTATTACAGCAGGAATAACAGAACGACATTGCAAGAAATAAGGGAAACTAAGGAATGGGCCAAAGAGATGTAAGACCCGTCATCAAATAAAGCCCAGCTCCTGAGAGGAGCGGGAAAACAAAAGGCAGCCCACATAAGAGGTCAAGAAACACGATAGACAAATGGGTAGCAGGCAAGTTTTGGACACATATGGAATGAAGGCACGCGCAAGGCCCAACCACCACCAGCCTGTACCCAGCCAATACAGAGCATGGTGAGGTCGGGGGGTCAGAGGATCAGAGGGCATGGTTTGGTGGTGGGGAGAGGAGAAAAATCTATTTTTATGATTCCGGCTCAGGCTCTTTCGGGGAGGTGTCCTGCTGAGATGGCTTACTACCCGAAAGAGGCAAGCTGAGTTGGAACTATTAGGTGCACGCCATGAGGGATAGGGAGAGAGAAATGACCCAGACCGCGGCAGGAAAGGGTGCCACGGTAGACTAGCAAACAAAATATTCTTCCTTGTCTGGCGATGGGAGGGCGTTACACAGAACGGAACAGTGATGGTCGGCCAGTACACCCAGACCAGACAAAGGAAGTTAAGGGCTAAAACAGTAAAATCGGGTCACGACAGACACTATAAAAGGAGGGTCTTGCCGTGAACAAAAAGAAAAAGGAGAGGAAAAAAGGGGGGAGAATAACGGAACTTGGAGAAGGAAAGAGAAAACTTAAAAGAAAATAGCAAAGAAAACGAAGTGAGAAGAAAGAAAGGAAGAGTGAGAATTAGAAAGGTGGGCATGCACCGGTAGATTGGCCCCTTCTCTCCCTCATGAAATCCGGCCCTCTATAAGAAAAAAGCTCGAAAGCACCTACGTAGAAAACCACTCGGGCCCGTTTCCCTCGGGGCTGTTAACCTCTACGGCAGGATTCTTTTTTCCTGAGAGATTGATTGCTTTGAGGAGGGACGTTCTCCCCTTTGTGGCTTTGCTCCCGCGGATTGAATTCCCGGTCGATTTCCTTTAGTATTCCGATTAACCCATGATTATAAACATTTGAAGTTCTCTATTATTCTCTTTTTTCTTTCTCTTCCGTAAAAAGAAAACAAATAGTATTGTTATTGTAATTGATGTTAAGGGCTATTTGGTCAATTCCCCATTAAAGCGGTTAGATATTTTTCTGTTTATTTTATTATTATTATGTCTGCCTACCACAATTTGTCTGAAACAGTTTCGCTTGTCGTGAACACATCCCTGGCAGATTTGGCCTAGTTTGCGCATAAGCCGGACTAACTTAAGCTGAAGCTGGGCCGGTCCCGACTCTCTTATCCAGAAAACTTGGGCTTAGTACAGCAGGAGGCAGTCCAACACCACTAGCACAGCCCACCCAGTTACAACTACTTTCTCAACTCTTTCTTTATAATTCTAAATGGTATAGAAGATTACAGGTATTATTCAGAGCCCTACACCAAAATGTTACAAGTTTGATTAAGGGGTGGGTCTACCTTGTAAAGGTATCCCATATATATAAATGGTTGCAATCAAAACCACTTTTACATATTATGCCAATAGCAATTAATTACAAACAGCAATGTGGACCACCTCGTGTCTAGCTTATCACATCATTTCTATAGTTGCCTTTTAAAAAGATATTTGAAAGCATCTCTCTCCTTCTAAACTATTTTCCTCTGTTTTTTTTGGGTCATCTTGTTCTTCTCCTTAAAGCATAATTCTAGTGCATGCAGCATGTTCCACAATTTTCACAAGTCCGATTCTATGATGCCTCTAAATCCAAATCTCCTTAATATTATGCCTCTTTGTAACTTTGTTGATAGAATAAGTGATAACTATGTGACAGTAGAAGGAAAAAAAAGTATGATTCTTGAGAAAGTGGCCAAAGGGTTCCTAAAGGTGCTTTCTCCATTACCCGAAATGTATATACAAAAAAAGAAAAAGAAAATATCCCTTGGGTCCACTTAGGTTGAAAAGGCCAAAAAGCAAAAATATAATAATAACCAAAAAAAAAAACTCTCATATACTCTTTTCACTATACTCTCATGTTTGGCACACTTAGGTTGTGGAATATATATACATATATATATATATATATATATATATATATATATATATTGGTTCACCCCCCACCCCCCCCCCCCCCCCCCAAAAAAAAAAAAAATTTTAGATTCACTATAATCTTCACTTAAACTTTAAAATTGATCAATGTTCCCTTGACCTTTAAGAAATACGCAAATTACCCCCCTATAATAATTAAATTCCATTAAATTCATTTATTTATTTATTTTTACAATAGAGGATAGTTTGCTAATATCCAATATTTAAGGGAAACATTGCTCAATTTTAAAGTTTGGAGGAGGGGATTAAAGTAAACAAAATAGTAGATCCTAGTTATGATCAGTGTTTTGGGAAGGGATAAAGGCAATCGTGGGACTCAAACTAGAAGAAGCCATAAGTGTTATTGGTGGTTTAAATTAGGCGAACTTAGTGAAAGAGGATGAAAGGAAGGGACAAAGGTTGAAATTGTGGATGCTAGTGCTTCTAAGGATGCCTAATTGTTGAGCGATGGCCACCCAATGGTTGCATTGTAGTAGTGATTAAAAAAAAAAAAAAAAAACCAGAAACCTTAAGGGTGAAAGTTTGGCCACCCAATGCTAGTGTTTGGGAGAGCCCATCCTTTTTTCTTTTTTTGAAAATTTTAGTTAAATATAAGGGTAAAAGTTTAATTTTTGAAAAGTTGGGGGCCATGGCTCCAAGTACTTCATTTGATTAAACTATGAAGTTAAAACCTGAAATCAATCAAACTCGGACCCAATTTTTCCTTTTCATATTTTCATTCTTTAATTTATTTTTCTTGATGTGACATTCTTTATTTTATTAATTAATTAATAGTAATAATAATACTAATCAATGGGACTCTTAATATTTTATTAATAATTTACATATCCAGTTATTTTACCATAAAAAAAAAAAATTGAAGGCTTTTTTTTGGTTTTTTGTTTGAGAAGGATCAAAGATTGAAATTGAATGGTTTTTTATTTTTTTAAAAGTTGAATAGGTCATTTATTCCTCTTTAAGGCTCTTATTTTAATGGAGCCCCTAAGGGCATCCTTTAATAAGCACATATTACTTTGCTTTTATACTTTTTGTCGAAAGTATTAAGCAACTGTTTGATAATGTTGTTTTAGTAACGTTATTTATATTTTTTAGAAATATTTGTGGGTGAAAAAGTGTGTGAAAATACGTGTAATGTTATTTAAACACTAAAAACTGTTGATCAAAACACCCTATCAAATAGTCTATTAATGTTTCATTGTTTTTTTGTTTTTCAATATTTAATGAGCAATGATTTTGGTGGGACAATCGAGCAAGATCCAATTCTGAGAGGAGAAGATGATTTTCAGGATGAGTTTGAGAGAGAGAAAATTAAATAAATTAAAAGTTATTCTTAATATGTTTATCTGTTTTCTATGAAAGTTGACTCATAAAAAGTGGTGGCATTAAATGTTTTTTTAACTTGTGCCTAAGGGCATTCATTGTTTAACTAGTCCCGTTTCTTTTATTTTTTAAAAAAGGTTAAGAATCTAGTTAAAAAAAATTTTTATGGGAAAAGAAAAAAAAACAATTAATGTTTTGACAGTTTTTTTCATTTCCCATAAAAGTGATGTCAAAATTTTCCTAAAATGGGCACTCATTAGCATGACTCTCTTAAAAATACTTGTGGGTGAAAAAGTGTGTGTGAAAATACGAGTAATGTTGTTTAAACACTAAAAACTGTTGATCAAAACACCTTACCAAACAGTCTATTAATGTTTCATTGTTTTTTTTTTTTTTTTTGTTTTTCAATATTTAATGAGCAATGATTTTGGTGGGACAAACGAGCAAGATCCAATTCTGAGAGGAGATGATTTTCAGGATGAGTTTGAGAGAGAGAAAATTAAATAAATTAAAAGTTATTCTTAATATGTTTATCTGTTTTCTATGAAAGTTGACTCATAAAAAGTGGTGGCATTAAATGTTTTTTTAACTTGCGCCTAAGGGCATACATTGTTTAACTAAGGGTATTCATTGTTTAAGTAGAAAACAAAAATCCCAAAAAGAATATGAAGAAAGAACCATATAAGTTACTGTTGCCTTCAAAGACCATAGAAATATGATCAAGATTGGAGGCCAAGGAAATAGCTAGAAGGTAAGCTTTTGCTTCAGCTCAAGCCTGATACAACAACTTCTTTAGCTGTGATAGCATTTTCAGTTTTGCCAATAGAATCTTTGCGCTTTTGCTTCAGCTCAAGCCTGATACAACAACAACTTCTTTAGCTGTGATAGCCTTTATAGTTTTGCCAATAGAATCTTTGCATACAGCAGCAAGTGAGCAATGATCACTTCTAACTGCATTAAGACTCTATGGGGCAGCTATATGAGAATCGAACACCTTGGTGATTTAAGCAGCAAGTTGGATTGTAGTAGAATCCAAACCTTTGTGAATCAAATTGTTTCTAGACCACCATATTCAGACACAAAGTATGGCTGCATAAAATAGTGACACAAAGTGCTTCTCCTGTCCAAACCTGGCTGAAGTGCTGGGTAAAGAATCATTCTGATCCAGTGTTGGATTGGGATTGATTCTTGAGGGGAAAAGTTTAGATTCCATATAGAGAGACCATATTTGAAAAGCAAAAACACCCACACAAAAAAAAAGGTTCTTATGAGTTTGAGGAAGAAAGCCACATCTGGGGCATAAAGAATCTGCTGCTCTGATTCTTCTGCTCAGTATTGCTTTGGTACCCAGTGCTTCGTTTGCAGATTTCCAGAGAACATCTTTCAGTCTTTCATTAATCTTCAATTTCTACAGTCTTTTCCAATCTTTTGGAAGAAGAGGGCCATGTGTAGAAAATCTATCTGACAAAATAGCAACTTAAAGGCCATATACCAATATTGGCAGTACCATGTTGATCTGGTGAAGGTATTGCACTATAGCTGCCAAAATCCAACTTGGTTGTCTGATAACATTACATAATGAATATAATTTTTTTGCAGCTTGAAAGACCAGGACAAAGGAAAATCCTCTTTGAGGCCTAACCTGCCCTTCACAGATGACCATAAAAATAGAAGCAACATATTTTCCCCATGTCTTTACAGATTGTAAAATAATAATACATGATAGAAAGCACAGTTTCTAGCATGTCAGTATCAATCAAAATGCATAACTCAAGCAAGAAACAAAGACTGAGAAACAAAATTTAAGAAAGGAAGTAACTAGTTTGACTAAACCAAAATTAAAAGAAGGATAAACAGATGATGGAACTTCATTCACATTTGATATAATGACAAAAAACAGGCCATTGCAAGGCATTATGAACTGTATCAAGATATATGCAGCTCATGGTACACAAATTTGACCAGCTGCAAAAAAAATTGTGATTTTGGAGGGAATTAAACTGAAAATGTAAAAAACAGCTCTTGCAGTAAATAAAGAGCTTAGCCTATTGGCCACTTCCCAGCAAACATGCAAGTCATGTAATCTGGCCTTCAAAGTTCAAAACTGCCTTCATGTCACGGGTACAGCAATCTAGAGGGCATTCTAAAACTTCAAACAAAACTGTAGTTCCACCAATATACAGCAAAGAAAATCAAAGCCTGTATCATTACCAGTATAGTGACTCACCATTAGTGTTGTGATCAATTGCCAAGAAAATGGGGAAAATGAAAAGAAGACTTCTAATCAAACATTGATTTAGGTTGGAATGGTGAGCCTAAGCTTCTAGGTTTCAAAACTCATTCCACCATTTTCTTGACCATTAGAGTATGACTGCAAAAGAATCTTCTATATAGGTCAGTTCCAGGATTTTGACATTTAATTGGCACTTTCCACCATTTTCCCTTCCCTCAACCGTCTCCTATTATATACCAGTATCTTTTCTTCCTTGATTTCCTTTCCCTTCTTCATCATCACCTCTGCCACATCCTTTCTTCCAATATCTTCTTCCAGACCTTTTCCCTCATTTTCTTTGCCATTCTCCACCAGCTCTTCTTCCTTGCAGTTTTTCGTGCACCCTAAGGGATCTTCTCGCCTATTATTTTCAACAGTATCTGCCAATTCTTCCACCTGAGCATCAGTCACTACCTGAAGAAGTTCCAAAGGCGTAGCTGCAGGATCAAGCTCCCAGCAACCTTTGGGGGCATTATGAGCCTCTTGACCTGTAAGCAAGTAAGAAGGGACCTGGTGTGAGAACCGAAACATCTCTGCTCTTGGAATTGTCCTGGTTTTATCCAAATTATGGCGAAACACTGTTTTGAATCCAGCAACTTTAACAAGTGGAGCAACAGTCACACCCTGCTCTTCATTGTAATCTTCAAGCACTTCCACCATGTCGTATTTGTGTATCACTTCATCAGGGGTAAGCACATTCCAATCAGGGGACCAGTTCCTATAGAGAGCCCAAACATCTCCCTTCATAGGATATATTTGAATGGCACCCCTTGTGCCCTTTGTCCACTTGGCCTTATGTGAGAAAGAATTAAGAGAGTCATTGACTTCATACTTGCCAATCCGGAAATCCCCACTAGTCTTGTAAAAGCCAGAACCAATCCAGTTCAGAGGGGCCAATTCATCATTGCATTTCGAATTAAGCCAACTAATCCGCATTTTGAATGGTCTCCTGGATATCACACTATGAATCATAGCATAAAAACGGGGCATCCCATCATCATCATCATAAGCAGCCCAAACCTGGTTATCACCAAATGACTTTTCTGTACGATCCTTGTCAAAGTCATGAAAATCTGGATCTGGGACACTCATTGACATTGGATCAGCACCACCTGTATCGGAATTCACACTAGAACTGGCATGTGAAGATTTCTCAGTCTTAATGGTGTTTTTGGTATGCATGAATTCTCTACATTTCTCCACTTTTAGCCCATTTACAGCAGTGTTCTTCTCCTCAACCTCCTTTTTTTCCAAAGTCTTTAACTTGTGTGAAGTCTTTAATACAGAAGCCATGCTCCACTCACTAAGCTTCTTCTTAATCTCTTTCTTAGCCTTCTCCATCAACATATTTCGCGTTTCCACGTTTGAAAGCTCCCTTGTAGAATTAGTTCTATAGTTTCCTGAAGCATTCATCCTTCCTGCTTCAAAACTAACTTTCTGAGATCCAGATGCACTCTCCATGCCAACTCTTCTTTCCATTGTCATTTGATTTGCCATATGTCCCCCCTTATTATCCATCCTACTTCTTTTCTTAGGCCTGTCTCCTTTCTGTGCCATACTGCAACCAGCATTAGACAACCCAGCTGCTAAACCAACCACTGGTTTGGTAGTAGCATGAGTTTTTGCCCAATAAGCCTCCTCCCTCATGACAGCTGCTGCTGCATCTTCATGCCCTCTCTTCAAATGCTCTGATGCTGGCTGAAAAACACCAGTGACTTGAGTAGCAGAGGAAGCCGGCACGGGCACACTTGCAACACCACCCGTTTTAAGGAATGCATCTGAATGGAAATTTTTCTGTGATGGGAGATAAGCAGAAAATCTTGCTCGCTCATCATTTGTAGCAGAAGTTGGTATCTTTCCTGGAGCATATTGATTCTTGACTGTTTGTGGACCAAAATTCTGTGGCTGCATGAAAGAATTCCACGGAGTGGCAGGAACATTGCCATTAAGTGGAGGTGGTACAATCTCTAAAGCCATAAATGACTGACGGCAGTTGGAGCAAACAAGATTGCAGTTGAGATATTTTCTAAGGTACTCAAACTGAACCTTGCAAGAACTGCAGAGAGTCCAAAATGTGGGGTTCAATAGATGAGGAGTCCCAGCAGGAAACGGATGAGTAGCCCCAGCAGAATGGGGATGAGTAGCCCTAGCAGGATGGGGATGAGTAGCACTCTTCTGATATTTTGTGTTGAAATTATTACCGTTGGAGAAGTTATGGAAACCATTCTGACCAGTTGGCACTGAAGATTTCGCATCTGGAACTTTCCCATATATGCCACTAAACTTCCACTTCTGGTCGTAGTCAATTTTCTTGGCTTTGTCTGACAAAAAAGTCCAGGCTTCAGATAGTATTTTAAAGGCCCCATCTGCACCAACTGATTTGTTTTTATCAGGATGAAGAATAAGAGCCAACCTTCTATAATGTTTCCGGATTGTATCATCATTGGCTGATGGGTCCACCCCAAGGACTCCATACCAATCGATTTCCCCATGTATTCTTTTCTCAGCAGAGATGTATACATCAAGTGTCGCCAGAAACTGAGGAAGACCGTCAAGTGCAGAAAATAAGCGTTGGGCCTTCAGAGCATATCTTTTTGCCCCAGAAATGTCCTTCTCCATAAACTTCTTCTCTGCGATTTCTTTAGCCCTGAGAGCCTCGTCCTTGTTGCATTCCATCCCCGCTATATTTGTCATGTCTCTAACCAATTATCAATTTCTTCTTCAATTCTTTCCTTTTAGAGGTAGGTCAGCACTATATGAACCAAGAACTTAGCCACCAAATTGTATATCTAGATCCCGATTCTTTCGCGTGCATCATTAAAGAGCTGCTCTCAAATGTCCAAGCCCTAATAAACAAATAAAAAATGGATCCAAAATAAGGAAACTATTTATGCAAAAATGGTAGAAGAGGAGAGAGGGGGGGGGGGGGGGGGGGAAGCAAGGTTTATGCTGAATTTACGTAAATGGTTAAATATATGACTACAATTACACGCTCATAAACACTATAGAATGCTTCTCTGGATCCATCAATTCCAAATAAATTAACACCTCTTCAATCTAGAAACCATTCAATGACCAAACAAAACATGTGGGAAAAGAATTTATGCAATTCAATAAATACAAGTACTGAACTTCCAAAATAAGCAAAACGGTTTTTTAACATAAACTTGAGAAAAACACAATAGCAGTTCCATTTGCATTGCTCATTCAAATCAAACACAGAAATCACAAAACAAACCAACACTGATCTTTTAAATCCTGTGGTCAAACTAACAGTAGGTCATTGAAAGAAAAATCCCAGCGGTCTGTTTGGATAATAGAATGGCTTCATTGGTAATGATGAAACCAAAATCAAAATCTTGCCTCAGGCAGCATTATGAACTTCGAATAGCTCTCCTAAGAGCTTAAACTTTCCCTCACTTTTTCCTTGATTTCACATAAACCAATCAGTGCATAAGCCCCAATAAATAGCTATAATTGAAAAAAAGGAAACTATTTCTGCAAAAAAGGAAGAAAAGAAAAAGAAAAAAACAGAAGAAGCAAGGTTTATGCCGAAATATACATATATGATTAAATATAAGACACTCATTAACACTAATAAATGCTTCTCTAGATCCATCAATTCCAAATATATTGACACATCTTCAATCTAAGCCCATTCAATGATCAAACGAAATATGCGGGAAAAGAATTTATGCAATTTAGCAAATCCAAGTACCAAACTTCCAAACTACACAAAATGGTTTTATAACTATGTGAACTGGAAAAAAGATACAATAGAAGTTCCATCAGTATTACTCATTTATATCCAACACAGAAATCACAAAACAAACCAAAACTGATCTTTATATTTCCTGTCGTCAAACTAATAATAGGTCATAGAAAGCAAAATCCCATAGATAATAGAATCTGTTTATTCTTAATGAAACCAAAATCAAAATCTTTCAACAGGTAGTAGTTTGAACTTTGAATAGCTCTCCTAAGAATTTAAACTTTCCCTCATGTTTTCCTCGATTTCACATACACTAACCAGAGCATAAGCCCTAATAAACACTAATGAATGCTTCTCCGGATCCTCCAATTCCAAAAATATTAAAACCTCTTCAATCTAAAACCTATTCAATGATCAAATGAAATACGCGGGAAAAGAATTTATGCAATTTGTGAGGGATTTCACAATTTGCTCTAATACCAATGGGCTTGGTCTGCGATCGAATGCTATAAAAGATATGTGCCCCCTCATCCTTCACCAATTGGTGGTTGGATGGATTGGTAAGGCACACAGTTCGACAAGTGGTATCAGAGCCAAGGTCATAGGTTCGAGTCATTGGAGCCGCATTGTGAGGGAGGGATTGTGAGAGATTTCACAATTTGCTCCAATATCAATAGGCTTGGTCTGCGATCGAATGCTATAAAAGATATGTGCCCCCTCATCCTTCACCAATTGGTGGTTGGATGGATTGGTAAGGCACACGGTCCGACACAATTCAAAAAATCCATATACCGAACTTCCAAAATAAGAAAAAACCTCTCCAGATCCTTCAATACCAAATATATTAACACCTCTTCAATCTAAAACCCATCCAATGATCAAATGAAATACGCGGGAAAAAATTTATGCAATTCATCAAATCCAAATACTGAACTTCCAAAATAAGCAAAACCTCTCCATATTCATCAATACCAGATATATTAACACCTCTTCAATCTAAAACATATTCAATGATCAAACGAAATATGCGGGAAAAGAATTTATACAATTCAACAAATCCAAATACCGAACTTCCAAAATAAGAAAAACCTCTCCAGATCCATTAATACCAGATATATTAATACCTCTTCAATCTAAAACATATTCAATGATCAAACGAAATACGCGGGAAAAGAATTTATGCAATTCAACAAATCCAAATACCGAACTTCCAAAATAAGCAAAACCTCTCCAGATCCACCAATACCAAATATATTAACACCCTTTCAATCTAAAACCCATTCAATGATCAAACAAAATACGCGGGAAAAGAATTTATGCAATTCAAAAAATCCAAGTACCGAACTTTCAAAATAAGCAAATCAGTTTTTTAACAATACGAATTTGAGAAAAATACAACAGCAGTTCCATCTGCATTACTCATTCATATCCAACACAGAAATCGCAAAACAAACCAACACTGTTCTTTTAATTTCCTGTGGCCAAACTAAGAGTAAGTCATAGAAACAGAAACCCCAATGGTCTGTTTGGATAATAGAACAGCTACATTGGTAACAAAACCAAAATCGAAATCTTTCAACAGGTAGCAACTTAGAGTTTAGACCTTAAATACCACTCCTAAGAAATCAAAGTTTCAAACTTTCCCTCACTTTTTCCTTGATTTTCACATGAACCAACCAGTGCATAATTCTCTTACAACAATCATCATAGCTATTTGTAAACTTCAAATCAATACTCAACCCAATACAAAGAAAACCTAAGCCAAACTTTTGAAACCAGAGAAAAAAACAAATACCCACTTCTCAGACTGACATGCATTCTAGCCAAAACAAACAAAACCCACAACCCAACAACTATTGAAAATTCAAAACAGCTTCTAAGAATTGCAAAAAAACCACACAATCAAAGTGCCAAAAATTCAGTAGCTTTAACTTAAAAGAGTTAAAACCCCATGAAAGTCCTATCACCAGCTACACAATTTAACAAACAAAAAATAAAAAATAAATTTATATTCCATAGATAGCACAATGAGACATACAACATAGAGCCATAAAGATGAAATTTTGAGAAAAAAGAAAAGTACCCATTTTCAGAAATTGCAATCGCAGTGACGCCAATGATGAATTGCCTTCAAAGTTTTGGTTTTGAACGCTTTTATGTACCAAAGAGATCAAAATATAAAAGCCAATTCAGGTATGTTTTGGGAAAATCTTCCAAAACATAACAGAAACTGGCAAAAGAATATTATATATTATAATGATGAAAAAGTGACTTGGGCTTCCCTCTATTTAAATAATAAGTCTGTTAAGTGTTAACAATAACCCCACCTTCAATTTTTTGGAGGGGCATTTGGTAAAACCCTAACTAAGGTTAATTTTTAACTATGGTTAATGGGATAGTACCATTGCCAATTTCCTATATATGGTAAAAATAGCAAGAGTAAAAAATTTTAATGGAACCTTTTTTTTTTTTTCATGTTTATTTCTCAAAATTTGATTTTTATGGTAACTCAGTAATTGCATGCATGGTTTTATAATTTGGTGAATAGGTGAAAAAATTGAGTCAGTTCGACGTATAATGTGTTCGAATTATCAAATTTTCGTGTCGAATGTTGTATTTTGAAAATGGTTTTAATTTTAAGTCCAAGATTTCAAATTCATGTTCAATTTTTCTTTTTATTGGTGAATTTTTCAAGAATTTTCAATATTATATATTTATAAAAATTCTGAAATTGGCTCATTAATTAACTGTGAAAAGGACCATTAATTCTGAATTTAGTTCATTAAGGAAATTTAAAACATTTAAATATTATGTGCTACTTCATCATCTAATAAAAAATTATTATTAGCATGCACTTTCCTTTTATTAGGTATATTAAAATTCAAGAAGTGTTGGATTTTTGTTTTGATGAAAGAGTTAGATTTCCAAAGAATGCTACATTAAAGCAGTCCTTTAAATATAGCTATATTTGACTGGTATGGATAATTATAGGGATATTAAAGTATGCATATGCTTTCTCCTTTTATAAACTTTTTTTTTTTTCACTAAGTAAATTTTACTTTCAATTTTCTTGATGCATGTATGCCATGTTAATGTTTAAGGTAGGTTTACTGTTAATTGGTTTCCATGCATAATGCAATTGCTGATAAGCATGTGTTTATGTTATTTCCATGTTAATAGGATTTTGTCATAAAATTAAAATCCAGCTCTACTTACTGCTTTTGCTTGAGTGGAACCCTGCAAGAGAACCTTGCCAACCATGGTTACCTTGCCCAACAGAGGATAGGTTAAAGGGTCTAACTTTTATACTGTTATAACTATGCTGAAATAGGAGGTCAGAGGAGCATGCACAATGCACAGTCAAAATACCATATATATCACACAATAGATACCCTACTTATAAAATTGGTGTTAGATAGGTGCCTTGTGTATGTGATAGAGAATGATGGGACCCAGCTCTTTTACCTTCCTTTTTATTTTAAAAAAAAATTTTGAATTTGGTTTCATTCTCTCTTAAAAAATGCCACAAGAATTCCTCCTTTTTGTGTATAGACTTCAATGAGAATGTCAATAATATGGCAAGCCTAGCAGAAATGCACAATTTTATCTTCGAAAACAAGTTATTATAGCCTCATTCAAAAATTGCCCCACTGGATCCTACTGTATTGTGTTGTTTGCCATATCTGCCTGACTTGGGCTAGACCTAGACACTAGTCTGTTTAAGATTCTCATTTCATATGGGATTATTCCACTTGAGCAGTTATGGCAGGGCTGCTAAAGTATTCGGCTAAACAATACGCTTTATCAACATGTCAACAACCAAGTTTTAGTCCCAAAATTTTGGAGTTAGTTATTGATCCTCAACGGACTAATCGGGTTGCCTACACAATATGCTTATGAATAAAAATAGCAGAACCAACAAACTTGTAGTCCAACAAGCATGAGTCACAAATGTGACTTGCACACCTTCAAGGGAATGAGATTTCTGTGCAGTAAACTATCAGTCTCCAATTTAGCATTGTTGTTTGTTACTCGTTTATGAAATGAACCATGCTAGATCGTGAAAGACACCAAAACTCATACCTTTGACATTAGGGAGGGAAAAACCATTTCAAATAAGAAGTAAAGAGGTGTAATCAGTAAGTATCAATTTAGTAGTATTCCTTTTGTTGAGGGAGACCATAAGCAGTTAATAAAAATTGGCCATTGAATATCTAGGTATATCCCTTTGGTTCCAATTCTCAAGTAATGCTAGTTTGCAATACGTCATCGATTCATGGTTCTGTATACTGGTTTTGTTCTTCATTGCATTCTGACAAGTAAGAAGTTCCAACCAAAGGCCACTGTTGTGGTGACCTTTGGTAATCCCCACTTGCTTCTTGTTCAGCCAGTGATTGGATTCTCTCACGACAAAATTTGCCTAATTATTGGAAAGTTGAGCTCTCCATTATCTTTAAAGCAATTTTTCTTTTTTCAGAAGAATCCCCAATTAGGTACACAACAGGATCAACACCAGGATCACAGTGACCATAATAAAGAGATAAATGTAGTGTCCTTTGAGGATCCTTAGATTCCATCAGATTGACCTTTTCATCAAACAAAAGAACAAGGACATATAAACCGATAGATCAATGACATAGACATCGTTCAAGTTGTATGTGACATATAAACCAAAAACACTGTGTAGAGGTGAATGAAATAGACCACATTACACAGACATAATTGTCCAAAGCAAGCAAATCTAAAGCTGTATAATCCATATTATTTCATTAATAATATAGGGGTCTATGGCAGATGGGGCAAATAAGATTGTGGTAGAGATAAATTCTGTAGTACAAAATACACATTCTGCAATTAGTGCACTTAGTCCAAAATGTGGGACTATTACAATTAGAAAGGTTATAGAAACCTTTCTGACCAGCTCAATCTGAAGGTCTCTCATATATACCCCTTAAATTCTGTTTCTATCATAAGAACTTCAATTGGTTTTATCATATAACAAATTCCAGGCTTGAGATAGAATCTTGAAACCGCAATCTGTGGCTATCAGTTCATTTTTGTCAGGGAAAAAACCAAGAACTAGCTAGTTTCTTATAGTTTTTTCAAAAGGTCTCATCATTAGCCGAGAGTTCCACACCAAGGATTCAATACAAATCAAGTTGCCCATTAATTCTTATTTAGTCAGAGATGTACAAAGCAAGAGCAGCCAGCAATTGAGGAAGACCATCAAGCACGGGATTCATCATCTGAGCCTTAAACCCATGTTTCTCTGAGATTGTTTTGGCATTGATGGCATCATTCATCTTTGTTGCAATCCATTCCACAAAGTTTGTCAGCCACTGAACACAATGTCAACAAGAACTCAACCCACCAAAAACCATCCAGTGATACTTGGGATACAAGAAATTTTACTATAAAGCCTTACAAAACGATGTGTCACCAAAATTACATTCGTTACTACGACAATTTATAAGCCTTTTGTAATAAAATTGGTCGTAGCTCTAGAATTTTCCAAAACAATATATTCAAATCCTAGCATATTTTTGGATGTGTCTTTAAACACATCGAGAGAAAAGAGAGAACATTTTGTGACATTTATCAAAATCCATAAGGTCATGATTCAAATAACAGGAAAGCTATATGGATTGCTTTCGAGATCCAGCAATTCCATAACTTTTTTACACCCCTCCACCTAGAAAGTAAAAACCTATTAAATGATCAAATGAAATTCCCATGAAAGCATCAAGTAGATTCAAAACAAATTCAAATTTGGAGCTTTCAAACTAAGCTTAGATGAGTGAATAAATGAATAATTCAAAGTTGAGGAAAATATTGATTGCTGTCACGCATCAACACTACTCAATCTTACCCACAGTCACAGTCAAAAACTGATGAAGCAAAGATTCCCATAGTCTAGGTGGCAGAGAAATTGTTACAACAAGGTTTAGAACATAGTAAAGTAAAAAAAAGAAAAAAAAAAGAAAAAAAAAAACCACATTAAAGGTAGATTCCATGTATAGGATCTACGCATGAGACTCACATTTATGCTAGAGGAATTCAACTAGCGTTAAAAAAAACAAAGCAAAAAATTTTATAAACCAATATTCTACATAGTCGGTTGTCAATATTAATCATCTTATCGTCCACATGGCCACTCGCCAAACAATCTATATCCTCTCTCAATACCAAAATTAAAATTAAAATTAAATTACAAATTTACTTAACCAAGCATCGTCTTATCCAAGATAAAGTGAACATCATTTTTTAAAATATATTTAATTTTCATTTACTATTATTAAATTTTTTACTTGAACCATGATATTTTATTCTTTATATGAAATTAACCTTGGTTTGATTACTATTAATTTGTCAAGTTATGTATTTAATCTATCACATTTATCTTGATTTGATTAGTATTAAATTAAGTTATTTTTAATTGATATTTAAATATAAAATGTTCCACTTAAATTTATTGTCTTAAGCCTCGAATTATCAAACCAGTCTTAGGTCTCAAATTATATCAAGCTGATCTTGATTGACATGATAATGTGTTGTTCTTTGCCTAGTACATCCGTATCAATGATTATGGAAAGAGTAACTTGGTATGTTTATAATTTTTTACCGACTAAAAAAGAAATTTTCAAAATTCAGAGACTAAAATAGAACTCAATGAAAATTTTAGTGACCAATCCTCTACTATTTTTACTCAAAAATATTAAAGTAGATGTTGCGTCGACTTTGTTAAATATTAAGCGAATGAAATAGCCGCAAGAATACGCTCACGTAATGCATTTTATGAATTTTGTTACAACGAGACTCGATATATATATTCTCGACCCAATAAAACTTTCTGTAACACTGTTGCGAGTTCGTTACGGAAAATGCTTGTTGAGACGGCTGTTGAATTTGTGAAGCTAAAATTTGTTTTCATAAATAAAAAAAATTAAAAAAATTAAAGTGAAGTTAAAATTTGTCAATTCTAGAAGTTTCAGAAATGATTTTAACGTCTTCACTTTGAAAGATTAAATTGGTGTTCTGTTTCTCAGCAAAATATATATATGAAAAAAAAATTGGTGTTCGGTTATTCGTTTGGGCTGATTTTAAAATTTTATTTTATTTATTAAAAAATATAATTTATTCAGATCTATGAGTAGAAAAAGAACTACCAAAAAAAAAAAAAAAAAAACTGTGGATAATGGGGGAAAATAGAGTAGAATTAACAAAAACATAATCCATTTTGCACCAAAAGTTTTTGGTCTCATGTAATGCCATTATACTTGGAAGGTAATATAATTTGTTGTTGGCAACTTGGCATAAGGTCTTGCACAAGGGCATTAGAGACTTTTTTATTTATTAAATTTTTAATCATAAACGTGTAACCATTAAAATATATATAGATATTGTCATAAATATGTGAATCGTGAATTTGTAGAATATCATGGGTTACTGTTGTTTTATAATACCATGAGCTACCGTGATTTTAGAATTATTATAATAAACTTAAATGTATGCTTATTGTAACACACAATTTAGGCAACCATGTTGATTTTTTTTTTTTGGCTTATGCTTTCTTTCTTTTTATTTTACATCTTTTTATTTTCTTGTTTACAAACTAACATGCAATTAGAGTTGCCCACACCAATTTTGTCCTCCACCTGCCTTGCTTACTATTTGACTTTTATAGGTCCTTACTCGACCCAATAGAAGGACCCTGTGCTCTTGTGTGCTTTTCATGTGCATCATGGGCCTCACAAGCTTCCCTTCTCCTAGATGGGCTTCTTCCTCTTAGACTGTGATTTTTTTTTTAAGACATTTCTTGGTGGGTTCCAATCATTCAATGGCCATTAAAGAACATCTTTGCATTGAAGACTGTTCTTCGAAATTCAAGTTTTCTTTTAAACCTCTACCTTGAGTTTAGAGGGATGTTAGAATATTTTATGGTATTATCATAAATGTGTAGTCTGTAAAATATATGTAAAATATATTATGATATTTCCATAAGTGTGTGGACCATAGTTTTATAGAATACTATGGGCTACCTTTTTTTGTAATACCATAGGCTACCGTGGTTTTAGGGTTACCATATTAAATCTAATGTATTCTTATATATACTAATAATGTTAAGGGAAAATGTAGGCTATCAAACCGAACCATGATAGCAAAGATGTAGTTGTTTAAGACTTTCTACTATGAATGTAGGCCATCAAATCAAACCAAAATAATTATCTTGATTCCACTTTCTCACCTTTCACATCTTTCTGTTTTCTTAGTTACATTTTAACAAGAGATTTGAAGGGGAGAAGTTTCAAGGCCATGCTATTGAAATCAGACTTGATTGCAAGTTTGCAACAATGCATCGCATGTAGATATAAAAATGTGCAAAAATTCACTACGACAATGTAAATCTGAAGCAGCAATGTTGCAGTGTTTGAAACTAGACATTAGGCCTTATATTGAGTGTTACAAGGGAGTTAAGAGCTTGGTTTTAAACAAAATGTTGCGTTGGAATTGAGAAATAATTGATTCAGCTTAGTTGCTTGTGTGTAACTAGTCTATTGTGCCTTCTGTGAAATGATTCTTGATTTGTTTCTTTCTTTAATAATTTTCTCTCATTCATATAAAAAAAAAATATATAATCCATTTTCAAAAGATAGAAAAAACAGATGGTAAGCAGGAAATCATCCTGCAGATAATGAAAAAAAATGGTATTTTAAGGGTACAAGAACAATTTGTGCAAACTACATGCCAAACCAAGCAAAGGTTCCAACCAGAAAACCTTATAGGTCTTGCTTTCCATAATAAACTGATAGAATTTGATAGTAGATTTGTGCTTGGATGCTGGTTCTCACTTTATGCACTATGTGCAGCTAAAAATGTTTGTACCGTTGCACTTTCTCCTCAACAGGATCCTCAGCCTTAAAGTAAGAGTGAATAATTCTTGGCACCCATATGCTAATAGTAGGTCTTCACTCTTCAGTAACTTGTAACTCAACCACGAGAATTTCCATACAGGTTGGCATAAACCTTCTTAGTCCGATAAACAACAATCAAACTCAAGACTGTTGCCACAAGGCAAAGTCCAGACAGGATCCCAAATGTGATGGAATAGCATATGGTTCCCAAACAAGTGACGTCATCATCACGAAGAGGAATTGCAAGCATGGCTTCAGAATTTTGATGTGAGAGGCCGGCTTGCAGCTCCGCATAATAGTCATATATACCACTAGCAATGACACCTGAGAAAATCAGAGAACCTACTGGATTAGCAAGTGTAAGAAAATTATACAAGGCCCCAAAACTCTTCAGGCCAAATAGCTCAGAAGCTGAAGCTGGCACAATTGCCCAGTGAGCACCATACCCAAGCCCTATCAACACAGTGAGAACATAAATTTCTCCAGGCCATCCCATATTAGCGTAGAAAAGTCCAATTGCCATGATAACCTGACCAACAGCCATTGTCACTGGTCTTGGGTAGGCATATTTTCTGGTAAAATAAAATAACAATTTACAAAACAGGATCAGGAAATGATGTGCTTATAATGACTGAAGGAAAATACTAATGTTGTACTTTTAAATTAAATAATTAGAGCGTACCTTATTACAAGCTCAGAGAAGTAGCCGCCACCAACACGGCCAAGAAAGTTCCAAACACTGATATAGGATACATATATAGTTGTAACATCATATCCCAGTGATTCACAAATCTGACCCAAGTTATCAATAATTGTCAAACCAGATCCAGAAGCCAGAACAAGGGAGAAGAAGATCAGCCAAAAATCTGCTTTTCTTAATGCCTGCATTAAGGTGAAATTCTCTCCTCTACGAGGGCCTTTTCGCCTTCTCACAGCTCCTTCAGCAGCAGCTTGGAACAGTTTAGCTTGCAAATGAGCAATTCGTTTTTGCCTTTCTGATGCCGGAAGGGAGTCTACTTCTAGAGGCTTCTCATCTTCAACCTCACTGAGAATAATCTCATTCACATCCTGCTCAGATTTACTTTCTTCTTGTTTCTGTGCTTCAGAGAGAAGGCTCTCCTCAGCTGGAGGCCTTGGTCCCGAGAAGAACACCAATCGAATGGGAATTATAACTGGAAGCAGTATGAAAAGAATTAAAATAACTGCAAATAAAGTGATTATAGCTTGACTCACGTCAACCAGATCCTCAATCACCAACACTGCCAGCAGATAAATTGCCAGAATGAGGCAAACACTGTAGGTAAAGAAGAAGCTTGAATTATCAGACGGTTTAACTTGTTTGTGACCTCCCACAGGTCTAAGAATGAACATCAGAGCAATAATAACAATTGTTGGTTCAACTGCAACCATGAAAATGAGTGATGATTCATTCGGAAAATTGATCATAAGATAAATCTGAGTCAAAATTGCACCACTCAATCCAGCAAATCCCTTCAATATCCCCACAACAGGACCCCGGCTTTTGGGGAAGTTTTGCACACATGAAACTAGAGCAGCTGTGTTGAAGTAGGTCTCACCGTTTGTTCCCACAAATAATGCAAGGCACAACTGCAATCTAAAAAATGGTTAACATTTTTGCCAGCACAACATGGTTTTAAGAAATCTTTCAGTTCTTTCTAAGTGAGTGAGTTAACTAATCAAATCCAAAGTACATGCTTTGCAGCAGGATAAGTTACATGTAAAGAAATAATTGCCATTCTCTTGTAGTAAGCTAAAGGGAGTAATACCATAATCAATGTACACGAACCTCTATACACTTATTCCACTTCAATTCAGATCTAGGAGTTATATGACCATTTCTCCAATATGGACTCTGAAATGCATCTTCATGTCTGTCAAGCATGCTTGTGTGTGTGTGTGTATCTTTGATACCTATCCATGTTGCAAGTGAAAACATATATGTATCTCATAAATAGCGGTTCCTACAGTTAATTTGTGTGATAGGCAAACTTCAACAACTTGGTTTGTAACATCTACAAGAAATTGCTACTGAAAAAAGTTGTATAATTGCCTCAAAAAAGGAGATTTTATCCATATTCTTTAAATTGGTTTAAAAAAGAAAAAAGGAAAAAGAGAGATATGTACACCGGCTATCGTCAAATGCTTTTCAGGATGAAGTTAACATTCAAAAACACCAGAGAGGAACAATAAGGGATCTAGCTTCAGGCAGAGAATCACTTAAGGCGAAGAAACCCCTAATCATTCAACACATCCATACTTTCTTTTGGACATCTTTACTTGCAAATTAAGAAAACTGACGAATCACATCCTTATACTAAACAGCGGACTTCTTCTGATATTGAACCAAAACATCATGTTCAAACTTCACTCAAGTGTTTTAATTCTGTAGTTATTTTCCGCAAGTAAAGCAAACCCTTATAAAGATTAAATCTGTAGTTATTTTCAGCAAGTAAAAACAAATGGCTGGCTTTTCACAAGGATCTTATACCCATATCATGTATCTATTAAATGAGTCAGTCAAGCAATCTACTTGACACCCCCATCAGTCTACAGTCTAAACCAATCCAGCATAATGATTAATCAGAAGCTATATACTGAGAGAAACAAATAATGGTTCTGCAACCCAAATTTGAAAGACCAGTCTCCTCAAACTTTGGCCCCTTATTTTTCCCATTTGATTCAATTTCTCTCTGGCATGGCATTGTCGTTTTCACTTGCCCACTCTCCTCCCTTGAGGAATTTCAAGCTTCTTACAATTTTGATGGATTGACAAAACACTGACTAATTTTATCAGTTTCTGAAAGTTCTAATTTTGGTAATTCATCTTCCAACTAAAACAAAAAACAACAAAAGGTTTTAGCAATTGGCATACATGTCGAACCACATCACATTCACTCTTCATCACTGTAATATTGCTGAAGATGATCACCATGAGAGAGAGAGAGAGAGAGAGAGAGAGAGAGAGAGAATCTCATAGAGAAATCAAGCATTTATCAAGATTCAATAATAAAAATCGAACTCTTCCATAGACCCAAAAGAGAAATTAAATTTAAATCACACAAACAGAAAAATGAACAAATGAGAAGTTGATTAAACTCACCACCCATAAAGGCAAAGCAGGCAATACACCAGCAACAACAAGCCAAACCAAGCCATACCCAATAAAGTTCTGCACCACCCCAATGAGCAAAATGACCCAGATGGGCAAAACCTCACACAAATTCCCAGCCACAAAACCAATACTATCACCCAAGTCCTTAGCCACACCCAAAAAAGCCACTTGCCTCTGATCGTACCCCATGGCACTCTTTATCACAGGTGATATGCTCCCAAATAAGTACCCAACACCTGCACACGACTGCACCCACATTGCACACACAAACACCAGCCATCTGTTGTTGATCAAAACCTTGAACTTTTCATGCCACTGAAGCAGCATATTCCTATCTGATCAATTCAAGACCACAGTCACTGTTCAAACAAGTTCAATTTTTGCATACCAATTTGATTAAATGAACAACTATGAAGGTAAAACGTGCAACTTATTGTGTTTTTTTTCTGTTAGTGTGATGGGTCTGAGAGAGAGCGGACCATAGCGCGAGTTATAAGGCTCATGACTCATCATGCTCTTTCCGACCAAACGGTCATTGTGTTACTACAATAATAACTTATCAAGCTTTTTTATTTATTTATTTTTTTTATGGAGTAACTTATCAAGCTTATATTAGTAACAGATTTCTTCAACTACATAGCGTATTACCTAGCTCCTATATAGTCCTATGATTATAGACACCACCTATCATCTTCTTAAATGAAACAATGAAAGAAAGAAAATACCAATCGTTTGTTTCTTTATAAGGAAAAGTACTCTTTCTTGCAAAAACAGAGAGTTGAAGTACTACTTATATATATATATATATATATATATATATATATATATATATATATATATATTTAGAATAAAAAATATTTACATGAAGTACTAGTGTTTGACTAATTGGGACTCAGGACTTTTATTAATACTATGATAAATTACATATTCTCTCCAAATCTTAAGCCGTTAAGAAATAATGTATTTAATAATTATTCTAATTAAAAGATAGCATTCAAATCACAAATAATCATTTACCGACATTTGCATTTGTATATAATTGTTGAACTTAACGAGCCTAACCAAGGTGGACCCTAACAAAACCCTTCATATAGAATAATCTACATGAATTTACCTAGCTAATTTGAGATATGAGACAACTTTAGAGGGGGATTAGTATCATAGTAAAGGGCAGTATTTACACTCGTATGCATACATATTAAGCGTGTGTTTGGGAAGCGTTTCAGGCCAGCGTTTGTGCGTTTTGCTGAAAAAATGTGGGGCCCATGACACTATTCACGGACCCACAAAAGTCATCCAAACAAAAATTTCAATTTAAAACTGGATCTCACAGCACTATTCACACTTTTAAAAATTATTTTGATATAGTGTTTTCAATTTTCAGCAATAAGCGGTATCCAAACAAATTCTAAGTGCGTAATAACACTGAAATTGTGAGTCTAACTCACGATTTTAATATTAAAAATGTGAGTTAGACTCACAATTTCAATATTATTTAACACCTTTGTGGATGCCCTCAAATGTGTAATATGTTTTATTTCTGTAGTAAATCACAAGAACAAAATGGCACCATTAATATCATTGATATGATATTAATATATATAGTGCTAACAATATATAACATATGATGGGGATCGGTAATGAATAGATTTTTTTGATAATAGTACATGAATAGGTTATAGATAAATTAGGATGACACGTGTGCTGTTGCATGTGACTCTTATTGGGCATTGATTTTATTTTTCATTTTAAATGATAAATTAGTCATGCAATAGACTAATAGGAAGATGCCAGAAGGGTTTATCAGTCAACGAAATAAACTTCAGAAAATATTGGAGTTGGACTGGAGGAAAAGAATTGCAATATAATATTTACTAGTAGTATTAATTGATGGCTATGACAACCGTGTCGGTAAAGAAGAATTATTCTGGATATTTCTTAAAAATATAAATTATACAATTTAATAAAAAGAGAAATTCATATATTGATAATAACAATAATAAAAAAATACACAAATACATAAAATTTACAATTACATTTTACGAGTATTTATATTTTGAAATCGGTGCATAATAATCTTATTATCAATACTACAAGTTACATCTCTTTCAATGTACACAACCAAGTAATCATTCATCCACTGAATGTAGAACAAATTATAAAGTAAAATTTAATTTTATTGGCATAAAAAAAATTGAGGGTGTTCTCAAATTTTTTTTGAAGGATAAACAAATAAAATTTTTTAAATTATTATATATAAAAAAAAAATTCAGGTCAGGATGGTTCTGGGACCGCCTTGACCTTAAGGAAGCGCCCCCCTGTATCAACTACATGACGATTATATAACAGTGCCAGGAGACCCCACTATTACACTAAATACAAGTTCATTGGTCTTGTTTTGGATTTGAATGAAAGCAAATGCCCTGACGTAACCCTTTTTTTTAGAAAACTTGCCGTCAATTATGTTACAAGACCTCCAGTTAACTAAATTATTTTTTTAAGAATGTGGCAGTTGATTATTCTCTACTATTATGTCAATACATTACAACTTTTTTAAAAAAAGATAAAATTCGGACTCAGATTTTTTATTTGAGCTTAAAAAAACTCACCAAAATTGAGTAAATTAAAATTCAGAAAACCCTTTTAGATTGCCAATAAAGAAAATGTAAGCAGCAGTGTCCCAGTCACATGCATGTCCAGATAAAAAAAAGACACCAAAATCAGAAGCAAATAACAACTTTTCAATTAAGTACTAACTTGTTATCGATCATGTCAAGAAATTAAATAACATAATATCAAATTTCTTGAAAATGTGTTGTTTAATGAATATCTTAGAGCATTAGCAATTGAGTTTGCAAAAAAAAAAATCTGTAGGGGTGAGGGCCCAAATTCGTATATTGGGCTTTGGGCCTTAGCCAAGGATGTTAGTTGGTCCGAGAGCTGATAAACAGTAGTGAGGGTGTCGATCTTAGAATCTCATGAGTAAGATTCAAACAGAAAGGTTGGGGAAGATGGTCCGAGGAGGAGCATCCCCTCGGATGAACAAAGCACAGATCAAATGCGTATTCTATCATTCAAAGTGACATTCCAGGAAATTCTACTGAGAATTACGTGCATTATGAACATACTGGAAGAATGAGAGCTAGGAAATATCTAAGGAAAAGTTGCTGCCACTGCATTAAATGCCATGCAGCTAACTTTCTGGCCGCATTTATGTGGAGAAGACCCCTGAACAGTGCTGCCTTGACTACCACAACTCACAGAAAATCAGAGAGGGTGTCTGATGGGACAAGCACTCAAGTAGTGGCTCAAATAATCAACAAGTGTAGGATTAAGATAGTCTAAGAGGAACTATATAATAGAGGAGATCCTCCATGAATCAGAGGAGAGGAAAAAAGAGAGAAAATTACTGTAGCATCAAGAATTGACTTTGTAATCAAATCTGAAAGAAATATATAAGAACAGATCTCCTCAGACTTTGCTGAGGACATTTTTCTTCATTATAAACTTGTCCATTTACGTCTTCTTGTCATCTAAATCTACTTTTGTAATGTCCCAAAATCATAAATAATAAAAGTCTATTTAATCTAAATAATCCATAAAATATATTAAATGAAAGAAACTAGCAATCTAAAATCTCATCACAAATGTCAGAGCTCTAATCCACCAAAGGCAAAACATTCTCAAAATCATTCTCCAGTACAAAGTTTAATGCCATAAAAATCATAATAAACTCCTCAGTTCCACAAAATAATTCATAACTGTTGTCTTCTACGAGTCTCTACTCCAATAATTCCTCTAATGTATCTGTAAGGGGAAATAAAGGGGGGGTGAGATTACTCAATAAGTGGAATTCACTAACATTGGGGTGTGGGAACAAACCTTTCAAATAAATAATTCTTTCAACAAATTCATAACTTGTAACTCATCAATATTTTGTCATTAAATATTTCACAAAATATATATATATATCTTTATATTGTGAGCCATCATAATATATATACCATCATATAAACAATTTCTTAGGCTTTTCTCGTGGTCAACATTTTCGTTCCGTTGACAGGGTTGTGCTGTCCCCTTTTAGGACTAGAACCTCCTTTCCATCGCTTTTTCTTAAGGAAGGCTCCTTTGGAACCTAAAGTTGCACTCCCTTGCCAAGGAGCTTCCTTTTGGATCCTCGATAGTATACTCCCTTACTAAGGAGCTATCAAATGTGTATTGTTCCCTTTTCTGGGATCGTCCCTTGCTAAGGACTAGCTGCAGTATGATTGTCCCTTACTAAGGACTAAATACCATACTGAACTTCTAATCACGACTTGCCACAGGTTTTCAAAACATATTCAATATGCTCACAAAATAATCCATTCATAATTCTCAAAATATAAAGACATATTCACACATACAAGTTTAAATAAATTTAGGTTGTCCCACAAGTTTTTCATAAAACGAATAGTCAATGTGCACATCAAACATTTATAAAATATCAATTTATATATAGAATATCAACATATTTCTTTGATATATAATAGTTTAATAATCAACACGGTTTTGGGAAAACCCCCAAAATTAGTAAACACCACTTACCTTTTAGTTGCAAAAATAAAGGAAATCAACCTCCCTTGAATCACAACAATTCAGTAGAATTAGAACCTAGCAACACCAAAAAATAGGTTCATCAATACACAATTTCCCACTTAAAAATCTATTTTCACACTTAAATGGTTTTATCCTAGACAATATTGATATATCCAAAATCCTCCATTTATTCACTTAACTATCCAATTCACTTTCAGCTTTGATAAGATATTTGGACTTAAAAAAAATATTGCTGCCTAATCAGATTTTTCCATTAACGTAATCATAGGTATTCATGAAACTTCAATAGAGCCGAATAATAAATATCTGACCAACTTGAATGTAACAGCCATATTATTTATTCATATCCATTCACTCTAACATTACATCTATCCAATTTAGTATTGGAAGCCACGTATTGCCTTAATTTATTGCTTAGCATTCCCTCTTCATGCCACTGGATGTCCATTGACTCTAATATTATATATATATATTCAACTTAACATTGAAAGCCACGTGATAGCTTTAATCTATCAATCTAGTGCTAGAATGCTCTCTTGATGCCACTGGACTAGGATTTAGACGATAATAAAAGTGTGATGGTTAATCGGTCAACAATTGAGGCTATGTGTGAATGCATATTAACCATAAGCACTCTTTTCCCTTTAGCATGGTGACAAAGTCCAAGCCTATTACTCTATTTGGTTCAATTTCAAAGTCTGTGGCACTTCCTGACATATTGACCAATCCTTATCTAATATAATACAATTATAGGAGCCATTTTCTATTAGTATAATGATAGTCTAGGTTCTTAAAACTATTCAAACTTCTTAAATCTAGAGCATGAGAAAATCATACTTGAAGACTCCAACTCAACGCCACAGTGAAGAAAGGCAAAGTTCAATAGTCGGCTGAAGCAAAAAGGAAGCCCCCATCAGTAAAATACATGTGTGACTAAAGAGGAAGAAGGCTAGGGTTTTCAAAGCCCAAATATTTACTTATGCCACCTTACTTGGACTTCATATCCCATAGTATTTATCTTATTTTTAATATTTTGGGCCCAAATCAATTTAATCCATTTAATTGTAAGCCTCCTTTATAATTTACAAAATTAAATAGGTATCAAAGTCATGGGGTGTTACAACTTTTGTGTTTGTCTGATTCATTAGAGCCTAGGTTTCCAACCCATTTTCTACAAATTCATTGTTTTGGGTTTTTTGGGCCTCAGTCCATCTATCTGTTGGGCTAGGATTTCAAATCTGGTCCTTACAAATTCTATTTTACAACTTAAAAACTTACTTTATCTATTTTACCATCTCATTTTATAACTCACTCAATTTCTATTTTTCTATACAACTTATTAAAATAATATATACTACAACATTAAATAATATTATCCTCTGAGCACGCGCTCACGCATGTGCTTAGAGGCTCTTTTATTTTTTGGGGAAAAAGTTAATAATTTGCATCTATTATAATTTGGGATTATTACATTTTTCATTCACAAAAAAACCTAGGAGTGTGATGAAAAATTATTTCACCTGTAAATGCATAATACTCATCACACCCCTAGGTTTTTTTGTGATTGAAAAATGTAATAATCCCAAATTATAATAGATGCAAATTATTAACTTTTTCCCCAAAAAGTAGAAGAGCTTCTGAGCATGCGCGTGCTTAGAGGCTAGTTATTAGTACTTATCTTTAATCCTAACATTTAGCCACTTACTACACATTCATAAAAAAACAAAGTACAAAATTTTAATCGTTTTTATTTATTTTTGTTACAGTAAAAGGCTGCCTTTTTTTTTTCTCTTTTATTTTTGTTAAATGAAAAGCATCCAAGATCCACATTTGTAATTGTTTGGGTGTTGTTGTAGATGTTTTTTTTTTTTTTTTTTTTTTAAATTTTTTTTTTTATTTAAAATGTAGTGTTTTAATCCTAAAATTTAGCCATGTATTACACATCCGTAACAAAAAGTTCAAAAGTGCTTAAATTTAAAATTTAACAACTATACCTTTCTATTTTATTTTTTACGGTAAAAGGTTGACATTTTCAATTGGTGGTGTTGTTGTTGTTGTTGTTGTTGTTGTTTTTTTTTTTTTTTTTTTTTTTTTAATTTTATTTATGACAGTTATCATTTTTTGTTTAATTAATGTAGTTTTTTAATCCTAAAATTTAGCCACTTACTACACATTCATAAAAGAAGTAAATAAAAGCTTAAATTTAAAATTTTGCAACTTATTTTTTTAATATATGATCAAAGGCTCATAGTTTTTTTTTTTTTTTTTGGGTGTTAAAGGAAAGGCTCAACAGTTATCAATTTTTTAATCTTAAAAGTTAGCCACTTACTATACATCTATAACAATAGTTAAAAAGAGCTTAAATTTAAAATTTATCAACTACCTTTAAGACCAAGAAAAGGTATGTAACGTTTTTGATACCGTAGTAAATTAGTACTTATAAAAAAAAATATAAATTGAATTTCACATAGAATTATACAAATGATAAATATAGTTTTTGTTACAAAAGGAATTTTTTTACAACAATTTCTTAAATAACAACCACTTCATTCATGTGATGTTGAATCATACAATAATTTTTATAAATTCTCTCACCCAAACTTATCTAATATTCCATTCCAATACCTCCTCAATGCTAATGTTCCATTCCAATGCCTTCTCAATGCAATCCAATAAATTTGTGCGTACGTCAACCTAAGAAAAATAAAAGAATTAATGTTAAACCAAGTATTAAAAAAAAAAAAAAACTTTAATCAACAAACCAAGTACCTAGCGTGCGTGTTATTAAAGAGTTTATTATAAATTCACTCTTTTTCTATCAACTTAATGTGCATGTCATTAATGTGCATTTGAGTATTCCATATATCGGGTATGTGATTTAAAACTGAAAAAACAATTCAAAGGCAAAACAAATACAAAGTGTCTATAATTCATTTTGATTCAGTTTTTTGGAAGAATTTACCAGAGAAAGTAGTGATGGTCCTGGTCAAAACTTATCCACCATCAATGATTCTGAGATACTTCATTAGAGTTTGTGTTTGATTAGGAAAGCAAGTAGCAGCGTAATCTCTAAACCAAAATAAAAATAAAAATCTAGTTGCGTAAAGTAACCCCCTCAAAAGAAAAAAAAATAGAACAAAAAAAGAGTTTGTGTTTGATTGCAAGCCAAAACAAAGAGAAAGAGCTCTTACAAATATTCTTTCTCAAATAGTTAGTTCAAGCAAAAACCCTATTTTTTGAAAATTTTAAGTCAGTATGAGGGTCCTTTTTCGGACTATGTCCAGGCCCAAGTAGAAGTAAGGACCCTAGGCCTTTTAGTTGTTGTTTCAAGGGATTGGGCTTGGTTCACCACAGCTAAATGGGTTGATTACAAATCAAGTGGTGCATAGAGCAAGAATCCTACAATACATACATACTAGCAAACAAGAAATATATATGTATGGAGCAGTAAGAAACAGTAAAGAAGCAATGTAATAAAGAAAGACGCAAAATAAACGTTAAAGATCCTTAAAATAATGTGAGATATTTCATTACTTTTCTTAATTGTGAATTACAATGTGCTCACTAAGACATGTTACAAGGTCCAAATAAGTTCAAAAATTACAGACTTAGATGGCTCTCTAAGCCTCTAAGACTCGCAAAGTTTGAATCCCTTTGAATTCAAGTATGTTCTATAGTGGTTGCTTCCCCCTTTTATAGTGTCATTTTAGGGTTTCGAGGTACCACTGATTCCCCTCCTTTGCTCCCTTGGGTACTAGAGCCCATGTCGTGCCAGCAACTTCAGTGGCTGGTCCCTTCCTTGTTTCTCGTAGTTTTCTTCTTTTGGTGCTTTTTCCCCAAAAAGCCTCTTGTTGACTTTTCGTTCTGGGGTGTCCCTAGAAAGCTGACCTCTAATCTCTCTTCCTTCAAGGCTTCTACACCTCACCTTTTCAGATTCAGCTTTTTGGCTACCTTTCCTTTTGTCATTTTTCCAAAGTGAGTTGATTCCATCTCTACCAGGTTGAAAGTTTTCCCAACTACTTCCCTTCGTGGTTCTTCTTTCTGGGTTCCCCGAGGTACCAGCCCTTTGTTCATGAATTGTTAGTCCCCAAGCTCTCTAATTCCTTTCTGCATTATTGGGTGGCTGATAATGACATATCTGTTCTTTGTTCCTTGTGTTTCTGGGCACTCCCTAGTTTTGCTGCATGTCCCAAGGACCTCGAGCTCCTGGCAGTCCCTGGGTATCCCGGCCCAGTTCTTATCACTGGACTCATTTTTGATTTTCTGATCTTGGCAGGCTGGGTTTTTTCCTTTCTTCCCTTCGTTTCATGGGCCCTAAGGCCTATCCTTTCGTGGGTCTTAGGCTTAAATCTTTTTAATGGATTTAGGCTTACCATCCTTTTTTCCTTGTTGTGAGCTCAAGCCTTTTATTATTATTTTTCCATGGAGTTCAACTCACTGTGCCATTTTGGGCCTTGGTACAGCATTATAACTTTTTAGACCTTGACATTTAGCCCCCTCGAGCTCGTGGGTTGCCTACAACCCACGCGTGAGTAGACCAAAGCCTTAATTTCTGTAGGAATTCCTTCTTCATTATCTTAATTAACCTCAGGGTTCCCCTTCTTCTTTCTTCAAGGTCCTGTCTTTCTTGCTACTTTCGGGTATCCCAGTTTTTCTTTGCGTGTTGCACTTCTCTCTTTTGTAACTGCCTCCTTTACACTGGACGTGATAGTTGAATGTTGGAGTGAAAACTTCCCCTACCCACTTTTCACGTTCCTCGTAACTCCCATTAATAACTGCCAATTACTCTCCTCTTTAAAATTAAATTTTGGCAACTGGCGTGCCTTTCCATACATCGTCTTCTCCAACTGCTCTTTGTGCCATTATTGCAGTCACTCCATATTTCTTTTCACTTTCCAAAGTCCTCTATTCCCAAGCTTATCTTCTTCTTTCCAATTAGTCTGCTTCTCTGTTTTCTTCTTTTGTGTTCTTCATTCCTTTGACTTCCCTATTTCCCAGTACACTTGCTGATCTATGGCTTCTTCTTCCTCACAAAAAAGGAGGGAGCGTCCTCCCAGTCCTTCTAAGGGTGAAAGCTTTTCTGGGTTTGTGCAGGGCGAGTCACAGAGGGTAACGGAGTGCCCAGCTTTCCCTTTACGGGACCCCTGGCACACTCCCAGCTTGTTTTTTCCCCAGGTATCTCACAGTGAGGCCCTTCCTTCTCCTCACACTTGGGTGTTCTCCGGTTAGTCGAGTTTTGCCAGTTTCGCCCTAATTCCAGATCCAAGAGAGATTTTAGATCTCTAGATTAGGCGGGGATCTCGAGAGGCGGTTCCCATTTTCTTTGACTTCATTCCTAGGAAGATCACCGGTTGGCCCATTTGGGTGGACAGGGAATTTTCTGATGGGGAATTTGTTAGTTGTCTAGAGCGCGCCAGGATCCTGAAAGCAGTGGCAATTTCTAGGAACCTTGAAGGTTTTAGAGACGCCAAGGGCCTTAGACACTTGGTACACCGTTGGTGCCCTTCTTTTCACACCTTCTTCTTTTCTGTTGGTGAGCTTACTATTACCTTGGAGGATGTGGTTAATAATTTCCTCCTCCCGGTGTTTGGAGATGAGAATCCTTTCAACATCAGTCTTTCCAGCGAGGATCTTGAAGTGGAAGACAAACTATTCAGTCATTTTGGCGGGCGTACTGCTTCTCCTAGTGGGAAATTGGCCAGAATGGGCAAGTGGGTCATGAACCTTTCTCGAGAGAAGGACAAAGCAGTTAGGTGAATTGGGTTTTTGGCACTCTAGCTCAGTAAGTTTTTATTTAGTGAGTTCCTTGGGTATGGGGTTAAGTCTGTTTTCTTCCCTTTGGCAATTAGACTGGCCCAGGGTGCTCAGTATCCTTTAGCCCCCATGTTCTTGAGCCATGTTTACTCCCAATTAGATCTGCTCCATGGAGATGAAATCGAGGGTGATTCTTGCTATGTTATCACTTCGTCTCTTCATTATGCCATTCTCCAGGTATTCATGTGGGACCGCTCTTCTGTTACTTTGGCAAAGTGTAGAAATTTGAAATTTGTAAAAGATAAGTTCCAAGGATCTCCTGATGTGATTAAGGGTCTGTGTGGTAGTTCTACTGATAGCCACTCCATCATTTTCCGTTGGGCTAACTTGAAAGGTGGCAGCCTCAATTTGGTTGAGTTATTTGATCAAGCAGGGCACTTGAATTGGCGTTCTCCTCAGGGGTTCAGCCCCGAGTTTTCCTGTATTTTTGTATTGGCTTCTTTTCTCAACTCTCCAGGGAATACCTTTGACCTACGTCGTGATGATGAAGGCAGTTTGGCCTACTTGGCTTGTATTAGTCCCTCATGGCTTCTAGTGCCCTCCTTAAGTGGTCCCAGATACACCCATTACTCAACACACCGAGTACTCTGGCAATTTGGTTTTGATCAGGACATTCCACCAGTGTTTAAAGATATAGTACCTTCTCTTCCTTCTCTGGATTCGTTCCTAAGGCTTCAAGCCTTTTCTTATTGGTCGCAGAGGAGTTCTTAGTTTGTTGCCTAACTCCCAGAGGGGAGTCTTTGCTTCCAGTGGCTTTGCGGGTTACTAAAGAAGAGTTCAGAAGTCCTTCTCTAACTACGTTGGTTCTGGCAAGATTGGGAGGGTTCCCGATCCTAATATTCTCTTTGCTCCTACCTCCAACAGACGCCTGTCCCTCCCTATTGCTGGCATTGTATCTGCTGCCATAAGTAGCAAAACAGGATTTGTGGAGTGGCATGCTTTTAGGGGTGGTTGGGTGTGTTATGCGCAAGATTTTTCGGAGACTTGGTCAGGGTGTGACCTTATTGTTGGTACCTCTTCTGGTGTGCCAATTAAGAGAGGGGCAGTAGAGGCAATTGGTGCTGCCACTCCCATAGGCAAAGTTACAGAGAAGAAGATTAAACAGGAAAATGTTAAAAAAGCTAAGCTTGAAGAAAGTGATGAGGGTACTGAGACTAAGAAGAGGAAGATTGCAAGATCCTAGAAACAGTTAGTAATTTCTGAGAAACCTGAGAGAGTGAGCCCCTTACAGTTGGAAAGGAAGTTGGCCATCCCTTAATTCCAAGGACTTGAGTGAAAACTAAGGTAAAGTCTTCTTTCTCTTAGGTTCCTGTGAGTTCTTCAGCCCAAGGTTCTTCGGGGTCCTTTGATTTTATACCCCAGTCTCCTTTAGGACCATCTAGGCGTACTCGTAGTAGACAAGAGACCATTGGAGAATCTGTAGAGAGAGAGAGAGAGAAAGGCAAGGCCTCTTTCCTTCTTCTCTCTTTTATTTTGCAAGAGTTCATTGCTGTTACTGTGTCTCTCCCTTTCTCTTTCAACTGATGGATGGTTATTTCTTCGTTGCGGTCCAAACGCAAGTTAGACCCCAAGAGAGGCAAGAGCCAGTCATCTGGTAATGATGTGGTATGGCTTTCTTCTGTTTGTGCCTTTTTCTGTTTGCTTCCACTATTTTCCGATGCTGTGTACTTAGGCGTTTTGTGATGTTTTGCCACTTGCTTTTCTTTTCCTTTTACAGGTGGAGGTACCTCCTCCAATGACTGGTGGGACTCTGGTGAAAGAAGTGATTACAGCTCCCTCTGCTGTTTCCCCAGGCGTGGAAGATGAGCCCCCTAGTGGTGGTGTGACTGAGGAGGTTGGGCAACCAATGCAGGATGTTCAACCCATTCTGTCTTCTGTTCCCTTGGCTGCTCAGGACCCTGAAGCTTCTTAGCCTCCTATTTCCCAAGATCCCTAGCCAGTGCAGACTCTCAGTCCCACCAAAACTGTGTCACTTAAGTCCATGACTGAGCCTGTATTAAGCAAAAAGTCCTTGGGGGGCGTATCTTCATCCATACAAGCAGGTGAGTCTCATCCACCCCTTATAAATATGCTTAATCTTATTTCTTTTATCTTTTCTTTCTAAGAGTTCTCGTTTTTCTCTTCCCCTTTTAGGTCAAACCAGTGTTTAATCTGCCTTTAAGGCCGCCTCTTCCTTGGAGTCAGAGGGCTCTTAAGGTGTGTGTTGTTCACCCTCACTGTACTTCCCCCTCCTCATTTTCCTTCTATGGCGAAGCCTCCAGTATCATTTCCTTCCTTTAATCATTTTGCCAAAGTTTCCTCACCCTTTCTCCAACGTGTTATGTGTTCTTTCACAGAGTCTTCCAAGAAATCAGAGGGACAATAGGAGGAAGCTCAGCCACAGAAAGCTGATATTGGTTTTTTTTTTTTAGCTTTATTTTACTTTCCCACTTTATATTTCTTCCTTTGTTCTTTCCCATTTTTTGAATTTTGTCTGCTTTTGCAGGTGCTGACACAGGTGTTAAGGGTCTTGAGCTCGTAGTTGCTAAGGTAGCTATGGGATCTGCTTCTGACGTCCAGGTTGCTGAATCTCAGGCAGGAATCCCCCAAACCATCCAGAGGGTTGAAAGCTCTCTAATTCCTGCGAGTGGAGATACAATAATGGGGCAGGCTCTAGAGGTGACTGTTTCAAATTCTAGCTTAGGCCTCCCTACTTTCCTAGTCCGCTTTAATCTCCTGGAGTTCAACAGCCTCCCTACAAGCCATTTTCATCACTTTGGGCCTCTTTTTGGTAACTTCCTGCGCTTCTCTGTACCTGTGGAAGGTCTGCCATTGCTGGAAGGGTTGTTCAAGACCCATGAAGGGTTGTTCTACCATGGGTTCCTACACAAAAAGGTACTTAAACAAAATTCATAACAAAAGTAAAGAATGATGAAACACTTAGTAGGTTGGAGAGTTGGCAAAAAGGTCTTGGTGTACTGAGGTCTCTCCCTTTTCATGCGTAGTACTGTTTTAGCCACTTCTCATTTATGGGATTTGTCAGGACCATCCCATCTTCCTTTGTGAGGTAGTAGTACTCACTATCATGGGTTTTTCTAATGATGTAGGGTCCTTCCCATTTTGGGGCAAATTTGGAGGGTCCTGGGAGATTTTTCCTTACATGTTCTGCTGTTCTTAACACCAGCTGCCCCTCAATGAAGGCCCTTGGGTGTACAGTTTGTGCATATGCCTTAGCCATCCTCTGCTGGTACCTCTGGCTTCTTCTTCTGGCCACTTCTCTTTCTTCCTTTAACCCCTCCAGATCCACCAACCTTCTTTCATTATTTGTGTCCTTGGTGCCTTCTTGGTTTTCTTCAAGCACTACTCTTAGCGTAAGGACGACTAACTCTACGGGGCCGGTGGCTTCTATCCCATAAACTAGGGAGAATGGTGAAAATTTTGTGGTTGTCTTCACAGAGCTCCTGCATGCTCAAAGTACATCTGCCAAGTGGTCACTTCATTTTCCCCCATACTCGTGTTTCATTTTTTTAAGGATCTTCAACATCACCCTGTTAGTGGTTTCAGCCTGACCATTTCCTTGTGGGTAGTATGGTGTAGATCTTCCATGCTTGATGTAATACACCTCAGTTAGGTTCTTCATGTCTTTGTTTATGAACGGGGTCCCATTGTCATTGATCAGTCTCCTGGGGATCCCAAACCTTGTAATGATGTGTTCTCTAATGAAGTTTGACACGGCTGCTCCAGTGGCTTTTTTCAAAGGGATAGCTTCTACCCATTTTGTAAAGTACTCGGTGGCTGCCAGGATCCATATGTAACCATTGGAAGGAGGGTTTATAGGCCCTATAAGATCAAGTCCCCAAGTGTGGAAAGGCCACGGTGTTGTCATATCTTGTAGCACATTTGGATGAGTGTGGATTGCATCTCCAAGTACTTGGCATGCTTGACACGTTTTAACCAGTTCCTCGGAGTCCTTTTTCATCGTTAGCCAATAGTACCCCAACAGTAACAACTGCTTGTAAAGTCTTCTTTTCTCTGGGTGACTTCCACAATCACTAGAATGGACTTCCCTAACTACTTCTCTGGCTTCCCTTGGCCCCAGACATCTTAGGGGATCCCCACTGTATCCCTTTTTGAATAGGATCCCGTTTTGTAAGAAATATCTGACTACAAGTTTCTTGAGCTGGTGAGCTAATGTCTTGTCAGCTAGTAGGATCCCTTGAGCCAAGTATTCCATGAATGGAGTCCTCCAATCTTCCGTAACAAATACAGCATAGCTTTCTTCCTTGTCTATTGAAAGTTGACTTTTTTGACATTTCTCCTATACAGTTGCAACCTCTTTGTTCATATTTGGCCAATAGTACCCCATGCACTGCATCCTTCTGTATAGGCTGATTTTTTCTGCAATCCCACAGACCTGGCTGTATAGTTCTTCCAATCTCAGCTTTCCTTCTTTCTTGTTGTTACATCTTGTGTGGGAGCCTTTTTTCTTAACACATAGGCCTAAGGATCCTGGACCAAATACTTATGGTTTGGTGGACTGGGCTTGGTTCATCGCAGCTAAATAGGCTGTTTACAAACCAAGTGGTGCACAGGGCAAGGATCCTACAACACGTATACACTAGTAAGCAAGAATATATGTATTGAACAGCAAGAAAAACAGCAAAAGGAAAATAATGTAATAAGGAAAAGCACACAATGACTGTTAGGGATCCTCAAGTCAATATGAAATATTTGATTATTTTCTTAATTATGGATTACAATGTGCTCACTAAGACGTGTTACAAGGTCCAAATAAGCTCAAAAATCACAGACTTAGATGGCTATTCAAGCCTCCAAGACTTGCAAAGTTTGAATCTTTTTGAATTTGAGTATATTCTATAGTGGCTGTGTTGGGATACCGGGGAGTATTTCTTTTTCTTTTACTACTTTCTAAAAGTTTTGACAGAGTTTTCTCAATGATTCTGTTATGGTTCACTATTGCCGCATTGCCTCTTCAATGCTGGCTGCCTTCCCCTTTTATAGTGTCATGGTAAGGTTCCCGGGTACCGCTAATTTCTCTCTTTTGCTCCCTTAGGTACCAGAGCTCGTGCTGTGCTCGTCATTCAGAGGGCTGTTCCTTTCCTTATTCCTCATAATTTTCTCCTTTTGGTGTTGTCTCCCTGAAAGTCCCTTGTTGACTTTCCATTCCGAGGTGCCCTTAGGTAGCTGACCTCAGCTTTTGGCTCCTTACTTTTTCAGCTTTTGGCTGTCCCTTTTCTTGTCATTTTTCCCAAGTGGTTGGAATTCTTTCCTGTTGGGTTGAAGGTCTTTCCAGCCACTTCTCCTTATAGTTCTTCATTCTGGGTTCCCTAAAGTACCACCCTCTTTGTTCACGAATGGTTACTTCATACCTTCTAACTCCTTGTTGTATCATTGGGTGCTTGAGAAGGACATGTCTGTCCTTCGTTCCTTGTGCTTTTTTGGTACTTCCTTTGAGCTGTCTCAATCCTACCTCAGCTGTGCTACACGTCCAAGGGATCCTGAGCCTTTGGCAACTTCTAGGGATCCCGACCCAGCTCTTTCTGCTGGACTCTCCTCGATCCCCTGATCCTAGCAGGCTAAGCTTTTCCTTCCTTGGATTTTGGGCTTACCATCCTTTTTCTTTGTGGTGAATTCATCACTTTTATGATTACTTGTCATGGGGTTGGCCCATTGTGTTATTTCTTTGGGCCTTGGTGTCATGATTTTTTTTTACCTCAACACATCTTGATAGGATCCCTCTGGGTAGCCTCCTGTACAACTCTCCTTCTATCAGAGTGTAATTCCTCAGCTCCTTGATACTTCCTCCATATCCTGCCTCTTTCATTTTTTCTTTGACCTCATTCCTCCAATCTTGTTGCTCTAATTCTTCAAGGAACATCTTTTTGAGGATCCCTATGATGGAATGCTCCTGCTTACTTACTCTTATCAGAGTGTCTCTTCCTTTAAATGGTACTTGGAATCCCAGGGTGGCTAGTGCATCAGCGAACCTATTCTCGCTCCTTTGGGCGTACTCCACGCTAAAGGTCTAGAACTCCTGCTCCAATCTTTACGCCCAAGTTCTGTAGGCTGCCAAACTCTGTTCTCTTAGTGCAAAGTCACCTTTCACCTGAGAGACCACAAGGTTGGAGTCTCCTAACACCCTCATATGTTTTACTCCCATGCTGAGTGTTATGGTCAGCCCAGTCAAGTATGCCTCGTACTCAGCAGCATTATTTGAACAGGAAAATCCAAGCTTGAAAGATAAGGGCATGGTGTCCCCATCTTTACAACTTAGTACAATTCTCAGTCCATTTGAGGTTGTCGTTGCTGACCCATTAAATCTCATTGTCCACTTCTTTCCCGAGAGCTCTGCCATTGCCACTTCCTCGAGGATCTCCTCGCTTAGTGAACATTCCTCTTTCCTTGGGAACTGGGCTAGCAAATCTGCTATGGCTTGACTTTTGATAGCCTTGGAGTCCTGAGGCCGATGTCATATTGAGAGAGCAAGACCAGGCACTATGTTATCCTTCCTGTCAGGAGAGGCTGGTGAAGGAGTGCTTTTATGAGATGTGACTTAGTCACCAAGAGGATCTGGTGGGCTGAGAAGTATCGTTTTAGCCTTTGGGATGCGTAGATAACCACTAGACATGCCCTTTCTATTCTGGGGTACCTAGTCTCGGTATCCTTAAGTGTCCTGCTTATGTAATAAATGGGTTTCTCATTCCCATCATCGTCTTCCTGTGCTAGCAGGGCTCCTATAGCCTGGGAGTTTGATGCTAAATATAGCAACAGGGGTTGCCCACGTACTGATGCTTGTAGGGTGGGAAGATGATTCATGATTTGCTGGATCCTCTGAAAGGCTTCCTGCTGCTCAGTTCCTTAAGTGAACTCAGCCCCCTTTTTCAACAGTTTGGATAAACCACTTGTGACCGAAGCCAATCTTGGCACAAATCTCCTGATGTAGGAGATCCTCCCCAAGAAACTTTTGAGCTCTCTTACAATTGTAGGCCTTTTCATTGTTGCAATGGATGTGGCTTTGGCTGGATCCACACTTATGCCTCTGTGATGTACCAGGAAACCAAGAAACTTTCTAGCAGATACCCCGAAGGCACACTTCATGGGATTCATGCGTAGTTTGTACTTCCTGCACCTTTCAAAAACTTGTTCAAGTATTTGGAAGTGTCCTACCCTGGTTTTTTATTTTTACCACAATATCATCCACATAGTCTTTCATTTCCTTATGCATCATATCATGGAAGATAGCTGTCATGGTTCGCTGGTACGTGGCCCCTGCATTTTTAAGGCCAAAGGGCATCACAGTGTAGTAAAAATTCCTGATTGGAGTCCTGAATGCTGCCTTCTCTGCATCTTTAGCAGCCATGCGGATTTGGTTGTACCCACTATACCCATCCATAAATGAAAACATAGAGCTTCCTGCAGCTGAATCTACAAGGAGGTCAACATTGGGCAGGGGAAACTTATCTTTTGGACATGCCTTGTTCAAATTGCGAAAGTCCACGCAGCACCGGATTTGGCCATTCTTTTTCTTCACAGGTACTACGTTGGAAAGCCACTTGGGGTGCTGGATGGGCTTGATAAAACTAGCTGCTAGCAGCTTCTTGACTTCTTGAGTTATTTGAGCTTCTACATTAGTGTGAAAGACCCTAGCTGGCTGAACTACTAGCTTGACTCCTAGGTCTACGTTAAGAGAATGGACCACCAGTTCTAGATCTAGATCGTGCATCTCATCATAGGTCCATGCGAACACATCCACATATTTCTTGAGTAAGGCCACTAATTGCTCCTTCTCTTGTGCTGTTAATTGACGACTAATGAAAATAGGCTTCTGAGACCCTAGCTCAACCCCTAAGTTTATCTTTCCCAATTCTTCTTCGGGTTGAATTTGCGCTTCCTTAACTGGGTCCTCGGGGATTTCTCCTTGAGCCACCATACAATCCGGTGGTCCGAGACCCTCCTACATAATGCATTCAAGCCCCGCGCACCTTCATAAACGATAAATTAACCTTCCTCCAGGTTCTCGTACTATCACACATTCTCGGGATCCTGAGGAGCTGGGCTCCCTCTTTTGCCTTTTTCTCTCCAGGAGGTTCCTCAGGTCATGGGTACCCCCTCATTCTTCTTCTTTTAGGATAGATGCTCCAGGGGTCCTTAGCGTAGGGCTCTCATCATCTGGTTCCAACTCATTGTAAAACATTCTTTCCACAAAGTTCACTTCTTCTTGGTTGAAAGGGTTATGGTTGGCAGGTATCCTTATGGGCCTCCCATTCAATCTCCCTTAACACATTGATGGTATGTGGAAGGGATAAGGCGGTGCTTGTGGAGCCATGGGCATCCCAACAGCTCATGGTAAGAAACTTCTGAGTTGGTCACATGAAATCTGGTCAGGGCTACTATTGGGCCTACCCTTAAGGCTAGCCGCACATATCCCTCAGTTGATTCTACTGATCCTCCAAATCCTGTTATCTCCATGGGAGCCCCCAGGATCCTTTTGCTAGTCAGGCTCACGGCTTCAAGGGTACTCAGGGCTATAAGGTTAAGTGACGCCCCTGTATCTACTAATGTTCTTCTGACTTGGACACCGTTTATGGTGGCCATCAGATAAAGGGGTCTGCGATGGTCTGGATGCTCAACCTCCATGTCCTCATCAGTGAAGGTTATTGCATTAGTTGTCTCCAAGTAAGCTCGACTAGCATGGGATTTTGCTGTGAAACATTCCATTCCTGAATCTGCTGCTATACTTATGAGGGACTCCATGGCCACCCTTCTTGCTTCTGGCCCAAATCCCAACTGGTTGAATAGCGATTTGAATTTAGGATTCTTCTGAAGGGTCCTGACTGTACTTGGATGGAAGGATCCTTTAGATTCTTCTGCTTCTGCCGGGTTCCCATGGATCACTACAGCCACCACTGCCTTTCCCTTGTGGTTGGGTAGAAGGTTCCTTTGCACTTCGAGTTCCTTTTGAGTGAGCTCTAAGGTTCTCTCCCTAAGCCTCTTGTGAAAAAGCCTACAGAGGGTCCAACAGTTTTTGGTAGAGTGCTTGACATAGCTATGAATCCTGCAAAACAAGGGATTCTTCCTTTCTTCCTCAGTTGGTGGCCTAGACACAGTAAATGGCCTAACAATTCCATCTTCAATCCATTTTTCCAAGACATGATTCAATTCCTCTGCAGTCCATGGGATCATAGGTGGCTCCTCGGCCATTTTTCCTTCAGGCCTCTTCCTTTTTTCTCCAACTGACGCTATCTTGGCGTGGGGTATTAGCACTCTCTTTGTTCTCATAGTCTGCACTGTCCTTCTAGTTCTTTGCAGCAGGTCAGCAAACTGGGTTTTGCATAAATTTTCGAGGTTAAGCCTGTAATCAAAGAGCATGTTGGATATGCAGGTCTCCACGAGCTCTTTTTCTTCATGGTCTCCATAATAGTCCAGAGGAACGTCTTCAAACCTTTTAATGAACTGGACAAGATCCTCTTTAGGCTTTTATCTCACTATCTGAAGGCTTTGGAAGGTGACCTTGTCTTCACCTTAGTAATATTTTGCACAGAACTTCTCCATCATTTCATCCCAGGTCTTAATGGACCCAAGCCTCAGGGTTGTGTACCATGTATATGCTTTGTCCACTAGGGACTTAGCAAACTCCCTTAGACACAGCTCCCTGTCTCCTGCGTAAGGGCCCATAGGGTGAATAAACCTACTCATGTGTTCCACAACGCTTCCATTTCTTCCATCAAAAGGATGGAACTTCGGGGGTTCATATCCTTTGGGATATGGCTTGCCAAGGAGCTCTAGCGGGAATGGGGGATCCCAAGAAAATTGCTTGGGGATCCCCGAGAGTTTTTCCCTTTCCTACTCCAAAAGGGCATTGACATCTGCTAGAGTTAGATACTGGGGGTTGGCTCCCCCTCATACTGCTGACCCTCCTTCTAATTGGGCTCTGTCCTGGTTGACCACAGGGGGGACTGATAACGCCTTAAAATGTATACTTGTTATATATTTATGTGGGCGTTATCTCCTTATTTCTATGCTTAATTTGTATAATTAAGCCATGATTTGCATTAGTCCCTATTATTTATCTTTACATAATTTCTTGAATAAGATGCTATTTATTGTGTGTAATTTTCTACTTTTAGGAAATCATGTGGGAAAGATGAGTTTACAGGAATTTGTGAGAGAATGGAGGTCAAACTAGAATTAAAGTGGAGTTAAAGGACCATACTTAAATGTTTAAGGAGGTGCAGCTGGAGTGCTTGGATCATCTACCATGATTGGATGCTTTAAATAAGGAAAGAAATCAAAGAGGCAGAATCTGAAAAGGAAAAATCTGATTTGAGCACTGATCAGTATTTTGGATGTATCTCTCTCCTCAAAAATCCAATTGACACAAGGCCAGATGGGTTGGAACCATGACTTAAATATCTACAACTTTCCAGTTTTGAGTTTTTTCAAATTCTCAATTTTTGAAGGCCGAAATTAACTCACAAGTTACTGCTATAAACCTGGACGGAAATTAAAATAGAAAAATTTTTATTTTCTTTGGACACTTTTTACATTAGGGTTTTGAAGGGAGGCTGTGTAGAATGAATTTTGGGCAGAGCAAACCTTGTATTTTTCTTTCTCTAATGGCAGCCTAAACTCTTTGCTAGGGCTAGGGGTTATGTTTCTTCTATACGGTATGAATATTCAATGTGATTCTTTCTAGGATTTTATCTACAACATATTTGATTGTTCAATTAGATTTCTTTTGATGTATTAGTTCTTTCATGCTTTCAATAAGTTCAATCATGTTTTTCTTATTGTTTAGATGAATTTCTAATAGTTTCAAGTAGAAATCAGGTTTTAAAGTGAATGAGTTTTTCTGAAAACTTTTCTAACCGCATTATCAATCGAGGTTATCATGCATTCTTGAATTGTCTCAATTCAACCGAATCATAAGTGTTTAATTGTATAAGAACAATCAATTATGAAATATATATTTTCTTAGATCACAAAAAATTTCATATCGATATAGGGAAACACCCCGATGCCCTAGTATTTACATTATTGATTTAAATCAGTTTTTATTATTATTCTTGTTAACAATCACAAAGCAAAAGTATTTTTCTTCTTTACCCAAATTGTTATTTAATTATATTGTCTTTGAATTTACCCTGCTCCTTGTGGTTTAACCTCGGTACTCTGAGAATTATATTGCTATGATCTCCTGCACTTGGGAGTGAGCAAGCAGGGACATTATCCCTGATTTCCTGGGTCCTGCCCTCTTTGAGGAGGCAAATCTCTTGCTGTAAATCTTTCAGCATTTCTGCCATTTGAGCCACAAGGTCTAGCTCCTGTCCTTTGCACCTCTGTCTTGATACGACCTCCTGTTCTACCAGAGGTACCTCGTTCCTCTATCTAGAGGCCACTTCATTTTCTCCTTCGAGCTTAGAGGCCGCAGGTGGCGCATTGGAACCTTTGCTGTTCCTCAGTCTTGGAGCCATGCTCTGCGAAGGGACTGCTTCTTCCCTCTCCTTTACCTAGTCCTCAGTGGAGTTGCCAAAATGTGAGGGTCCTTTTTCGGACTGTGTCCAGGCCCAAGTAGAAGCAAGGACCCTGGGCCTTTTAATTGTTGTTTCAAGGAACTGGGCTTGGTTCACCGTAGCTAAATGGGCCGATTACAAACCAAGTGGTGAACAGAGCAAGAATCCTACAATACATACATACTAGCAAACAAGGACTATATATATGTATGGAACAGCAAGAAACAGTAAAGGAGCAATGTAATAAAGAAAGACGCAAAATAAACGTTAAGGATCCTTAAAATAATGTGAGATATTTCATTACTTTTCTTAATCATGAATTACAATGTGCTCACTGGGCGCTATTTCTCTTTCTTTTACTACTTTCTTTGAGTTTTTTGACAGAGTTTTCTCAACGATTCTATTCTGATTCACTGTTGCTGAATGCCCCTTCACTGTTGGCTGCTTTTCCCTTTTATAGTGTCATTCTAGGGTTCCAGGGTACCACTGATTCCCCTCCTTTGCTCCCCTAGGTACTAAAGCCCATGTCGTACCAGCAACTTTGATGGCTGGTCCCTTCCTTGTTTCTCATAGTTTTCTTCTTTTGGTGCTTTTTCCCCAAAAAGCCTCTTGCTGACTTTCCGTTTTAGGGTGTCCCTAGAGAGCTGGCCTCTAATCTCTCTTCCTTCAAGGCTTCTACACCTCACCTTTTCAGATTCAGCTTTTTGGCTACCTTTCCTTTTGTCATTTTTCCCGAGTGAGCTGATTCCATCTCTGCCAAGTTGAAAGTTTTCCCAACTACTTCCCTTCGTGGTTCTTCTTTCTGGATTCCCCGAGGTACCAGCCCTTTGTTCATGAATTGTTAGTCCCCAAGCTCTCTGATTCCTTTTTGCATCATTGGGTGGCTGATAAGGACGTATCTGTTCTTCGTTCCTTGTGTTTCTGGGCACTCCTTTTGAGCTGTCTTAATCTCATCCTAACTTTGCTACATGTCCCGAGGACCCCGAGCTCCTGGCAGTCCTTGGGTATCCTGGCCCAGTTCTTATCACTGGACGCCTTTTTGATTTTCTGATCTTGATAGGCTGGGCTTTTTCCTTTCTTCCCTTCGTTTCATGGGCCCTAAGGCCTATCCCTTCGTGGGTTTTGGGCTTAAATCTTTTTAATGGATTTGGGCCCACCATCCTTTTTTCCTTGTTGTGAACTCAACCTTTTTATTATTATTTTTCCATGGAGTTCAATTCACTGTGCCATTTTGGGCCTTGGTACAGCATTATAATTTATTTGGAGAGAGAGCAAGAATAAAATATAATTTTTTAGTTTAGAAACTCATGAACAGTTGGTTCTAAATATAAAAACTGTCTGTTCATAGGTTGTAAGAATTTTTAGGTTTGCATCCTCGGATGTAGCTCTATTTTGGATTGTCAGTTATTTTAGCAACTGGGGGGTTTTTCACCCCCCACTGCTAATGCTCTTAAGAGGCATGCACAATTATTAGTGTCTTTTGTCTCTTTCAATTCACTCTTAGTTTGGCCATTTTCTTGGATGAGCCTTTTTTTTTAGGTCATAGTGTCATATATCATATTATATATAATTTCTCAACTATATATATATATATATATATATATATATATATGAGATGGGTTCAAGTTATACTTGATGAGACTTTAAAGAATTACACATTTTCTAAACCATTGGATTTAAGTAGATCCAACAGTCAAAAAAATGTACTCATTAATGCTGATATTCTGATAAGGATCTCATTTATTATCCTTATTTATAACATTTCATACCTATCTCTAATCCCAAAAATAGGCATATTTTTCTCTTTGCTCTCTCTTTCTCACCACTACACGTTTCTTTCTCCTCCACTGCTCTTCCACCTCCATTTTCATAAGGTTCCACCTTTATATTCAGGCACTGTGGGCTCCAATTAATCAGTATTTGGTGTTTGACATGTTTCGGGGCAACTTTTGTTGGGCTTGTGTATGGTTATGCCACAATTATGTCTTCTAGCCTTATTGTGCCAATGGCTTCTCACGTAATAAACAATCTGGTTGGAGGGATTTTGTGGTGATACCTCATTCTCAAAATCATTAGAGATGTTGACAATAACAATTTGCCTCATTTTTAGTTGTTAGAAAAAAAAATGACTGTTCTTTAAAACTGGTTAATGGTGCATCCTTGCCTGGCTAGTTTGGTGTAAATATGTGGTATGCATGAATTTGTCACCCACTTGTGCTGTAAATTCTTGTAGAACCATCTTAGTCTAGAAGGCGGGTGGTTATGCAACAATATATCATATTTTTATTCTTGAAGTTGGAACATCTTTTTTGGATTCAAACCCTTCAAATTAGAATAGAATTGCAATTTTAAGGATCATTTAATCAATGTGGCTGTGGAGGTGGAACCTTATGAAAATGGAGGTGGAAGAGCAATGGAGGAGAGAGAAACGTGTAGTGGATGAGAAAGAGAGAGTAGAGAGAAAAATATACCTATTTTTGGGATTAGAGATAGGTATGGAATGTTATAAATAAGGATAATAAATGAGATCTTTATCAAAATTTCAGCATTATTAAGTACATTTTTTTTACCGTTGGATCTACTTAAATCCAATGGTTTAGAAAATGTGTAACTTTTTAGAATTACACCAGGTGTAACTTGAACCCATCTATATATATATTGGTCGTGTGTGTTAGAGTTTCAGTCCTTATAACCCCAACCTACTACTACAAAGGTTAGGCCCTTTTGTAGTGGTATTCTGGTTATGTAATATATTATAAGTCTGTTTAAAAAACTCTATATACTAATTTCGTGTTCATGTGTTCCAATAAGTATTACTGTTTCCTCAACAACAAAAAAAGAAGATATGTTTATCCCACTTTTTTTTTTTTTTTTTTTGAGAGGAAACGATAGTAGACTTTATTAATACAAAATCATGTTATACAATAGGGAAGAGAAAGAGGGACATTCTTTTAACCAAATAATGACCTCCTCATTCTCTTTTGCAACACTAGCCAAAGCTAAAACAGCACGATTACATCGTAAAGAAATACTAAAAAAAGGAAAAAAGAAAAAAATCAAAACTATCCCACAGAAATATAATGTCTTCAAAAATCCAAACTATTGCCAAAGAACAAATCCACTCTTCAAAGTTTTCGGATGCCCATAGAACCAGTAAGGCGTCAAACAACACCCTTTTGACTTACTAAGGTATCAGCGTGATGTGGATTTTTTTTTTCTTTTTTTTTTTTTTGGGAAACTTGGGGACCTTCTTCTATGCCTAAACAACAAAATCTGTCACTGCTTCTAGGGTCCCAAGCACATCGCAGTTAATGCTAAGAATCTTCAAGTTGGCGAATAAGGTGAGGAATAACCCCCAACAGCTTTTTGAGTAGGAATGGCAACGGGTCGGGTTCGGGCCGGGTTTCTTTATATCCGGACCCGACCCGCGGGTCAGGATCCACGACCCGAACCCGGCCCGATTATTAATCGGATTTTTTTCCCGGGGCCCAGACCCGCCCCGTCGGGCCCCATCGGGCCCCACGGGCCCCGGCCAAAAATCATACACCCAGAAATCAGAACAATCCCAAAATCACAAATAATAGAATATACATGTAATTTTCTTGGCAATCATAGCATTTCCTTGGCAATTTTCTTGATATCCAAACGGATGCCTAGATCTAACAAACCAATCTGTACAAAAAATCCAATAACTCCCAGAAATTTTGCAAACCTAGAAATAAACTTAGCAAATATGAAAATCTCAGCAACGAAACACCAAAAAAAACCCAACAAATTTGACTCACAAAAAAAAGCCCAAACCCAGATTTTGCTCACAAAAACACGAAAAGAGAAAAACCCAAACCCAGATTTTGCTCACAAAAACACGAAAAGAGAAAAACCCAAACCCAGATTTCGCTCACAAAAACACGAAAAGAACTTCGAATCAGGTCCTCCGATTCCCCCAATCACATAAAACTTCTCATCCATGAACACACCAGAACACATCTTCCTCGGCTTCTTCATCGGCGGCAGAGTCTCCCAAGACTTCGTCTCCGAATTGTACAACTCCGCCAAATCCAATATGTTTGATCGCCTGAGGGAGTGCTTGAGGCAGGGCGGTGACAGCGCCGGCAGTGAGATTGAGAGTGAGTGAGAGTGGGAGAGGAGAATGGGAGAGAGGAGGGGCGGCTGGTGAGTGTGTTGTGAATTGAGAGGATTAATTTTAGGGTTTATAAGTATATATATATAGGTGGGTTTTTTTGTAATTTTCTTAACTTGTAACCGGGTCGGGTCGGGTCCGGGTTCGGGCCGGGTTTTATAAGAAACCCGGACCCGACCCGGACCCGCTTCGGGTTTTTTTTTTAAAACCCAAACCCGACCCTATTCTTTATCGGACCGGGTAAAACCCGACCCATTAGGATTGGGCCTGACCGGATACCCGCGGGTCGGGCCACAATTGCCATCCCTATTTTTGAGAGACACTAAAACTATCTGAGCAGAGAGCTTGTTTTTTAGTATGTGAAGGATCCAAGGATAGTAAGAAAGATGAAGAACGTTTACCCGAAGGTTGAAACTTAGACAAATCCTCAAAAGAAGTCTGAGACTTGGAACTACGTAGAATACGCTTCCATGATCTCAAAGACAATTCTTTTTTGCCCAGTATATCCTCATCAAAATTGGAAATACACTCCATCTCCGTATCTGACTTTAACCTTTCTTCATTTGAATTTTCATTAGCCACATTTGCCAGCGTACTTCCCTTACTCACAGTTGGACCACCGTTTGGTGTATTAACTGTCAACAACTGCTCCATGTTTTTAAATGGATCCTTATCTGACTTCCCATCATTTAAAAGAGTCCTAGTCGAAATACAGTCCTTAGCAGATTTTGCTTCTTTTGGAACTTCCGAATTAGATAGAATATTTACCTGTTGATTTCTTGGAGATTTTGATTTCGACAAAGATGGAAATTTCCTTATTCTTTGGAGTTACAGATTCGGGTACACCACCATCACGTTCAAAACTTGAAAATTGAATAGGATCAAGAACTTTCGGCTTACTCAGATCTCTTAGCGCTCTCGGCTTCTCTGGTAGTTGCTTAGCTGTATCCGTATTAGCTTCACTGGTCATCGGCAGCGGTGGTGGTTGACAACCCGAGATTTCAGTAGAATCATCCGACGAAATAGCTGCTGTGATTTTGCCAAACGATTTACTGATCGGCGGTGGAATTTGCTGTCGGTGAGGAGTAGGAGAGAGCTGCCTGTCACCTTCTTCCTCATCGGATTCCAGATCAATGTCATCCTCGGCCTCTCCCGATTTTGTTTTACTGAAAGAATTTCTTCCGCAATTGAACTTAGGACCCACAACCCATAACCAAGGCCCAAATTGATAATCATCATCCTCTGCAATAATACAACCTTTCTTGGTTTTATGACATTCCCTCTCTTGATGTCCCAAAATTCCACACCGATAACAGTAAATGGGAAGTCTCCATTATACATCTTTCCCCTCACTAACAGCTTAGTAATGTCTACATCCACCCTTATACGGAGAAAGGGTCCCCACGCTAGGCCACTTTTAGGAGCATCAACTAAGAGAGGAACGCCAATTTCGTTGGCAATATAATTACCAACTGTTGCATTCATACTTTTGATTGGGATATTGAAAACCCGAATCCAAAAGGGAGACCGTTGAAATGTGACATTTTCTGGGCTAACATCACTAGTGAAGCGCTTCAACATAACTAATCTCTTATCAAAAGACCACAAACCCCTATCTAGAATATCATTCATATGTTCCTTCGTATCAAAGATCGCCAGAAATAGATTGTTCCCCACTTCTTTGATGGATACACGTTCAGAGCCCCTCCATAACTGTTGAATGGTGGACTTGAAAGCCTCCTTATTAAAATCTCTGTTGGTTTGCAGCTTGAATAGAAGGCTGAACTGAGCTTGTTCTTTTGATCGTGCGACATCTTGAGCATTAACTGACAAAACACCTTTTTCCTCCTCAGAAAGAGTGAACTTCTTCCAAAGTTCCTCCATTGTCGCTTCCATATCTTGGTGGTAGAGGATTATAATTGGGAAAAATATGGAAGAAAAGATAAGGAGAAGAAGAAGAAGAAAGAATCCCCTACTACAATCAAAGGTAAATTGATTTGAGGGGTTTGGATCTTACGTATGAAGAACGCAAGTTAGGAACTTCTACTTTCCAAAGACTGCTGAGAGCCTAGAAGAGAGAAGTTTTAGTAAATCCTTCCTTGATAACACGATTAGTATTAGATTTAGGAGAATGGGATCAATTGAGTTTTAATACTATTTTCAACCAAAAAAATCAAATAAACTTTATCCCACATTCAATGGCCGTACGTGTTAAATCACCCCTTTTTTTTCTTTTTTCTTTTTGAATGGAAGGTAGAAGACAGATCTAATTTAAAAAAATATATATATATAGAATATGTAATGGGAGTATGGGACCATATATATGATATATCACATTTGATCTTAGATGCTACACTTGATCTTAATATATATGATATATCATATATAATCCAAGTACATTGCTACTTTATAAGACCAACTTGTCTCTTGATTTTTAGAGACTTTTTTTTTTTCTTATCCGTGTAAAATGAGCACCTTTTTCAGTTTATATCTCATGATAATTCATAAGTGCATTCATGTTTCAACATCTTGTGAAGCTCACATATGTTTTGCATCACCAAAAAATAAGGAAAAAAAAAAAAACAAAACAAAAACAGAAGAGAAGTCTCTCTCTCTCTCTCTATACAAATATTCTATTAAAAAAAGAAAGAATTTGTTCAGAAGCCTCCACCCGAACTTATTTATTATGTAACCTTTTTGGAACTCGAGTTTGTTAAACTCGAGTTTACCAAACTCAAATTTCAGGCATTATGGCAAAAAAAAGTGCTACATAATTAAGGATTATGTTAACGGGCGCCATTAGAGCAGCTGTTAATAAACCATTTTTAAAAAGTTTTAACATCACTTTTATAGGAAATAAAAAAAGCTATCAATTAAATTTATTGTTTTATCATTTTTCCATAAAATATTTTTAAATATAGTTCCTAAACCAATGCCGTTAGGGCATTCTTTAACATTTCCCCATAATTAAATAAGTTCCAAGATAAGTTAAACTCGAGCTTGGAACTCGAGTTTGGTAAACTTAAGTTTTATTTGGAACTCAACAAACCTGAGTTCCAAAAAGACATTAACTAAATAAGCTTGGGGGGAGGTTTTTCAGTAATTTTTTTTTTGCAAAACAGTATATTTGGCCAAAAAAAAGAGAGTAAAGTGCTTTGATAAATTTTAATACAACATTGTTGGATTAAATGTAGAATTAGTATTTTTAATGCTAAAAAATTTAATAGAAAAAAAAAAAAAAAAAACCTGAAATGACAACGTAAATCTGAAGGCAGTAATGTTGCTATTGAAATTAGACTTGATTGCAAGTTTGCAACAATGCATCGCATGTAGATATAAAGATGTGCAAAAATTCACAATGACGATGTAAATCTGAAGCAGCAATGTTGCAGTGTTTGAAACTAGACATTATTCCTTATATTGAGTGTTACAAAGGAGTTAAGAGATCGGTTTTAAACAAAATGTTGCGTTGGAATTGGGAAATAATTGATTCAGCTTTGCTTGTGTGTAACTAGTCTATTGTGCCTTCTGTGAAATAATTCTTGATTTGTTTCTTTCTTTAATAATTTTCTCTCATTCATATATAAAAATATATAATCCATTTTCAAAAGATAGAAAAAACAGATGGTACTCAGGAAATCATCCTGCAGATAATGAAAAAAAATGGTATTTTAAGGGTACAAGAACAATTTGTGCAAACTACATGCCAAACCAAGCAAAGGTTCCAACCAGAAAACCTTATAGGTCTTGCTTTCCATAATAAACTGATAGAATTTGATAGTAGATTTGTGCTTGGTTGCTGGTTCTAACTTTATGCACTATGTGCAGCTAAAAATGTTTGCATCATTGCACTTTCTCCTCAACAGGATCCTCAGCCTTAAAGTAAGAGTGAATAATTCTTGGCACCCATATGCTAATAGTAGGTCTTCACTCTTCAGTAACTTGTAACTCAACCGTGAGAATTTCCATACAGGTTGGCATAAACCCTCTTAGTCCGATAAACAACAATCAAACTCAAGACTGTTGCCACAAGGCAAAGTCCAGACAGGATCCCAAATGTGATGGAATAGCATATGGTTCCCAAACAAGTGACGTCATCATCACGAAGAGGAATTGCAAGCATGGCTTCAGAATTTTGATGTGAGAGGCCGGCTTGCAGCTCTGCATAATAGTCATATATACCACTAGCAATGACACCTGAGAAAATCAGAGAACCTAATGGATTAGCAAGTGTAAGAAAATTATACAAGGCCCCAAAACTCTTCAGGCCAAATAGCTCAGAAGCTGAAGCTGGCACAATTGCCCAGTGAGCACCATACCCAAGCCCTATCAACACAGTGAGAACATAAATTTCTCCAGGCCATCCCATAGTAGCGTAGAAAAGTCCAATTGCCATGATAACCTGAACAACAGCCATTGTCACTGGTCTTGGGTAGGCATATTTTCTGGTAAAATAAAATAACAATTTACAAAACAGGATCAGGATCAGGAAATGATGTGCTTATAATGACTGAAGGAGAATACTAATGTTGTACTTTTAAATTAAATAATTAGAGTGTACCTTATTACAAGCTCAGAGAAGTAGCCACCACCAACACGGCCAAGAAAGTTCCAAACGCTGATCAAGGATACATATATAGTTGTATCATTATATCCCAGTGATTCACAAATCTGACCCAAGTTATCAATAATTGTCAAACCAGATCCAGAAGCCAGAACGAGGGAGAAGAACATCAGCCAAAAATCTGCTTTTCTTAATGCCTGCATTAAGGTGAAATCCTCTCCTCTATGAGGGCCTTTTCGCCTTCTCACAGCTCCTTCAGCAGCAGCTTGCAACAGTTTAGCTTGCAAATGAGCAATTCGTTTTTGCCTTTCTGATGCCGGAAGGGAGTCTACTTCTGGAGGCTTCTCATCTTCAACCTCACTGAGAATAATCTCATTCACATCCTGCTCAGATTTACTTGCTTCTTGTTTCTGTGCTTCAGAGAGAAGGCTCTCCTCAGCTGGAGGCCTTGGTCCCGAGAAGAATACCAATCGAATGGGAATTATAACTGGAAGCAGTATGAGAAGAATTAAAATAACTGCAAATAAAGTGATTATAGCTTGACTCACGTCAAGCAGATCCTCAATCACCAACACTGCCAGCAGATAAATTGCCAGAATGAGGCAAACACTGAAGGTAAAGAAGAAGCTTGAATTATCAGACGGTTTAACTTGTTTGTGACCTCCCACAGGTCTAAGAATGAACATCAGAGCAATAACAACAATTGTTGGTCCAACTGCAACCATGAAAATGAGTGATGATTCATTCGGAAAATTGATCATAAGATAAATCTGAGTCAAAATTGCACCACTCAATCCAGCAAATCCCTTCAATATCCCCACAACAGGACCCCGGCTTTTGGGGAAGTTTTGCACACATGAAACTAGAGCAGCTGTGTTGAAGTACGTCTCACCATTTGTTCCCACAAATAATGCAAGGCACAACTGCAAACTAAAACATATATGTTAACATTTTTGCCAGCACAACATAGTTTAAGAAATCTTTCAGTTCTTTCTAACTAAGTGAGTTAACTAATCAAATCCAAAGTACATGCTTCGCAGCAGGATAAGTTACATGTAAAGAAATAATTGCCATTCTCTTGTAGTAAGCTAAAGAGAGTAATACCATGATCAATGTACATGAACCTCTATACACTTATTCCACTTCAATTCAGATCTAGGAGTTATATGGCCATTTCTCTAATATGGAATCCGAAATGCATCTTCATGTCTGTCAAGCATGCTTTTGTGTGTGTGTATATCTTTGATACCTATCCATGTTGCAAGTGAAAACATATATGTATCTCATAAATAGCAGTTCCTACAGTTAATTTGTGTGATAGGCAAACTTCAACAACTTGGTTTGTAACATCTACAAGAAATTGCTACCGAAAAAAGTTGTATAATTGCCTCAAAAAAGGAGATTTTTATCCATATTCTTTAAATTGGTTTAAAAAAGAAAAAAGGAAAAAGAGAGAAATGTACACCGGCTATTGTCAAATGCTTTTCAGGATGAAGTTAACATTCAAAAACACCAGAGAGGAACAATAAGGGATCTAGCTTCAGGCAGAGAATCACTTAAGGCGAAGAAACCCGTAATCATTCAACACATCCATACTTTCTTTTGGACATCTTTACTCGCAAATTAAGAAAACTGACGAATCACACCCTTATACTAAACAGCGGACTTCTTCTGATATTGAACCAAAACATCATGTTCAAACTTCACTCAAGTGTTTTAATTCTGTAGTTATTTTCAGCAAGTAAAGCAAACCCTTACAAAGATTAAATCTGTAGTTATTTTCAGCAAGTAAAAAAAAATGGCTGGCTTTTCACAAGGATCTTATACCCATATCAGGTATCTATTAAAAGAGTCAGTCAAGCAATCTACTTGACACCCCCCATCAGTCTACAGTCTAAACCAATCCAGCATAATGATTAATCAGAAGCTATGTACTGAGAGAAACAAATAATGGTTCTGCAACCCAAATTTGAAAGACCAGTCTCCTCAAAATTTGGCCCCTTATTTTTCCTATTTGATTCCATTGTCGTTTTCATTTGTCCACTCTCCTCACTTGAGGAATTTCAAGCTTCTTACAATTTTGATGGATTGACAAAACACTGACTAATTGTATCAGTTTCTGAAAGTTCTAATTTTGGCTATACATCTTCCAACTAAAACACAAAACGACAAAGGTTTTGGCAATTGGCATACATGTCAGACCACATCACATTCGCTCATGATCACTGTAATATTGCTGAAGATGATCACCATGTGAGAGAGAGAGAAAGTCTCATAGAGAAATCAAGCAATATTTATCAAGATTCAATAATAAAAATCGAACTCTTCCATAGACCCAAAGGAGAAATTAAATTTAAATCACACAAACAGAAAAAAGTGAACAAATGAGAAGTTGATTAAACTCACCACCCACAAAGGCAAAGCAGGCAATACACCAGCAACAACAAGCCAAACCAAGCCATACCCAACAAAGTTCTGCACCACCCCAATGAGCAAAATGACCCAGATGGGCAAAACCTCACACAAACTCCCAGCCACAAAACCAATACTATCACCCAAGTCCTTAGCCACACCCAAAAAAGCCACTTGCCTCTGATCGTACCCCATGGCACTCTTTATCACAGGTGATATGCTCCCAAACAAGTACCCAACACCTGCACACGACTGCACCCACGTTGCACACACAAACACCAGCCATCTGTTGTTGATCAAAACCTTGAACTTTTCATGCCACTGAAGCTGCATATTCCTATCTGATCAATTCAAGACCACAGTCACTGTTCAAACAAGTTCAATTTTTGCATACCAGTTTGATTAATTGAACAACTATGAAGGTAAAACGAGTAACTTATTGTGTTTTTTTTTTTTTTTTTTTTTTTTTAGTGTGAAGGGTCTGAGAGAGAGTGGACCATAGCGCGAGTTATAAGGCTCATGACTCATCATTGTCTTTCCGACCAAACGGTCATTGTATTACTACAATAATAACTTATCAAGCTTTTTTATTTATTTATTTATTTTTTTAATGAAAGAACTTATCAAGCTTATATTAGTAACAGATTTCTTCAACTACACAGCTTATTACTTTGGTCCTATGATTATAAACACCACCTATCATCTTCTTAAATGAAACAATGAAAGAAAGAAAATACCGACCGTTTGTTTCTTTATAAGAAAACTGAAAAAGTACTCTTTCTTGCAAAAACAGAAAGAGTAGTGGCTAAAAAAAAAAAAAAAACAGAAAGAGTACTATAATAAATTTGAGGGTTCCAGAAGCATTAATCTCAAGTCTAAACTACCTTCTTTACTAAAAAAAAAAAAAGAGTCCCAACTGCCTTCCTGCTGAAGGACTACTTTTATATATATATATATATATATATATATATATATATGAGTTGGGTTCAAGTTACACCTTGTGTAACACCACTCAATATTTTTTAATTGGATGCAAATATTGACAAATCCACCGTTAGATTAGATTACCTTCATATATTCTCCATACTTACAAAATTTCAAAGTGATCAAAAATTAATAGCCATGTAATCAATCAATTATTAAAATTCAAGTTTTTGTAGTTTAAAATAATGCATAAAAGATGAGTTTATGGATAAAATGGGTAAATAACATCAAATTGATATGAAAATTGGCATGCATGTTAAGAACATATAGAACATGTAATTCAACAGTTAGATTTTCCAAAGATTAATTCAATAACAAGTTATTGGGTGGTGTAACATTACTTAGAGTTACACCAGGTGTAACTCACTCTCTCTCTCTCTCTCTCTCTCTCTCTCTCTCTCTCTATATATATATATATATATATATATATAAATTTAGAAGAAAAAATATTTACATGAAGTACTAGTGTTTAACTTGGGACTCATGACTTTTAATACCGTGATAAATTACATATTCCCTCCAAATTTTAAATTGTTAAGAAATAATGAATTTAATTATTTAATAATTATTCTAATTAAAATTGTGGGGTCATAGAGCCCAGTGATATGCACCCACCTTTTGTACTGGGCCCGAGGCCTATGCCGAGACCCATAATCATATGAAGAAGACAGTGGTGATCATGGTAACCCAGGAAACTGTGCCGAGGACAGAGTGGCTAGCCAAAGCTGAGGTAGAAGAAAAGTGATTTACCAGCAAAGACAATCTTCCAAAGCATTCCAAGGAAAAAGATAAGTACAGCAAGTAAGCACATTGGAGCATGGCGATAGAGCAATTCCAGGAAAAGCTGCTGCCTCCACTTTAAATGCTCCACAACTAACACTCTGGCCGCATTAATGTGGAAATGATACCCGAGCAGTGGTTTTTCAGACTCGCAGCTACTACCTAAGAGCTTTGGGAGGAGGTTGATATGACAAAGACCAACAACAGCAGATCTGACCTGCATGTGTATGGTGGAGATGAAGGAGGAAAGTAGTATATAAGGAAGAAAGAGCTCTGAGAAAAGGGATTGAAGATTTTACTAGAGAAAACACTGTAGCAATCTAGACTAACTTTGTAACCATTGTCACTGTCACTCAAGAAATAATAAGTTGAAGCTCCTCGGACTAGTGCCGAGGATTGAATTGCTTGCTCAAGTCCATATTTGTTTTACTTATTCATTCTTTAAATCATCTTCAACTGTTGTTACACTCATTAAAACCCAGTTCTTCTACCCACTCTCTACAAATTTATTGTATTGGACTTGCTGGGCTTGAATTCACTTATCCCTTAGGAATAGTGCTCAAACCCAGTCCCCACAAAAATATAGCATTCAAATCACAAATAATCATTTACTGAGCATTTGCATTGTATATAATTGTTGAACTTAACGAGCCTAACCAAGGTGGGCCCTAACAAAACCCTTCATATAGAATAATCTACATGAATTTACCTACTAATTTGAGATATGAGACAATTTGAGAGGAGGATTAGTATTATAGTAGAGGGCAATGTTTACACTTGTGTGCATACACACTAAGTGTGTAATAACACTGAAATTGTGAGTCTAACTCAAGATTTCAAAATTAAAAATGTGAGTCAGACTCACGATTTCAGTGTTATTAAACACTTGTGTGGATGCACTCAAATGTGCAATATGTTTTATTCTTGTAGTAAATCACAAGAACAAAATGGCACTATTTATTTTTATGATTTTTTTTTTTGAAGAATACAAAATGGCACTATTATATCATTGATACGATATTAATATATATAGTGCTAACAATATATAACATATGATGGGGATTGGTAGTGAATAGATTTTTTTGATAATAGTACATGAATAGATTATAGATATATTAGGATGACACATGTGCAGTTGCATGTGGCTCTTATTGGGCATTGATTTTATTTTTCATTTTAAATGATAAATTAGTCATGTAATAGAAAGATGCCAGTAGGGTTTATTGGTCAAAGAAATATAAGCTTAAGAAATTATTGGAGTTGGACTGGAGGATAAGAAGGTTGCCAATTGTAATATGATAGTTAATATTATTATTATTATTTTGAGAATCTACTATTATTAATTGATGGCTAAGACAACTACAAGAAGATTATATAAAAGTGTCGGGAGACCCCACCATTACACTAAATACAAGTTTGATTATCAGACAAAAAAAAAAAAAAAAAACTAAATACAAGTTCATTGATCTTGTTTTGGATTTGAATGAAAGCCAAGGCCCTGACTTAAACCCCCCCCCTTCCCTTTTTTTTAGATAACAAGCATGTTGAACCTTTTCTTCCTAAATTTTCGACTACATAAGGAAATGTTAATTAAATTACAAGACTTTCACTTTACTAAATTACTTAGCATTCACATCTGAGAATGTAAAAAAAGACATATTTTACATCTTTAAACACTACTTTATTTATTTTACCAACCTATTTAATAATACACTCAACATTCCAGTTCTTATTTTTACATACAACCGAATAAAATAATATAGTATAAACTACATAATTAAGTAATATAAAAAATTTTGTTTCTCTCTCTTCTTTCCATCTCTCTTTCCCCTCGTCTTCTTTGTCTCATTCTGTCTCCCCAATCATATATATATATATATATATATATATATATATATATATATATATATATATATATATATATATATTATGTTTATAACTCATTAATAATAGGTTGAATATTTGGGAACTCACTATTAGTAGTTGCTAAAAAAATAAATATACATTTACATATTTGGATAAACTTGATTTTTTGGGTGTTGATTGGTAAAATAGCATCTGGATGGCTTTTACACCCCTAGTGCTAATATTTATTTGAAAATGAGTCAGATAATTATTCTTTAGTATTATGCCAACATATTACAATTTTTTTTAAAGACAAAATTCAGACTCAGATTTTTTTATTTGAGCTTAAAAAATTTACCAAAATTGAGTAAATTAAAATTTAGAAAAACCTTTTAGATTAATTTCCCCACCCCCCCCAAAAAAAAACCCTTTAGATTGCCAATAAAGAAAATGTAAGCAGTTGTGTCCTGTCCGAGTCACATGCATGTCCAGATAAAAAAAGACACCAGAATCAAGCAAATGACAACTTTTCAATAAAGTACTAAATTGTTATCGACTTTCTTGAAAACGTGTGATTGATGAATATCTTAATTAAGAGGCATGCACCTGTGATTAATTATTAGTGTCTTTTGTCTCTTTCCATTCACTCTTAGTTTGGCCATTTTCTTGGATGAGCATTTTTTTTCTTTAAGGTCATAGTGCCATATATCATATTATATATGATTAATTAAAAATTTATTTATTTATGCATAAACTGAGAAGGGGTTTATCACTTGCTCCGCAACACTAATTGTCCATGCAGTTTTGGTGTTGGTGTGTGAGTGTATTCCAGAGGCGGAGCCAAGGGGGGGCGAGAGGGGGCAAGTGCCCCCCTGACTCCTCCAAAAATATTCCATATATACTACTATTAGGAATTTTTTAAATGCTTTACCCTCCTTGATGCAGAAATTAAACACAAATCAGGAAAAAAGCTTCCTGGCCCTGCTAAAATAGAGGGAAAATGACAAGCTTACCTAATGCCAATAAGTCAATGACACCGTGTAAGGGAAAAAAATAGGAAACAGGGAAAAAGTTTCCTAACACAAGCAAAAATAAATGAAAGAATTTCCCTTAGGCACAATAACACACACCAAGAGTTTTGACTTGTCAGCTGTTAGCTTTTAATTATCATGCACTTAAGCTTAGCATAATAATAATGCATTTTAGTCTTTCTTATGACATTTCAATTGATAGTCCTATATTTTACACAATTTTTTTTTTTTTTGTCCTCAATTTCTTGACATTTCAGTTTTAAATTGTGGGTTTATGCTATGAACAAAAATTTTAATTATTTTGAAAAATAAATAGAAAGTCGAACTTTTCCTATAGTTTCAAAAACAATCAAGAAAAGATAGTGAGATGTGTATATAACTTTGCAAGTAAATTGCTATATTTTTAATATTTTTCAAATTAATTTATTTCCGTAATTTATTTTATAGTATTAACTTAAATGTCTAACTATAGTTTACATATAATTAGTTTTTGTATGACACTTATAGTTGTTTTTATAATTTTTTTAATAAAGTTTTTTTTTTCTTTTTTTTTTAATATTGACTTCTAATCTTGCCCCCCCTGAATTGAAATCCTAGCTCCACCACTGGTGTATTCCCTTGTCTCATCCCCCTTCCCTTATATATGTGTGTGTATGTGTGTTTCTCAAATAAAAAAAGATACTCAGTGTTGTCAAGTCATCCCACATCGGTAAGGTGTGATATTGAGAAGGAGTTTATCACTTGCTCCGCGACACTAACTGCCCGTGCAGATTTGGTGTTGGCGTGTGAGTGTATTCCCTTGTCTCATCCCCCTTCTCTTATTTGTGTGTGTGTTTCTCAAATAAAAAAAGATACTCAGTGTTGTCAAGTCATCCCACATCGGTAGGATGTGATATTGAGAAGGGGTTTATCACTTGCTCCGCGACACTAACTGCCCATGCAGTTTTGGTGTTGGCGTGTGAGTGTATTCCCTTGTCTCATCCCCCTTCCCTTATATATGTGTGTGTGTTTCTCAAACAAAATGCACATACATTTCAATGTTTAATTATTTTTTTTCTAAGTAGTATATCGCTGTCGTAAACTAGTTGCATTCCAATTTTTTCATCAAACAAATTATGAATATGAATAAATGGTCCCATTGTTAATGAGGTATAGTTCAATTGGCTCACCCTCTCCTCAGCCTTAAAGTAAGAGTGAATAATTCTTTGGCACCCATATGCTAATAGTAGGTCTTCACTCTTCAGTAACTTGTAACTCAACCGTGAGAATTTCCATACAGGTTGGCATAAACCCTCTTAGTCCGATAAACAACAATCAAACTCAAGACAGTTGCCACAAGGCAAAGTCCAGACAGGATCCCAAATGTGATGGAATAGCATATGGTTCCCAAACAAGTGACGTCATCATCACGAAGAGGAATTGCAAGCATGGCTTCAGAATTTTGATGTGAGAAGCCGGCTTGCAGCTCTGCATAATAGTCATATATACCACTAGCAATGACACCTGAGAAAATCAGAGAACCTACTGGACTAGCAAGTGTAAGAAAATTATACAAGGCCCCAAAACTCTTCAGGCCAAATAGCTCAGAAGCTGAAGCTGGCACAATTGCCCAGTGAGCACCATACCCAAGCCCTATGAACACGGTGAGAACATAAATTTCTCCAGGCCATCCCATAGTAGCGTAGAAAAGGCCAATTGCCATGATAACCTGAACAACAGCCATTGTCACTGGTCTTGGGTAGGCATATTTTCTGGTAAAATAAAATAACAATTTACAAAACAGGATCAGGATCAGGATCAGGAAATGATGTGCTTATAATGACTGAAGGAAAATACTAATGTTCTACTTTTAAATTAAATAATTAGAGTGTACCTTATTACAAGCTCAGAGAAGTAGCCGCCACCAACACGGCCAAGAAAGTTCCAAACGCTGATCAAGGATACATATATAGTTGTATCATTATATCCCAGTGATTCACAAATCTGACCCAAGTTATCAATAACTGCCATACCGGATCCAGAAGCCAGAACGAGGGAGAAGAAGATCAGCCAAAAATCTGCTTTTCTTAATGCCTGCATTAAGGTGAAATCCTCTCCTCTACGAGGGCCTTTTCGCCTTCTCACAGCTCCTTCAGCAGCAGCTTGGAACAGTTTAGCTTGCAAATGAGCAATTCGTTTTTGCCTTTCTGATGCCGGAAGGGAGTCTACTTCTGGAGGCTTCTCATCTTCAACCTCACTGAGAATAATCTCATTCACGTCCTGCTCAGATTTACTTGCTTCTTGTTTCTGTGCTTCAGAGAGAAGGCTCTCCTCAGCTGGAGGCCTTGGTCCCGAGAAGAATACCAATCGAATGGGAATTATAACTGGAAGCAGTATGAGAAGAATTAAAATAACTGCAAATAAAGTGATTATAGCTTGACTCACGTTAACCAGATCCTCAATCACCAACACTGCCAGCAGATAAATTGCCAGACTGAGGCAAACACTGTAGGTAAAGAAGAAGCTTGAATTATCAGACGGTTTAACTTGTTTGTGACCTCCCACAGGTCTAACAATGAACATCAGAGCAATAATAACAATTGTTGGTCCAACTGCAACCATGAAAATGAGTGATGATTCATTCGGAAAATTGATCATAAGATAAATCTGAGTCAAAATTGCACCACTCAATCCAGCAAATCCCTTCAATATCCCCACAACAGGACCCCGGCTTTTGGGGAAGTTCTGCACACATGAAACTAGAGCAGCTGTGTTGAAGTAGGTCTCACCGTTTGTTCCCACAAATAATGCAAGGCACAACTGCAAACTAAAAAATGGTTAACATTTTTGCCAGCACAACATAGTTTAAGAAATCTTTCAGTTCTTTCTAACTAAGTGAGTTAACTAATCAAATCCAAAGTACATGCTTCGCAGCAGGATAAGTTACATGTAAAGAAATAATTGCCATTCTCTTGTAGTAAGCTAAAGGGAGTAATACCATGATCAATGTACATGAACCTCTATACACTTATTTCACTTCAATTCAGATCTAGGAGTTATATGACCATTTCTCCAGTATGGATTCTGAAATGCATCTTTATGTCTGTCAAGCATGCTTCTCTGTGTGTGTGTGTATCTTTGATACCTATCCATGTTGCAAGTGAAAACATATATGTATCTCATAAATAGCAGTTCCTACAGTTAGTTTGTGTGATAGGCAAACTTCATCAACTTGGTTTGTAACATCTACAAGAAATTGCTACCAAAAAAAGTTGTATAATTGCCTCAAAAAAGGAGATTTTTATCCATATTCTTTAAATTGGTTTAAAAAAGAAAAAAGGAAAAAGAGAGAAATGTACACCGGCTATCGTCAAATGCTTTTCAGGATGAAGTTAACATTCAAAAACACCAGAGAGGAACAATAAGGGATGTAGCTTCAGGCAGAGAATCACTTAAGGCAAAGAAACCCCTAATCATTCAACACATCCATACTTTCTTTTGGACATCTTTACTCGCAAATTAAGAAAACTGACGAATCACATCCTTATACTAAACAGCAGACTTCTTCTGATATTGAACCAAAACATCATGTTCAAACTTCACTCAAGTGTTTTAATTCTGTAGTTATTTTCAGCAAGTAAAGCAAACCCTTATAAAGATTAAATCTGTAGTTATTTTCAGCAAGTAAAAACAAATGGCTGGCTTTTCACAAGGATCTTATACCCATATCAGGTATCTATTAAAAGAGTCAGTCAAGCAATCTACTTGACACCCCCATCAGTCTACAGTCTAAACCAATCCAGCATAATGATTAATCAGAAGCTATATACAGAGAGAAACAAATAATGGTTCTGCAACCCAAATTTGAAAGACCAGTCTCCTCAAACTTTGGCCCCTTAGTTTTCCTATTTGATTCAATTTCTCTCTGGCATGGCATTGTCGTTTTCATTTGTCCACTCTCCTCCCTTGAGGAATTTCAAGCTTCTTACAATTTTGATGGATTGACAAAACACTGACTAATTTTATCAGTTTCTGAAAGTTCTAATTTTGGTAATACATCTTCCAACTAAAACACAAAACGACAAAGGTTTTGGCAATTGGCATACATGTCGGACCATATCACATTCACTCATCACTGTAATATTGCTGAAGATGATCACCATGTGTGTGTGTGTGTGTGAGAGAGAGAGAGAGAGAGAGAGAGAGAGAGAGAGTCTCATAGAGAAATCAAGCAATATTTATCAAGATTCAATAATAAAAATCAAACTCTTCCATAGACCCAAAAGAGGAATTAAATTTAAATCACACAAACAGAAAAAAGTGAACAAATGAGAAGTTGATTAAACTCACCACCCAAAAAGGCAAAGCAGGCAATACACCAGCAACCACAAGCCAAACCAAGCCATACCCAACAAAGTTCTGCACCACCCCAATGAGCAAAATGACCCAGATGGGCAAAACCTCACACAAACTCCCAGCCACAAAACCAATACTATCACCCAAGTCCTTAGCCACACCCAAAAAAGCCACCTGCCTCTGGTCGTAGCCCATGGCACTCTTTATCACAGGTGATATGCTCCCAAACAAGTACCCAACACCTGCACACGACTGCACCCACATTGCACACACAAACACCAGCCATCTGTTGTTGATCAAAACCTTGAACTTTTCATGCCACTGAAGCTGCATATTCCTATCTGATCAATTCAAGACCACAGTCACTGTTCAAACAGGTTCAATTTTTGCATACCAGTTTGATTAAGATTGAACAACTATGAAGGTAAAACGTGCAACTTATTGTGTTTTTTTTTTTTTTTTTTGTTAGTGTGAAGGGTCTGAGAGAGAGTGGACCATAGCGCGAGTTATAAGAGGCTCATGAGCCATCATGCCCTTTCCGACCAAACGGTCATTGTATTACTACAATAATAACTTATCAAGCTTTTTTTATTTTTTTATTTATTTTTATGAAATAACTTATCAAGCTGTTGATGTGAGCCGTGTGGCTTGCATTGCCAAGCCGAACTCAACACAAGTTTCTTGTTGTATTAGGAGTCCAAGGTAGTCGACCTAACATATACTCCTATATATATTTTATTAGTTACGGTAATAGAAGAACCTGGATAACCTAGTAGGCTACAGCTGCATAAGAAAAAGAAAAGTGTTTTTTTGTCTTGTGGATGAGAGAGAGTTAGGGTGTTTTTGGATTTGGTTTCCAGAGAGTGTTATTGTGCACTATTATATTTCTCTATTTTTATAGTGAAATTTCTTCATCGTAACTGTGGAGATAAGCAGTTTGTCGAACCACGTAAATTCTTGTGTTCTTTGTGTGTGCTTGTTATTTAATTTCTGCTTATTTACTGTTATTGATTTGAATCCGGTGGTGCTATTTGCACAACACAATCTTATATTAGTAACAAATTTCTTCAACTATATAGCTTATTACTTTGCTCCTATATATTCCTATGATTGTAAACACCACCTATCATCTTCTTAAATGAAACAATGAAAGAAAGAAAATACCAATCATTTGTTTCTTTATAAGGAAAAGTACTATTTTCTTACAAAAACAGAGAGTGCTATAATAAATTTGAGGATTCCAGAAGCATTAATCTCAACTAGCTTCTTGTTGAAGTACTACTTTAAAATATATTTTAGAAGAAAAAATATTTACATGAAGTACTAGTGTTTAACTAATTGGGACTCGGGACTTTTATTAATACTATGATAAATTACATATTCTCTCCAAATCTTAAACCGTTAAGAAATAATAATGTATTTAATAATTTAATAATTATTCTAATCAAAAGATATCATTCAAATCACAAACAATCATTTACCGAACATTTGCATTTGTATATAATTGTTGAACTTAACGAGCCTAACCAAGGTGGACCCTAACAAAACCCTTCATATAGAATAATCTACATGAATTTACCTAGTTAATTTGAGATATGAGACAATTTTAGAGGGGATTAGTATCATAGTAAAGGGCAGTATTTACACTCGTATGCATTCATACTAAGTGTGTAATAACACTGAAATTGTGAGTCTAATTCATGATTTCAATGTTAAAAATGTGAGTTAGACTCACGATTTCAATATTATTTAACACTTGTGTGGATGCATTCAAATAATTTCAATATTATTTAACACTTGTGTGGATGATTCAAATAATTTCAATATTATTTAACACTTGTGTGGATGCACTCCAATGTGTAATATGTTTTATTCTTGTAGTAAATCACAAGAACAAAGTGGAACTATTAATGATATTAATATATATAGTGCTAACAATCTATAACATATGATGGGGATTGGTAATGAATAGATTTTTTTGATAATAGTACATGAATAGATTATAGATATATTAGGATGACACGTGCTGTTTTGTTTTTTTTTTTTGGGATAATTACAGCAAACCCACCTGAGGTTTGGCCCGTTTTCGCTTTGCCTACCCGTGGTTCAAAACTTATCACTTTGCCCACCTGAACTTCAGTCCGTTACCCATCTGTTACCCACCTCTCCCTTTGCCGTTAGAAAAACATATTTTTAAGGAAAAACAAACATAACAAAGATCAAAAAGTTAGGATTTTTTATTGCTTAAGAACTTCTATGAGAACAAATTTTCTCAATGCAAAATGAATTTTAACCAATCTCCATGTTAAACAAAAGATATATCGAAGCAAATAACAACAAAAACAACAAGGACAAGGACAACATTGTCAAAACTGGCCTGGTTTCTTCCCCAACCTGGTTTCTCAATCCCATAATCTTCACCATCACTCCCAGAACCAGAAGTCAAACTTGAATTCAAATTCAAATTCAAATCCGCACCACTTTCCCCAAACCCCACTTCCTTCCAATCCTATCCAACAACCCACACCCTCAATGGCGCAATCAGCCTCTCCTCCACACTCTAATGCCAACAATCTCCACTTCCCTTACACCCTTTTCTCTCAAATTCAGAACCCCAATATCTTCGCCTGGAATTTCATGTTCAAAGCTTACTCACACAGTAACAGTAACAGTAACACTACTACTTCACCACAACAATGCATCTCTCTTTACAATCTCATGCGCCACCGTTTCGGGCTTTTCCCGGACTACCATTCTTTCCCTTTCCTCTTCAAAGCTTGTGCCCGTCTCTCACTTTCCCACAAAGGTCAAGAGCTTCACTCCCTCACGTTCAAACTCGGTCTCCAACATGATGTCTTCATCCAAAACGCTTTGCTTTCCATGTACTCCTTCTGCGGCTTGCTTCATAATGCTCGCCAAGTCTTCGATGAAATACCACTCTCTGTTCGTGATGTGGTGTCTTGGAACAGTATGGTTTCTGGGTGTATACAAGGACGTTGTTATTGGGATGCCTTGAAGGTGTTTGATGAAATGCTCAAGTCTGATGTTAATGCAAGGCCGGATGAGGTTACTCTTATCAATGCTCTCACCGCTTGTGCAAGGATTGGATTTCTCGACATGGGTCGTAAAATCCATGGATTACTTGTACGAAATGAATTTGTTTCTCAATCCTATCCTATTCTCACACAAGTTCTTAAGCAATAAAAAACCCTAACTTTTTGATCTTTGTTATGTTTGTTTTTCCTTAAAAATATGTTTTTCTAACGGCAAAGGGAGAGGTGGGTAACGAATGGGTAACGGATTGAAGTTCAGGTGGGCAAAGTGATAAGTTTTGAACCACGGGTAGGCAAAGCGAAAACGGGCCAAATCTCAGGTGGGTTTGCTGTAATTATCCCTTCTTTTTTTTATGAACTCATGTGCTATTGCATGTGACTCTTATTGGGCATTGATTTTATTTTTCATTTTAAATGATAAATTAGTCACGTAATAGACTAATAGGAAGATGCCAGAAGGGTTTATCAGTCAACGAAATAAACTTCAGAAAATATTGGAGTAGGACTGCAGGATAAGAATTGCAATATGATATTAACTAGTATTATTAATTGATGGCTATGACAACTACATGACGATTATATAACAGGGCCAGGAGACCCCACCATTACACTAAAATACAAGTTCATTGATCTTGTTTTTTTGCTAAACATTCATTGATATTGACATATTGTTTTTAACCCTTTTTTTTAGATAACTTGCCGTGAATTAAGTTACAAGACCTCCAGTTAACTAAATTACTTGTTTATAAATATGGCAGTTGATTATTCTTCACTATTATGCTGCCAATACATTACAATTTTTTTTTTTAATTTTAAAAAAGATAAAATTCGGACTCAGACTTTTTATTTGAGCTTAAAAAAAATTACCAAAGTTGAGTAAATTAAAATTCAGAAAACCCTTTTAGATTAATTAACACCCCCCCCCAAAAAAAAAAAAAAAAAAACCCTTTAGATTGCCAATAAAAGATAATGTAAGCAGCTGTGTCCGAATCACATGCATGTCCAAATAAAAAAAAGACACCAGAATCAGAAGCAAAAGACAACTTTTCAATTAAGTACTAAATTGTTATCGATCATATGTCAAGAAATTAAATAATATAATATCAATTTTTTTAATTTTTTTTTATACAAGATAGAAATTATACTTTAGCCTAATCTAAGTGTATATGTGTGTGAAGCTCCCTCCTGGAGATTTGAACCCCGACCCTTACCCCCCACACCCCATAAGCACTTATATTTGTGGAGTGACCATCGCACCAAGAGTGTGCGGTGGTATAATATCAAATTTCTTGAAAACGAGTTGTTTAATGAATATCTTAATAAAGAGGCATGCACCTGTGATTAATTATTAGTGTCTTTTGTCACTTTCCATAGTTTGGCCATTTTCTTGTAGGAGCCTTTTTTTTCTTTAAGGTCATATAGTGTCATATATCATATTATATATGATTCCTCAACAAAATATATATATATATATATATATATATATATATATATATATATATATATATATATATATATATTTATATATGATAATCCCAGTTGATAATGCAGAGGCCCAACAATTCCATTTCTATTAGTCAATGGCCGTACATGTTAAATCACCCCTTGAGCACCTTTTTCAGTTTATATCTCATAATAATTCATAAGTGCATTCATGTTTCAACATCTTGTGAAGCTCATATATGTTTTGCATCACCAAAAAATAAGGGGAAAAAAAACAGAAGGAGAACTCTCTCTCTCTCTCTATATATATACATACATACATACAAATATTCTAATTAAAAAAATAAAAAAAAGAATTTGTTGAGAAGCCTCCACCCAAACTTAGGGCATTATTTAGTTATTGTTTTATCATTTTTTTTTTATAAAATATTTCTAAATATAATTCTTAAACCAATGATTTTAGGGCATTCTTTAACATTTCTCCATAATTAAATAAGTTCCAAGATAAGTCAAACTTGAGCTTGAAACTCGAGTTTGGTAAACTTGAGTTTTACTGACATTAACTAATTAAACTTGGGGAGAGGTTTTTCAGTAATTTTTTTTTGCAAAATAGTATATTTGGCAAAAAAAAAAAAAAAAAAAAAAGAGTATATTCTGAAGTGCTTTGATAAATTTTAATACAACATTGTTGGATTAAACGTAGAATTAGTATTTTTAATGCCAGAAAATTTAATAGAAACAAAAAAAAAAAAAAAAAAAAAATTGTTTAATGTGTAACAATTTGTTTCAAAAACAGTAGCTTATCCATAAGCATCCTCTCTATCATTAATTCGAGGATGAATTGCTAATCCCACCACATTCTCACATAGATTAGTGACGAAAACATTGAGAAGTTTTTAACTTCTAGACACTCAATCCCCATTAAATCAATATTTTGAGCTTCAAGGATCTGGGTGTTGCACTCTCATTGATGAATCCCATTCTTCATAGGATACTTGTAAGTTGGATGAGATTAATTAATTATTTGAAAAGAGAAAGAAAATGAAAAATATAAACCAATGTATGGCTTAATAACTAGTAGGGACGGAATCGGGATTCAAACTTAGGGGGGGCCGAAGTTCTTTGTTCAAAGATTTAAAAAAATTAAAATATCAATATTAGAGGTTGACAACGATGCATTATTAGAATTAATTTTTTAATTATTTGTATTTTTTATTTTGAAAAAAAATCACAAATGACAATTTATAATCAAGAGTTTTATAAGCCAATTGGCACGTTTTAATATTTTCAAGGTCTGATCAAAATTAGTTCAATTCTTTATTCTATTGACATTATAAATTAAAAAAAAATTATGTATTCTTTTCACATAATTCTATAACTAATAACTTCATAATGCTATATATATATATAGTTAAAAGATTCTTTAAAAAAAAAAAAAAAAAAAAACTATAGTTAAAAGTTGAAATCTATGTCAAGCATTATATTAATAAAACAACTAAAATAATGGTTAATAAATATCATGCATTAATATTCAGCGAAAAAAAGGGTAAGACAATTATTGGTGTCTTGGTAAGGTTGAGATTTTTTTCCTTTGAAAAAATAGTATAAAAAAAAAAAAAAAAACAAGAGATCTATTAAACAATCACATGATAATGGACGGTAACTTTGAGTCTTTAACTAAGTAAATAATAAAGTTTTTCCTGTCATTACATTAATTTAGTTAAGTCACAAAATTTATTACCAATAGACTAATTTTATACATGCTTTTGTGGCAATTTAGGTAAGGTACAAAACAATAGATTGTTGTTGTTTCACACATGTATTACCATTTATGCTTGCATGCCAAGTGTGTCCCAAAGTTAATAAAACATTAAAAATCAAAAAAATCCAAGCTGTTGGTGATTAACTGGTGTGTGGATGGAGCGATCAGCTGTATAAGAATTGTCTTTGTGGCTATGAGGTGGAGTCATTTGAGAGGGGCATAGAGCTCTCAAATGAGATGGAGAAATTGGGTAAAAGTTATTGGGTTTTTGTGATTTGTTTTGCTAGAATTTGTAATTGATTTGTTGTTATTGTTTTTGCTTAGACCAGATTTATGATTTGTCCAAAGATTTTTCTTATTATCAAGATATGTGTTTTTAAAAAAAGATTTTTCTTGTTATCTATTTTTGAGATTTATGGGTCAACTTGTCAATTTTTTGAGGGAGGGAGGCCAAGTATATAAATTTTAGAGTTAAAAGTAAATTTTTTTGTGTAAATATAGATACTCTGTGATTTTTTTTCAAAGGCTTGTTGGGGGGATGGCCCCCTTAGCCCTAAGGCAGTTCCATCCCTGACAACTAGCATCACATGGTGGTCCCTTTTTTATTAAGTTTATTGTAGAACAGCTATATAGTACTTCTGTATATAGTTTTTTTTTTTTTTTTGAGAATCCTTCTGTATATAGTTGTAATAGCGCAGTATGAATGGTTTATCCTCTCTATCATTTATACTTATGTTAAACTAGAAGAATTTTTTCTGTATATGTATTTGAATTTATGGGGTATGTTTCATAATGGTCGTTTTTTTATTATTAGATCAAGACATTAAGACATTAACAAATTTATGTTTGAGGGTAAGCTAAGTTAATCAAAGAATTTAATATAATTGAATTACAAGCTAGAAAATTTGTTCACGTGGACAGCTTAATTGATGTGAATGTGTGATGCCTCAGCCTGATGACTTATCTAAATTTAAAAGAATAATCAATATTTATGTACCTGTCAGCTAGAAATTTTGTGCATCACTATATCAGTTTTAAGTTTTAACACGCAAGAGCTAGACAACAATACTTAGAAGATTTGATATGTTTAATATATATATAAGTTTCGTTCTTATGTCAATCATAGGATTATCATTAGATTTAGACCATTGAAACACCATGTGCATTACTGTATATTCCTTTTGTTCTTGTAATGTAATTAGGTGTTGACCATTATGGCCAATTCATATTTGTGAGAGGATCATCAAATTTAGTGAACCAATTTAGTGTTTGTTATTAGTATTTTAATTAATTTTTTTTTTTAGAATTAATGGTATTTTCATAACTCAATAATTGAGCTTTCACCCAAATCAATTAGGATTAGGGTTTGGTTTTAGTAATCTATATAAGCATATACCATTGTTCTCTTATGATGACCAATTTAGAATTAAAAAATTTTATACCAAAAAAATACTATTCACCAAGCTGTTTTTAGATGAGTTTTCAATGTGGCAATAACAAGTAAATGAGTAATTCATATCTGCTCTAAATATAATAATCACTTGGGCCACCTATTCAATGTTATGAACTGAATGTATCACATGTCCAACTACTTTTACAGGACCATGCAAATTGTCTTCTTCTTTTTTGATGAATGCAAATTGTCTTCTTATTACTTACTTAAACACGTGTATAAAATGTCCCTTTTTCTCTGGGTGGTTAAATGTCATAGGTCACAATCATTTCGACATAAATATATGAAAGTTTCTTAATGACACGTAACTTATTCTATATACTACTTTGTCAATTTACTTCTACTAGAATATATATTATATTATCTTGTGGAAGAGGAGGCTTTGATTACATTTTTTTTTTTTTTTTTTTTTTTAAATATGATATAAATGAGAAATAGAAACATCACTCGCAAAACAACAATATTTATTGTAGTTTTACTAATTTTGTGCCTATGTTTACTACAAACACCAATCAAAATCTATTCAATGATATGAATTACAATCACTTTCGCTAAATCTCAAACTAACACGTCTCATAAACAATATTCACAAATCTCACAAAAACACAAATACATTTAAAACCTATCACAGAAATGAGAATATTCTCCTTTCCCATGTAGGAAGATTTCTTGGACTAAAACCTACCAAACTCTTTGTGGCACTATCAATATATAAGACTTCAATTCCTATTTCTCAGTAGACTTAGAATACCTTTTTTTTATTGACAAGAAATACAAAATTATTTCTTTAACAAGGCATAGACTTTCGTTTCACTTCAAGAAAACTCATATCATGTCAAATTATAAATTTGAGGCAATTCCTAACCTTTGTATCTTCCTTCTAAGTTATCATCATTCATGATTTTTTCCAAATCAATATGATCATTTTCATCTCAAGTTTTGCATAAAATTTAAGATCAGGTTACACGCAAGTGATTTTGACTTCCCACCTCTCCACTGTGTAGCGTGTACCTACTAATAAAAGAAAAGGTCTTTAACTAGAAAAATATCTCCAAACTAAATTACTTGATCTACCTTTGCCTATGATTTCCCTTTATAGAAGTAAACCATACATGCAGGAAAATAGAAAGATATTTAGGTACGCTACTACTACTGCATAGTCAAAGTTCAGTTTTCTAGTGAAAAAAATTGCCAAGATTTCAACTATTTTGCAAAAAAAAAAAATATTAACCACACTTATAACAAAGTTATCAATCTCTTTCACTTTGACACATCTACCTAATATGATTATTGCATCCCTTCAGGTTGCTCCCCCTCAAGCCAAAAGCCTCATGAATCTACATTTACTTTTTCCAAGTACTAATTGCAGGATTTCGTGAATAATCACAAAAACATATGCTATTATGCTACATCAATTAAGCAACTAGACCCAAATATTTTCTAATGCACATATGTCAACATGGCTTCAGTTAAGGATTTTTATCTGAAATAGAATTATGAAAAATGTTGATGCTTAAAAAAAATGTTAAAACAGGAAACAAGAAGCAAACACATGGACTCAGGAAAGAGTTGAAATTGTATCAGTACAAGATTCGACAAAACATGGAGCTAGATCCCACTGCCTCCACTGAGTGAAACCAGAAGTCAACAAGAAACGTTATAATAGAACCCAAATGTCTAACTACCAAACAGACAACAACAAGAAAAATGAGACATAATTACCAGATCTTTCTTAAATTACTGTTTCTCAATGGTATATACTACTATCCTTTTCATAAAATCTCTTGGACCTATTTCCTAGACACTCATTAACATAAGGCATAATCAACTCAATATTTCCATTTGACTATTGCCATGAGCTATGACAAGAAACTCTAGCATGACTTATTACAATGTATATGCACTCAAGAGCATGCAAGGCAATTCAACTTACCAAAATTTACTCCATACTTTTCTAGAAGCCTCTTTGTGCTTTTCTTCCCCTTATAATTAAGAATATACCATCGTGAAACATGACTAATCAAAAAGCTTCATGTAGAAATATGATTAGTAAATACACTGAAAGACTGCATCCTCTGCTATCATATCCTACAGAAATGACCAGTAGTAAGAGATGAAATCAACAATACTCCAATGAATAAATTAGAATAAACATGATCTCGTACTGAAATTACTTGTTACTTGTATTGAGAAAATTGAATGATACTAATCCATGGTATCAAAACTTGGAGCATACCAGCCCAGCTGATCTATAATCTTCTTCATTCTTTCTTCTTGTCCCTTTGAATCCCCTAAAGCTGTTGTGAAGGGGTACACGTACGTTACTTTGGTGGCTATAGACCTATATGCAACTACATCCCCTTTCACCAAAAATTCCAGCACATCCCGGCCAAATCCTCCATCATCAACCTCAGCTTGTAAATATTGGCCTGTGTTTACCCTTATTATCAGTAGTGCCTCACACAAGAAGCAAAGAACTAAAATGGTTGGGGGGAGGGGGGATAAAAAAGAAAATAACCCCTCCCCCAACTCCCCATATAATGCTCATGGTTTGAACAAAGTAACAATATTCATGAAAATCCAACAGGTGCTTTTCCATAAGGGGGAGTGAATTAAAAATAAATAAATAAAGGCCCAAACTGGTTGAAATTTATCTTCTCATCCTCATCTAATGGGCCTGGTTTGATTATGATTGATACTGTTCATAACACTACAAATGCAAATCTCTTATGTGTCAATGTGGGTGTGTGAGCACATGTAGAAATAGGATAGGAAAGGCCTAAACTTTTAAAACAATCCTTTTCTGCTTCATGTCTAAAGGCTTTGCTTAAAATATAATATCTACTATTCATAACACTTAGAAATCAACTTGTTCAGTGTATGTGGGTGACTTTGAATTCATGCATAAACAGGAATGAGAGAAGGCTGGACTGGTTCATAATTTCTCTTCCCCTCCCTATTTAAGCCTTAGTTTGACTGTCATCAATTTGTTATGAGTGAAACCATTTATTATGGTTGAGCTCAGTCTAGTTACCGTTGGGTGTATCTTCAACAACCTGAATTTTTGCATTTTTCTGTGTCTTCAGGATTGCTTCTTGCAATTTCTGCAAAAGATTTAGAACAAAGAAAGCTTCAAGTCATGTACAGCTATATCTCAAAATGAAAAAGAATTTGTAAGCAAAAATATTTTCACCCAAGCAAGTTCCAGTTCATGCAATATTGGAATATTCAATTTAAAATGCCTATTAAGTGTTTTGGTGAATATGAAGTTTGGTTAGTGCCTCTATGATATTGAGGTAGTGTATCACCCTTCCATTGGTTGTATCTATACATGGAGCAACAAGAAAGAATAAAGGAGTTATGTAGTCAGAAAGTTAGACAGGGTTATTGGGAGTATGAAATGGTTTGCTTCAATTGGTCAAGCTATTGTGGATTTTCTATTTCCAGGAGTATTTGATCATTTATCAGCTCTAATCTCCATGAGTGATAACAAAGACTTTGGTCCCAATACCTTTTAAAATTTTCAATTATTGGACTGGCCACAGGGATTTTCTGGTTTGGATTAAAAAAAGCACGGGATATAGAAGTACAAGTCACCCCTATGTACAGATGGTATGTGATGCTGAAATCTGTGAAGACAATATTAAAAAAGGTTAACAAAGATATTTAGGGGAGCATCTCTCAAAAAGTATAGCAACCATGGTTGAGCCTAGAGACTGTTCAGAAAGGCTTGCAGCAGAATCCTGGTAATCCAGCTCTAATGCTTTAAGAGGAGAGTTTGCATAAGTGTATATCAACGAGAAATACTGAAAAGGCTTTTATGAAGCAAAAAACAAAAAACAAGTTGTTAAACCTAGGGAATCAAGATACTGCCAATTTTCATAAGGTGGTGAAAAAAAGAAATGCAAAGAACTTATCAAGTTTTGTATGATTCAGATGGAAATAAAGTGGAGAACTCAGATCAACTTAAAATTACAGCTGTGGAGTTTTATCAGCACTTGTTGGGTTTGTCAGAGAAGTGCATTACTGAAAAGCAGATCAATAGAGTCAACCAAGTTCTGAGGGATCAAATCTCTGATGCTCAGAAGGAGATTTTACAGAATGATATGACAGAATAGGAGATCCAATGAACTTTATTTTCTCAGGCTGGGGACAAATCACTTGGTCCAGATGGATTTACAACCTACTTTATTGAAAAAAGCCTGGTCAATCGTGAAAGATGATGTGGTTAAGGCAATTCCATCTCTCTTTGAATTAAGTAGACTCCTATGAGAGATAAATGATAGAATAATTACTCTAGTCCCTAAAGTAACAAATTCATCAATAATGGGTGAGTTTAGGCCAATATCATGTTATAATGTCATTTACAAATGTCTTACCAAAATTCCTGGGTAATAGATTGAAGCAATGTTTGACTGCGTTAATTAGTAAGAATCAGAAAGCATTCATTCAAGGAAGAAGTATCTCTGAAAACATCCTATTGGCACAAGAAATAGTACAAAACTATCATAAAGATAAAGAGAAAGCTAGATGCACTAATAAAGTAGATCTCATGAGAGCATACGGCTCAGTTGAATGGGGTTCACTTTACAATGCCTTGATACTGTAGGTATCTATAAGAAATACATTGATTGGGTGAAGGAGTGCATTACCACTCCAAAGATTCCTGTTGTCCTCAATGATAACTTGGTTGGTTTTTTTTCTAAAGGAATGAAGGGAATAAGACGGGAGATCCATTATCTCCTTACTTATTTGTCCTAGTGATGGAGGTATGTATTAGGCTATTGCAGTCAAAAAAGTTCAGGAGTTGCAAGCTTTCAAGTTTCGTCCAAATTGCCAAAGCCCACAATTGACTTGCCTCTATTTTTCTTATGATCTAAGGGTATTCTCATATGCTGATCAGCCATCAATTCTCTTAATTAAATATGTGCTTGAGGAGTTTAAGGGCTTATCTGGCCTAGCTACAAATGCTGAGAAGGGTGAGATGTATTGTGCCAGTATAGCCTTCCCATTTGAAGCAGCACATAATTAGTACTCTTCAATTTAAGGAAGGAAAACTCCCTGTCATATTCTTGAGAGTCCCTTTAATTTATGGAAGATTGAGTTTTCAAGATTGCAAGGCCTTGATTGAAAAGATTACAACAAAGATTAATGCCTAAACAGCAAAACACCACTCCTTTGCAGGGAGAGTGGGAGACTGCAACTTATTCAATTGGTCTTGTTCAGTGATCAAGTTTTCTGATCAGGTATCTTCATTCTACCTAAAAAAATCACTGCTATTGAGAATTATCTTAATAGGTTTTTGTGGCAAGGACAGGACAACTCTACTGGTGGTAGTAAAATTTCTTAGGAAATGGTATGCGTACCTAAAAATCAGGTGGTCTAGGTCTCAAAAGAATCAAGTATTGGAATAAAGCATCTATCTTGAAACATATCTGACACTTATTTGCACAAGCAGGATCTATTTGGGTAGCATGGTTGCATGATAACCCTAGGACAAATTTAAAGAGTAGGATTTTATAGGGGACTCAGCTTGTATTGTCTGCACAAATGGAGTTAAGAGCAGAAACCACTTGTTATTTAAATTCTCTTAGAAGAATTTGGAAGGAAGTAATGAGATTCTTCTGTATTGTAATCAATCTGAAAATTGAGATGGAAGAAAATCATGGAATGTGGATTGAGGCGGTTGAGAAGTAAAAGTTTAGAGCTGTATGCTGCAAGATAACCTTGGGAGAAGCCATTTATCATGTCTGGCTTCAGAGGAATGCCAGAATTCATGTCGAGACACATCTTTAGATAGCATGTTACACATCATTAGGAATTCTATTCTTAATACAGTGTTGTGTTGTAAATGGAAAATACCCTTCTCTGTCATTAGTAAGGACTCTCTTAAAAAGTCTGCTGTTCAGAATTCATGAGGATCAGGTGTCTTATGAGCTATGGTGTGCTCTGGGCTTGAAAATATTTAAGGAGTCTTTGTTTATGCAATTGTTTTAGTTTGAGTGTCCAGGCTGTGAATGTTTTGCTCTTTGAGAATATTAAAGATTTATCCAAAAGAAATAAAAATGCCTATAAGTGAATGCATATATCTTTAGAACCTGAATTGCATTGTCTGAAGAATTTTCAGGAATTGTCCAAGGGAAGGCAAATGATGATGATTTCGGATTTGTTGATACACAACCTGGATTTGTTGATGGGCAAGGTCTGATTTTCCTGCAAGAACATAACATTTTCTCAAATGGTTGACAGCAAACCATGAAATTTGAACACATAAGGGTCATATTTTGACTACTAAGCAAAAAAGCAGAGTCATTGAATATAAAAATGAAAATCAGTGAAAGCCATTTTCTAATCTTATTGGAAATTCTTTAAAATATAAACAAGTTATGAAAGTTAGACACATATGACATATGGAATATTAATGTTATCATATTATTATAAGTGAACAAGAAGAGCAAAACCCTTTACACATAAATGCACAACATAGTATGTAACCAAAAAACAAACGTATTGATGTCTTAGCCTAACAATAAAAATAGCATTATAATAAAAAGTATCCAAACATAGCCATAGATTCAAGTCCGATGGTAACTACCTATAAAAATATATATTCAACAAAAAGAGCAAAGCCCATTAAAGAAAAATGAATTTCAACACGTACCCATTTTCGAGTCCAGTCTCCAAAGTCTTGGACTCAGAGAATGGAGTGGTAGGACTAGGAGGGAGTTGAAAGGACTGAGAGTTGAAAGAAGGGATTGCCAGAGAAGGTAATGGGGAGCTTAAAGTTGCAGCTAAAGCTAAAGAGAGTAGCTTTGATAAGAGAATGGGTTTTGGGTTTGGATTTAGTGAAGTAGTTTCTGGGATTTGAAGGCAAAGAGAGGTCTTGGGGGTTGAAGGCTTGGAAGAAGTTGAAGGAAGTGGAGGGAGAAGATGACCAATCAAATTCATGTTTGTCAAGTCTGTTATCCTTTCAAAACACCAGCCATTTCGGTTTTATTTTATGTCCTTCGAGAACGGTGCCGTTTTCTTGGCTTTATTTTTAGAGTGGCGTTACACACTGTGGAGCGACACATAGTAAAAATGTGTACAACAGCGAATAACTAAAATGTGAGAGGAAGAGAAATGTGAGGATGGTTCATGGTTGAGTTCAGTTGTAATATTTGGGAGAGGAAGAGACAAAACAAAAAGAAATGCGATAGGAGAAGCGCTAAATTACCAGTGAGTTGGATTTAATGTGAAAAGTGGAAACGTTAGCCAATTGTGTTGTTGGGTAGATGAGGAGTCTAGAATCCAGATGCAAAATGTTTCAACTTTTATTGAAGTGGACCAAAAGGATTGAAATTGATCGAAAGAGACCAAATTGGTCGAACTGGTTTAAATGGATTGAATAGGACCGAACTGGACCAAAATAGACGAAAGTTGACAAAAATGGACTAAATTGGACTAAAATAAACCTAAATAGACTGAAATAGAGCAAATGGACTGAAATGAACTAAAGTGAAACATAATGAATTGCAATGGACTGAAATGTTATACTGATGTGGCTCAATAGGAGCATAGTAATAATAAATTTTACATTTTAACTTTTAAATATTATATAAATTTAGTTTATAAACTTTATAAATAAATTTATTTACCTTCTGAATCAAGTAGCAGAGTGAGATTTGAACCCAAATTCTCTTCAAAAGAGAAACTATACTATGCTATTAAGTTACAAAACCCTTGATTGATACAAACCCATTTACATGGGGAAAATTGCCATTTAACATTATTTTTTGAACAATTTAGTTAGTTGTCAAGTTTGCAAAACTATTTTGTAAACTGATATTTCGAGGCTCTGAAACTTGAGTTTAGTGAAGGAAATCAAATCTCTAAGCCTCGAGTTCCAAGTGGTGGCAAGCTGATGTGGAAGAAAAAATCCATGTGGAACTTGAGTCACTCAAATTCCTGCAGTTGGATATGGGTTTATGCGTGCTGGGTTGTGGGTTCTTCTTCCTCTTCTTCTTCTTTAGATCTTTTTCTTCAGATCCCCAGTCTACTTCTTTCTTTGTACACTCTATGAAACTTGAGTATGAGAGACTTAAGTTCCACGTGGATTATTTATCCACATTAGCTTGGAACTCGAATCTCTAAGACTCGAGTTTCTTCACTGAACTCGATCTCTAAGGCTCTAAATGCCAATTTACTAAAATGTTTCAAAAACATGCCAACTAACGAAATAATTGCTAAAATCATGTTAAATGGCAATTTCTCCTATTTACACTAGCAAAAGTCATGTTGTGTTGGATGATAGTATCAAAAAGGGACAAAGTTTGGCTTAAAACTAGTTTGGAATTATTTTTTCCAACTCGTTATGTAGTGAATTATGTGTACTATTTAAACAAGTTACATAAGTTACGTGACTAAAACTATATATGGATAATATTTTAAATTATCATATAACAGCTCTTACACAAACACAAAACATGACAACATTTATCAATTTATTCTAGTTCATATGTAGCATATAAAAAATATACGAAAAACACAAAATAAACAAAAAATTTCAGCAAATGCTACTATGCTATAATTGTTAAAAGTGATTGTTTGTAAATGGTGAATATTAAAAGTGTAAATAGTAGCAAATCCATATAAAAGTGATTATTTTTAAGACTCGCCATCATAAACAAAGTTGAAACACCTTTCTCAAAAAAAAAAAAAAAAAAAAAAAAAGTTGAAACACAACACTTTTTTTCAACAAATCTAAAGATACAAATTATTTTCAATTGTATTTTATGATTAATGTTAATAAAAAGTGTCAACAGTAAATCAATGCGAGCATTTGTAAAAATAAGAATGAAAATTTTTGTGCATCTGTCACTAATGATAAGTTTTCATATAATCAATCCAAAGACATCAACGTCGATATGTCCGAGTGGTTAAGGAGACAGACTTGAAATCTGTTGGGCTTCGCCCGCGCAGGTTCGAACCCTGCTGTCGACGTCTGTTTTTATTTCATTCAATTCTCAGTTTGGGAGCTGAGAAAAAAACGCAGGAAAATTTTTCTTTTTTTATTTCTCAGAAATAAGCACAAACTATTTCTTTTTGCTCGCGAAACTTTCTCGGCAACCAAACAGATCCTCAAGTCAGATGGAAGACAAAACAGCGACCGCGATAACGAGCCTTAAGAGCACACAAGAGCTGGCCATGGATGGCCAGAAGGTTCTGGAAGAAACCATAGAGTCCGCTTTCCAAATCCTCACCTCCATGAACGACGAGCTCTGCAACCCTTCCTTGTGGTGCACCTCCACTATTTCTTCTGCTGCTACTACGAATGGTCCTTCCTCTCAATCCTCAAACGGCGTCGTCCTTAACGGTGACTTGGCTTCTTCCGATAATTCCGCGCATCACGGCGAGAGTGGCGGCGGCGGAAGTGGAGGAGCTCTCGAAGAGGCTCGGGGTCGGTATAAGAACTCGGTGAACTCGCTCCGTACGATTATCGCCGCGATTCCGAACTCGCACAAGGTGAAAAACTCTTTCCAAAAACCCTAGCTCACTGTTTCGCTGATTTGGTTTTTGTTTTGTTGTGAGCTTTTTGCAATTTTGGTTTTTTGAGTTTTTGTTTTGCTTGGAAATGTTATTAGAGGTTTTGATGTGAAAGAAATAGCTTTTAAGAATTTGAAAGTTCAAAATTTTAGCTTAGTGTTTTGCTAATTGATTGTTGTTGTGTTGATAATTTTGGTTTCTGTTTTGTTGTGAATCACTGTGAGCTTTTTGCAATTGTGGTTTTTGAGTTTTTGTTTTGCTTAAAAATGTCAATGGAGGTTTATAATGTGAAAGAAATAGCTATTAGAAGTTGAAAGTTCAAAAATTTAACTCAGTGTTTCTCTATTTGGTTTTTATTTTGTTGCAAGCGTTTTGCAATTTTGGTTTTTTGAGGTTTTGTTAAGATTGGAAATGTTATTAGAGGTTTAATGTGAGTGAAATAGCTTTTAGAATTTGAAAGTTCAAAATTTTAGCTTAGTGTTTGGCTAATTGGTTGTTGTTGTGAGCCTTTGGTTGATAATTTTGGTTTTTGTTTTGTTGTGAATTGTGAGCTTTTTGCAATTTTGGTTTTTGAATTTTGGTTTTGCTTAAAAATGTGTTATTAGAGGTTTGTGATGTGAAAGAAATAGGTCTCAGAAGTTGAAAGTTCAAAAGTTTAGCTCACTGTTTTGCTATTTGGTTTTTGTTTTTGTTTTTGTTGTGAGCTTTTTGCAATTTTGGTTTCTGAGGTTTTGTTAAGATTGGAAATGTTATTAGAGGTATAATGTGAAAGAAATAGGTTTTAGAAGTTGAAAGTTCAAAACTTTAGCTCACTCTTTTGCTAATTGTTTGTTGTTGTGAGTGAGCCTTTGGTTGTTCGTTTTGGTTTTCGAGGCTCTGATTGCTGGGAAATTTTATTAGTAAGTTTAATGTGAGGAAAATGGCTAGGTCTCAGAAGGACAAAAGTTCAGAACTTCAAACTTGCTGTTTAGCTAATTGGTTTTTGTTGTGAGCCTTTGGTTGATAATTTTGGTTTTTGAGGTTTTGCTTTGCTGGGAAATTTTATTAGTAAGTTTAATTTGAGGAAAATGGCAAGGTCTCAAAAGGAGAAAAGTTGAAAACTTTGAACTTGCTGTTTCGCTAATTGGTTTTTGTTGTGAGCTTTTGATTGACAATTTTGGTTATGTGAAATTTTGCTAGATGTATATTTTGAGGATATAGCTTTCAGAAGGTGAAAAGTTCAGAACTTTAACTCACTGTTTTGCTAATTGGCTTTTGTTGTGAGCCTTTGGTTGATAATTTTTGTTTGCTGTAAAATTTTATTAGTAAGTTTAATGTGAGGATATAGCTGCACTGAGAAGATTAAAAGCTCAAAACCCTATCTCACTGTTTTGCCATTTGGTTTTGTTGTGAGCCTTTGGTTGTTTCACAACTTGGTTTTGTTGCAAGCATTTGGTTGATAAATTTTGATTTTTTATAGTTTGTCTTGCAGGGAAATTTGATTAGAATTATAAGGTCAATTTTTAGGTAATATGTGATAAACGTTTTGGGAGATTGGGATCAATTATAGGGATAAAAATATTATTGTATTGATAATGTATATGATAGACATAACTTGCTAGATTTCTAATGAGATATTAGGCAAATAATAAGTTTTATAGGTTGGTTTGAGTTGGGGCGTGGGGGTTGATTGTTGATTATTCTGCTAAAACTTTGGCACAAATTAATTATAAAAGGCAAAAGAAGAAATCACTTGTAGAGGAGGTAGGAAATGCAGAACACCTCAAAATCATAGGACTGGATTATACCGTGAATGAGAGAGTGATTTTAAGTTTAACTGTAGTGAGAAGCTATGTTTTTGCCACTTTTGAAGACTTGAGTGTTTTTCTTTTGAAATCCTAAATTGTTTGAATGATGAGAGTAAGCAAACCCAGTATGGCCATTGGTGAATTACTGCCACTGTCTTTCCATGGCTAATTTTGTTTCTTGTTAATAAATTTAATAAATCATATTCTGAAGTTATTTTCCTACAAAATGAGATGTTTTGGAAGCAATAGAAATGTAGAGTTTGCTTTGTGCAACTTTTAACTTGGGCTAACTCAATTTTAGTCATGTTGAAATAGTCGAAAGCATTTGAAATGGACTCAACTCCAGGCGGCCCGCTATCCCCAGAGGCTGACATTGAGAAGTTAGAAGAGCGAGCCTCTAATCTAAGAAAGGTAGTTTTCTTTGAGTTATATACTTATATTGGTGAAATCTTATGGTTTTAAGGCTATGTTGTATCGAATTTCCTTTCTTAGAATGGTGGTTGGACATTTGTCCTTTATGGGGCTGGGATGGGTGTATGTTTCAAATAATGAGTATTTTAGGAAATCAGCATCTCACAGTAGTGGGTCCATGCTTCTTCTGAAATTGTTGACCTGTTGAGAGCTCATCTTCTCTTACTCTGTTTTTACTTGTGTTCCTGATTGTAGGAGCTTGCAAACAAGAACAACTATCTCAAGGTTCTCATAGATCAGCTACGAGATCTTATTACTGACATATCTACATGGCAAAGTCCTTGTGCTGTCTGAAGTTCAGGATAGATATCTTCGTCCTAAATAATGGTGCTGCCTAAGAATAGACCTACCCATATTCCACATGAGGTGATGATGCTTCCATCCTGACTTTCTTTCTCTTTCTGTTGAACTTAGAGATATATTCATTTTAGAAGTTAAAAGGAGGATGATCAGGTTTCACATAGGAATAGGATTATTTCAGAGAAATTTTGAATGAGAAATAGTGAAGTGAAGGATTCTGTATATCCTAATTTTGCTGTAAAGGATTGGATTTGAATAGTCTAGTTTATGCTTGGTAGTCATTAATGTGATGAGATTTTTCATTCAATTTATGTACGAAATGACATCAGCTAGATTTTAAAGCATAATTTGATGTATAAGTTTCTGGAGTTTGAGCCATAAGAACTGCAATTTGGGGATCTGATCTCGTCTGGCTCCATTATACAACAGTCAGGTTGATCTATTCCTCAAGACAGCAGCTTCTGAAAACTACATAAACATGAGCACCAATATGTTTTGCGTGAATAAGCAAGTGGTTAGCGTTGGTATCGTATCATTTTGTGGCCAGCTCTGTAGCCACAGAGCTACATGAGAGTGGCAATGCTGTTAGGACATTGATTTATGCTATTCTGATTTGCATGGGCGGCTGCGGCTAATTGCTTCGTGGTGTCCCTCATCCCTATCTCTCTCTCTCTCTTGTGGATATTTTATCGAGATTGAGTATATCTGCATTAAAGCCAACTAAATTAATTATTTTTTATTTGCAATTCGTTAAAATGGGAGTCAATTTTTAAGAATGAATCTTGCTTTGCACGTTAGAAGCCATGGATATTGTAGGATGTACACAATGTGTTTGGGTGCCACGAATGCTAGGAATTCAAAGAGGCTCGCACATTTATTTCCCTGCAAGTTTAGAGCCTGTTTGGATTGTCAATTTTGGTAACTCAATTCTCAGTTTCATAACTCATAACTCAAAAATGGTGGGACCCATAACTTAATATTTGTTTGGCAAACGATAATTCTATTTTCATAACTTTGTTTCCATCACTCAATTCTCTGATTTTTGAGTTATGAGTTATGGAAACTGAAAACACATTTTGGCTATTTGGTTTTTTTTTTTTTTTTTTTCTTTTTTTTTTTTCCTCCTGGGTTGGCTGTCAGTCTGGGTTTCTTCTTTCTTTTTTTTTTCCTCCTGGGTTGGCTGTTCGGTCTGGGTTTCTCTTTTTTTTTCAACTAGGTTCGGTGAGTCTAGGTACTGAAGAAAAAAAAAAAAAAAAAAAAGCTGCACCAGTGACAGGTATGGGACCCACAAATAGTGTAAAAAATATTGAGTGATGAGAAGTAAGTGATGGTGCCAAACAACCTTGGTATTTAGAGTGATGAGTGATAAGTAATGAGTGACGAGTGATGAGTTATGAGTGATAAGTGATGAGTGACGGAAATTGAGTGACCAAAAAATGATGGCCAAACAGCCTCTTAGTCTCCCAATTCTGCCTAATCGTCCATGCTAAATGCTAACTACTAAACTACACAATTCTAAATAAATAAAAAAGGTAGTACTCTATAAAGCTTTCATTTTGTGAGGAGATAATTGATTAGTAGATAGCCTTAACCGGATTGAGATCCGGTGCAATATCTTTTGAACGGTTCAAATCAAAAGTTAAAAAGTTAGCTCTAAATTAGGGGTGTCTAGCCAGATTCGAACCCGATCCAACCGACCAAACCCGACCCACCCACGACCGATTTGTGAGCTCCAGTGGTCGGCGGTGGGTTACAAAGCCCAAAAACCGAGTCCGATGGGTCGGATGGTGGGTTCTCTCTTCTAAAATCCGCCTCAACTGACTTGACTAGAGCCTTACCAAAATCTGGCGGAATAAGAATTTTCTGGCGATTTTTTGGTCAGAATACCATAGATTTTTATGAGATTTTGGTCAGATTTGGGGAGATATCACCGAATCTAGTGAGATCTTCGCCAGATCTAGCACATTTTGGCCTAAAATCAACTATTTTGGCCAGATTTTCCACCGTGGACGGTTTTGATCGAACCGACCGTGTTTCCGACGCAAAACCGACCGCTCCAATTTGACTCCCTCACTGGTTGGCGGCGGGTCAGAACGTTCTCCACTCGATTCTATCGGGTCGTTCTTGGGTTGGGCATAAACTCGACCCGAACCAACCCATGGACACCCTTACTTTAAATATAAGCCATAGATCACAAAAGTTAAAGATGTGTGGAGGATTGCACCGGATATAAATCCGCCTTAACACCCCCTCCCCCCCTATTTTTTTAAGAGATTAATTTCCAAAGTTGAATCAGCTACTTGTCATTTTTGGTGTGAAAGACATTTGCATTCCTTGCCCTTGCATTTAACTTGCAACGTAAGGTGTATCAACTAGTTACATGGGACTGCTCCAGCTGAACCATTTATAAAGCTCAACACGGATGGCAGTTTTATAGGTAATCCAAGAATGGCAGGGGCAGGAGGTCTTTTGAGAGATAGCTCTGGGAGATGGATATCGGGTTTTTCTTTGAATTTGGGCATTACATCCAATAATGTGGTAGAACTAGGAGTAGTTCGTCAGGGGCTTAAGTTGGCTTGGGACTTGGGAGTTAAATTTATCCACCTTGAAATTGATTCTATGATAGTCTTAGCCTGGTTAACTAATGAGAACTCTAATTTCCCTCTTGACGTGTTTCCTTTATTATGTGATTGCAGGAGCCTTATGGCACAGGCATGGGAGGTTCAAGTGCACAACACATACCATGAAGTAAATGAATGCGTCGATGGTCTCGCAAAATGGGGAAACCACCAACAGCAAGTTTTGCTTATATATGAAACCTTCCCTACTTTTGTGTATTCGTGTTATGTAAGGGATATGATCGGTCTAGGGAGTAATAGATTGTGCGCCCGAAGGGCAGCTATAGCTGTTGATGTATGAAGTATAAACCTTGTTTATAATTAAATAAGAAATCCGTTTCTACCCAAAATATATATATATATTTGGTACAATAATATTCACAATTAACTGTGTTGGTGCCACCAACAGAATCACTTCAAAGGAGATATATGTATGCTTGAATGGTTCCCTAGTTCTCATAGAAGTGTATAATTTTGCAGATGAATGGTTCCCGAGTTCTCATAGAAGCGTTCAATTTTGCAGAGGGTAGCTCGTAAAGAATTTTATTCAAGCAGCATGTTCAAACTTACTTGATCCCTACAACTTAAATGCCCTTTTGTCATTGTTATTTTCGGTGGATTTCTCAAAATAAGCAATATATAAGCACTGGAGTCAATGAAGCTCTTCTGTCCTTATTTTTAAATTGCTTTAGTGACCATTTCTTTACATTTTTTTTTTTTAAAAAAAGATTGCCTTCATGACCACATAACGCAAATGAGACAATGGGAATTACTCAAATCACTATAGAAAAGCTTTGCTTCCCCTTGTTTTAATTGCACTTAGACAAAATTAGCAAGAGACACTTTACTGGATATATATCTAAGCAAGACATGGACTCTAAATATATGATCTAGGCGGATTCCAATTGATTAATTATGAATTGAGGATCTGGTGGTGAGGGAGGATCTCATGTCTACAATGGCAGACTGATCTGCACCTAACTTGATGGCTTCTTTGCTTGCTCTTATGAACCTTGAAACAGCACCCCTCACGTACTCATGAGCTTCTTTCACATTCATCTTCTTGCTCATTTCATCTGGGAAGCTGCTCAAGAAGTGGTCACCATTAAGAACAGCTGCTAGTTGAACTACCTCACCCTGAAACTCCGATAGCCCACTGTCTTCCTTTGCTTCTGTGGTCCTCAATGGTGTCACATCTGGCAGGGTCTCTGTGATAAATGCATAATACACTAGCTAAGATTTCTTATAGAAATAGCTTGAAACGTTTAAAATAAAAAAGATGGTCAAATTCAGCCGGGGAATTTAAGTTACAACACCTAAAGCACCTAAGGAACTGTACCTAAGTTTTAGTGCATTGAAATTAATCTCAAAATGTTATAATGGGCCTGAAATAGTAGGATAGATACCTGGGCAATCAGTTCTAGGAGAGGTTAATTCCCCAACAACCTGCTCAAATGTCCCAGCCCATGCATCCCTGTGAGTCAAGAAATTAGAGGAGAGGTTGAACATCTTCTTAATGGTGGCAGGGATTGAAGAGTGCTCGAACTCAGAGTTTGGAGCAGGCCCTTTTGAGCCACTTATCACTGTGAAAACAGATGCAGAACAGTACAATAAAAAGTGAGAGTGAGACTACAAAACATGTAAACTCAAGTTTGAAGCTTCAAACACTCAGGCGAAAATATGGACCAAGGCATTAGGTAGCAATCAAAGCACCATAACAACCAAATCATTAATAACCTCCCTTCCTGGTGTTAATCAAGAATCAATTTCCAACTTGTAAAATAAATTTGACTTCAACCCAAATACTCAAATGTGTACAGAAGACAAGCATTTGGAACATTAACCAAAATTAAGCACTACCTAATCCAACTTTATCTCAGCAATAACAAAATAGAATTGGAACCTTACCAACCGTAAAAGCTAGCATTCTATAATATAATAATATAGTTCAAAAGCAATTCAATACCAAACACAATTCTATGTATCTCAAAGAATTTCTAACATCAACAGTTCAACACAAAAAGACTTTTAACTGGATTGACAAACTAAACAAAGGTTAAAGCATGAAAATTTGAGCTTACCAGTCCCTTTCTTGATCCAAGGAGAGACCATAATTGTTGGCACACGAACACCAAGCCTATCAAACTTGAAGAAATAAGGAGCAGGCCCTGTGTTCCCATCTGGGTTAGGAACATTAACAAAAGGAGTTTTGACATGATCATAGAACCCACCATGTTCATCATAGGTAATGACCAGAAGGGTCTCGTTCCATTGAGGACTAGCTCTCAATGCCTCATACACCTCTTTAACTAGTTTTTGCCCATTAGCCACATCATGAGAAGGGTGGTCATCATTTGCAGGCATTCCTTTAAGATCAAAATACCTTGGCTCAATCACAGTCAAGCTTGGAAGCTTACCATTTCTAGCATCTTTCTTGAATTTCAAATCAAACTGATGGAACTTAAAAATGTACTTCAACTTCCTCAAATTCCTATAAAAAAAAGTTGTGGGTATGTTTTGGAAATAAACTCCGAAGTTCATACCATTCTCATGAAGTGAATCAAAGATGGTTTTTTGAGGGTACCCTTGAGCCAGTTGCTTCTTAACATGGCTTATTGAACCATGAGAAGTAGCTGAGTACACAAACAACCTATTGGGTTGTGTTGGACCAGGAATTGAAGAGAACCACCTGTCAAAGACAGCAAATTCTCGTACTAAAGCTTCATAGACTGGCACAGATTGAGGTCTAAAGCCTTTCATAACTGTTTCTGAGAGGTTTGGTGACAAGGACAATGCTTGTTGTACAAAACCAGACATAGAGGGAATTGAACTAGACCCAAATACCTGTTGCTCCACTGCTTCAAATGAATGACCCGGATCCGGATCCACAAACTCAGCATCATCAGTGAAACAGATGGACTCTTCTTTTGGGGTTGTGTTATTGGTGGACAAAGGATTGCATTCATCACCTGTGACTCCATTGATTAATGGGTTAATGGCTTTTTTCATCCACCCAAGCATGTGGTCAAAGGACCTGTTTTCCAAGACCAAAACCACAATGGTTTTGATGGGTTGGTTTGGTGGTGGGTTTGCTGAGGAAACATTTGAGAGTGTGAGCAAGAGCAAGAAAAATATTGAGGCCAATGAAGGAGGACTTATTGGCTTGGTTTTGAAACAACCTCCCAATCCCATACTTGGCTCTGTGAAATACAACGAGTGTTTTTGGCAAGTGGGTGTTTTGCTTTTGCTCTTTTTTTTTTGGCTATGGGGATTCAAGAACTGATAGTGAAGCAAAGTGGTATGTGGAGGAGAATCTAAATCTAAGTTCTAACTATACATGACTGTTTTGTCAGATATTTTTCAGAGAGAGAGGGAGTTACAGTTTTTGATTTGGGGGGTATAGTACAGACCGAGTAAATGAATTGAGAAGCTTCTGGTTTTTGTGGTCTTTCTTTAAAAATGGTGCTTTGATAAAGGAGAAAGGAATAAAGGAAAAGAGAGATATGATCTGTCTTCTTTTGGTAAGTAAAACTGTAAAAGTATTGCACTGTTGCTACTTGCTATGCTGTGACATGGTCATTATCAAAACAGCCACACGTCTTTCACTGCTTCAGTTACCAGTATAGTGTAAAGATCACAGTTTTACACACCATGATACGTGATTTTAGGATCTTGAATATGCAAAATGGCCTAGTTGAGAGAATAAAAATTGATACTAATGGGTCAAAATTAGATGGATTATAAAGCGGAACATGAACAGTTTGATGGTGAATTTGTATTCTTTTGAATTTTGACAGATTAAAAAAAGAAAAAAACCAAATTCTAAATTTTAAACTCTTGACATCCTTATTAAAAATATTAAATAAAATGTTAATTGAACTATAAAATTTATCATTTTTTCTTTTAAAAAGAATGTACAATTTTATAAAATTTCACTTTTCTTTTTTATATAAGTATTCATTTTCTCAAAAAATATAAGTATTGTGTGAATTTTTATTTTAAAAATATGATGCGTGTAATTTTTTTTTTTTTTTTTGATACGATGATGCGTATAAATTTTTTTTTTTTTGATAGGTAATGATGCGTATAAATTGATTGATAAGGAAATCGAAAGCAACACCTAGCAATTGGCTGAAACTATTAATGAACGTACTTTGTATGGAAACAAAGCAAGAATGTCAAAAGGCATTTGACTTTGGTATCTGCCTACCGTAAATGTATTATGAACTGACTACTCTAATCTAGTACAGTAGAATGTCAAGTATGTCAATTACCTTTGACTGACGCTGTATCTCTGTCTTTTTTTTTTATTATTATTATATTTATTTCTGCTGGCCTGTTACCATTGAAAATAACAATAATTTTATTTGTGAGTTGAAATTAGAACTAAAAATAATTTATCATCTAAGATTAGTTGTGAAAATATTGTAATAGGTTGTTATTAACGGTTACTAGTAGATAAAAAAATAATTTTTATAGTGGGTTCGATTAAAATTAATAACAACTAATCACCTAAAATTTATTATGAAAATATTATAAAAACATTATTCTTGTAGCACTTTTTTTTTTTGTGCATTGTTTTATTAGCAACTCAATGAATATATGAATAAAAAGAAGAAAACTCAAGATTAGAATGAAATACCGAAGTGATATATGGAAGAGGAATAATATGGACAACTCTTTAACAATCTTTTTGATTTGAGTAATATTACTTTTTTTTTTCTTTTTATGAATGAGTAATATTACTGTCATTTAAATTAATATTATTTTTATTATACATTAATTAGAATATGTCATATTAACATTCATAAAATAATAATAATAATAATTAGTTTTTACAAATTTACAAGCAATGGCCATAAACATCAAGAATACTCGGACGTTACCCTTTAGAAAAAGAATCAAGTTTGAACCTGTTCATCAAAAAAGAATCAAGTTTGAACCTTTTCTTATAATTATCCCAAAAAAAACAAAAAAACGCCCATAAGCAATAGAGCCATAACGTACGCGTAGACTATTTAAGGAGCCACAAATTGACAATCATAATTGCTTGCTTTGGACAAGCAATCAAGCATGACTCACTGGCTTTTTGTATGCATTGTGCTTTCTTAATGGATTTTTTCCTCTCAAAGAAAGAAAAAAGGGTAAGTGACTTAAAAAAAAATTTGAGAGATAATTATAATATGCTGCTAACCCACAGCTTGAACCATTTCTCCCCTAGATCTCCAAGCACTTTGTGTATGAGGAGATGCCAATTTAACTACAAGATCTTTAACAAAGGGTAAGTGACTTTAAGTACATAAAAATCAAGTGACTTTATTTTTATTATTATTATTATTATTATTAGTTCATAGATGGTCGAAGAGGAAAACGTAGGATTCAAACCACATTCATAGGATACAACAGAAGTTACTGAAGAGACTAATCCGATGAGGACATACTTGACTACCCTTCTACCCTTCTAAGGTCTATGAGCACTTAACAGGATAGTCAAATAAGGCAATATAGATCAATCTGTGTAATGCGATAGAAAGAAGAGATTGAAATTAGGTGCAATAGCTTGTGCATTTGCAAATAAACTGTTGAGACCGAAAGTTTTAAAAGTTACTTTTAATCTTAGCTCTTGAATAATTTTTTTTTTTCAACTTTTCATTTTTTACCATTTTACTTTTTCACTTATTTTGTCAACTTCTCTCTCATAACTTAAGGTGAATTGCACAGTGTGCATATTGCTATTGCATTTGATTTCAATCCAAAAATAAGAACTAGGAAACATGTTGAACACGCAAGCAATTTAATCTGCACCCTCTCTCTAGGGAAAAGTGGGACAGAAGATTTGGACTCCTAAGACAAGGTATGCAATTTTCCTAACTTAAACACTTGATAATTCACACACTATACGCTAACTTTAATATTAGAGCATTCTCAATAGTCCCTCCAAGGATCATCAAAAAGGAACACGGTGTTCTATCAATGTTCGCAGGAAGCCATAGAGGAGGAATGGTCTCAATCTAATAATCCACACTGGCACTCAAAACCCCTCCACGATGAGGATCTCCCTAATAGAAGAAATTCTCACCACTAATAATTGTCATTACCAATGGTGTATCACTTGAATCTTATTAATATTTATTATTGAGACAACGGAATTTGTTGTTAGTGCCAAATAAATATGTTTATTAAACGTTAAAGTTTTAGTAATTGATAAAAAAATATATTAGACGTTTAAATTATAGTAATTTTATTAACATCCAAATTAAAACCCAAATCATCTTTGACTTTACAAATTTATCGAAGAACAATACATAGATTAGAACAATTCCACATTAGCACAAGCAATTCAGATGAGACAAATATTTTCGCAAGTGAAGTAGCATGTCCTTATTTGAATATGAGAATTAACATTTTTCGCAGGGAGAAGGGATGGAAGGTGTGAAACTATTTGGATTTTTTTTCAAAATAACATTAATTTTCAAACAATTTTGTTAGTTAGAATTTTTCAAAACTATTTAGGAAACTAACATCTCGAGTATAAGTGCTAAATCGAGTTTGTAGAACTCGATTTCATTTAGGTTGAAAGTGAGTCCTGCAGACTCAATTTCTCATCCATGCCTTTCTGTTACACTTCGTCTCTCACTCACAACCAGAAATCCAAATAGAAACCCAGAAATCACGAAGACAAAAACCCAAATAGAAATCCACGAAGAACAAACCTTCCACGAAGACTTAAAAAACAAACTAGAGAGGCGGTGACGATTGAACCCAATCACAACCAGAAACCCAAACCTAGAAATCATGAAGATTGAAGACAGAAACCCAAACAGAAATCCACGAAGAACAAACCTTCCATGAAGACTAAAAAAACAAACCAGAGAGGCGGCGGCGATAGAACCTAGGCGGCGATAGCGAAGGCTACAGGCAGCGGCGACGGAGTTTGTTGATGTTTCTCTCTGGATCTTTGGGTGGGTTTCTTGATTCTTGATGTTTCATTGGGTTTGTTGAGGAAACACGTTTCTTGATTCTTGATGTTTCTCTGTGAATTTCTTTGGGTTTGTTGATGGAGTGTGACGGAGAGAATGGTTGAGAAATCGAGTCTGTAAGGCTCGATTTCAATTTAAATGAAATTGAGTTCAATGGACTCAATTTTAACACTCCAAAATCAAGTTGTTTGCACTCGAGATGTTAGTTTCCTAAATAGTTTTGAAAACATGCTATCTAATAAAATTGTTTAAAAATTGATGTTATTTTGAAAAAAAATCCAAACTATTTACCCATCACCTTCTTTAGCTTTTACCGAGGTGAGAGTTGTGTGTATAGAAGATGACTTTTATTATGACAAACAAATTAATAATTATGATTGAATTAAAATCACTTTCACACGTGTAATTAATACTTTTAAGTGTTCATTTGGTAAAGATTATTTTTGTCAACTTATTTTACTATTCAGTTTATTTTTGTTATTATTCATGGATCCCATTGTAATTTTTGGTACTATTTATGGGTCTCACTATATTATTTTAGTTAATTTTTATCTTTATCTACTATACTTTTAACAAAAAATTTTTAATTTTAATAAAATAAGAAGATCCCAAAACGGACTCTAAGGTTTGACACTTTTTTAACTCTATAGGTGAGAACTGAGAAGTGAGCTAAGTACGGATAATCTTTCGATGTTGAATTGGAATCTCATTTCGACTTAAAGATTCTTGTGATTTCGAAGGATTCACATCAATAACTAAGATTTTTTTTTTAAAAAAAGAACCTTATTTTTGTATTTTTTTGAAGGGAAGAAAAAGCAATTACTGTTGAATTCAATCAACACAAGTAACTTTAATAATGTAAACATCACTGTCACCCACTTTGTCGGTCCACTATATCATGCACTATGCTCTGCTTTAGCTTGAGTGACTATCATGTGGAAATGGAATTGTGGACCAAGACACCACCACACCTCGCATATACCCCTAAGAAAACAAATACTACTTTAATCAATACCAAACATTTGATTTACACACGGTTCCGCGGGTAAATTGTTTCTGTGGTGTCACTGCCACTGACATTAATTAATTGAAGCTGTAGTAACAATGGTGCTCTGTTGAATTCTCATCAGTTTCTCACTCAAAGTGGAACCACGTGAAGCGTGTAAAAAATGTTATTATAATAAGTTTGGATCATTTTGAGATTTTCATGTCATAGACTGTACAGTGCTGTGCTTTTATCCTATAAAGATACAAAAAGAGACGATATAATATAGTATTCAACAGTGTAATGTGAACGCGGGACTGTAAGAGCCTCTTATTCTTTGACATATTTATGTACTTTTTTGCCGATGGAAAACGCGGATTTTTCTTTGAGATGGATAAAATTTTACTCAGTTTAAACTAAAGTATATATGTGCGTGAAATTTTCTTTTAAAAACTTGAATCTTGGTCTTGTTTTCTATACTCTACAAGCACTTTTATTTATAAAGTTACTATTGCGTCAAGAGTGTGCGGAGGTGAAAATACGAACTTAAACACATCAGTAAGTGTATAATAGAAAAATGTGTCAAATTTACACATTTAAGTTTTAATCTCACCTCTTATCTTATCAAATTCCTCTCTCTCTCTCAAGATAATAATAAACAAAGAATGAATAATGATTGTTTAAATAAAATAGAATATATAATAAATAATTTGATGTGAGTATTTTTGAAAAGTATCTATGCAAAATAGAAAATTAAGTTCTTATACTAAAATAGATAGAAATTTTTGCATTGATTGATATGAATGCTCCATACTAACTAGATGAGCTACAAGCCTACAAGAACCTTGACTATTCAAATATACTTTAATCTAAAGAATCGGATGGTTAGATAAGAATAAATACAATAAGTTGTTACATATCTTATAATAATTCATACATCAATAACTATATACCATCTTTTACTCTTTTAGAGTTGTACAAAAAAAAAGTTGTCAAATCTTTTTTTCAATGCTTCTCAAAAAGAAAACCATGATTTAAGGTGATTGATTATGTTCTAACAATAAAGGCATGAAGTATTAAAAGTCAGGATGGTTCTTTGTAACTTAAGGGACAAGGTTTATCATATACATGAATACTCAAGGGAACAGAAAGTCAAAATTTTCTACCACAAAAGTGTCAAGAAGAAAGATAACTTCAATCAAAAAAAGAAGAAGAAAAGTAAGAGGGAAAAATAGTGGATATAGCCCAATGGAGCCCACACACCGACAATGTGTGCTGGAATTAGAATCACAATCCAACCCTGATTAGTATAATAACTCCTTATATATACATTAAAACTCTGCCAAGGTGAGTCCAAATTTTCCATCAAAGACGCAACCTTAACTCAATCTATTGAGTGGCTTCTAGTAAAGTTTTTAATGGTTGAATAAGAAATTTGAGATTCGATCACTGTCTATACTAAAAATCAATTGGTATTTTGGTTGAAATTTTCTAAAAAAACAAAAATGATCAACAAAATTTACTTTAAGTGAAACTCCAATACCAAAAAAAAAACTCAATCTGTTGCAATTAATTTATGCTAATAGTGCAGCTTAATCTATAGTTCATGTATAGCACTAGCAAATTTGTTTTTGTTTTTATTTTATTTTATTTTTGTGAGCACTAGCAAATTTGTTTTTGTTTTTATTTTATTTTATTTTTGTGATTGTCGGCATTTTGTTATTTATATAGTTCATACACGAGAAATGTGTTAACTTGGATTTAAAACTAGACCTCTGTAGTTAATAACAAAAATGCGTTTCCTTACTTCACATTTTTTCCATCTTTAAAAGATTTCATTAAAAGAAACTTTGATGTATTCACCTCCCAATTGGAAATTAGGAATAAGACCCATGCCAAGAAAGTCTTTCAAACAAAAAGAGATGTATGACATGGGGCTTCCACCGCTAACAAATTCTAAAGAGTTTATCCTTTTTAGATATTCTTCGCATAGGTTTTCCCACCTGCTAATATAATTTTCATTTATGGCATATGGTTGTTCAAAAAAAGGTTAAGAGAAACAATTTTTTTTTTTTTTTAGTAAAGTATTTATATCTCTTCGAGTATCTGATTATTCCCTTGAACATGTGCAATCTTTCCGTCCCACACACAAGGGTTATTACAGGGAGGAATCCTTTGAGGATAACCCCAAGATGCGGGTAAAAAGTTTTAAATCCAGGATCTCATAAATATCATGAGGGCTTAGAAATCACCAAGCCAACCCCTTGAAATTCAAGAAAAACACTTATAACACCGACAGAAGTAACAAAACATAAATTAAAGAGGTAACAAACTAATATCTCATATTAGATAAATCCCAAACAGATTATGAGTATCAATACTAACCGCATAGTTTTAAGACAAATTTTATTGTATACCCCCCCCCCCCCCCCCCCCCCCCCCCTCTCCATGGGTGAAAAGTGAAATTGACTTTGAACAAATTCTAGTACACTTTTATTGAGCCATGTCAGTAGCCATATTATCACTTATATAAACTTTCTCTCTCTTAGCTATTTCTATTCTTATTAACTAGCTGATGTTCCGTGCAATGCACGTGCATGATATAAATTTATTTTAAAATATTATTTAAGAAATTATCTTTATGACCATGCAACATAAGCTCCTCTTTTATTGATTATTTCCTTATATGGTTAAGATAAATAAAAAGCTAATATGAAACATTGCAACAGATTTTCAAAGGTAAAATAAATCCAATCAGTGCTCTTATGTCTATCAAATATTGATATGCATGTCGAAAAAAAAGTCATATAGTTGACAGGGTTTCAAAATTGCGAATTCTAGTCATTTTGTTGAGTTTGCAAAAACCATAAGTGTTAATGTAACTTTGACAAAACACCAAAAAGAAAGACACATATGGGTAATTTTAAGAATTTATTTTGATCAAACCTCTGTCAAAGAAAATATTTCTTTTTAATCACTATCATGTTTTATGAGTACATCAAGGGTGACTATACTTTAGCCTAAGCGAAGATTCAATACACTTTTAGGCATGTCACAGCCATACAGATACTCTAACCAAGCTAATTGCTGAATTAGTAAAATCATGAACAATTATTAAATTAGTACCTGTAAACTCAGTTGTATGCTCATCCAAGGCACTAACATTTGTAGGGATATGTCTCCCAAATTCTTGCATAGTAGTTGTAGTAGCAACATCACCATTAGTTTAGCAAAAAGGAAAAACATCACCATTAAGCCCAACAACCAAATGAGAAAAAAACATTTATAAGTGAAGGGGTTGATCACCGTAAACATTTATCATTTGAACTACTTTCCCAAGTATGGTTAAGGTTGAGTACCATTTGCCTATTAAGTCTTGCTCTATTACAACTATCAGTATCATGGATCATTGCTATGTCATTAGGCTTTTTACTCATATGACTTCCACCTCCAAATTTTTTTAACAACTCTATGTTTGTGTAATACATCTATGCAATCTTTTTCTTGTACATGATCATACGCCTTCTTTGGAAAAGGTATTTGAAAAATACTTCCTTTGTTTTGTTTTTTTTTTTTTGTTTTTTTTTTTTTTCTTTCTTATTGAATTATAAACTAAATACCTCAAATGAACATAATATTTTGAGATTCAACAAACAAATCAATATTTTTTTTCTGTGTGTTAACAATTATTATTTTTTAATTTCCTTTCTTATCTACAAACAATTTTTAGAGATAGCTAAACTAAATACGTCAAACAAACATAATATTTTGGGATTGAACAACAAATCAATATTTTTTCTGTTGGTTAACAATTTATTTATATTTTTTATTGAAGTCTAAATAGTTTTTATAGAGCTAAACTAAATACTTCAAACGAACATAATATTTTGGGATTCAACAATAAATAAATAAATAAACTATTTAAGAGGAACATGAAATTTTGAAAATGATCATACCATCCTTAAATGAAATGTAAATATTGGGAGAGAAATTATAGAAGCATAACTTTTTGAGACCTAAGGAGATGGGGATATATAAAAGAATAGATTTTACAACATGCAAAGCCTTTCACCTACACGTGGGGAGGGTCAAGCCTAAGTTATAATATGTAAGGTAATAAATAGGATCGGGCTTTTCATAAGGTTTGGGGTGTCCATTCTTTAGAGTAATTGTCAATAACAGCCCATATTTTATATAATAGTAAAAATAAGTTACTATGATTTATTGGGTAACAGTTAAAAAAACCTAATGAAAGAAGTTAATAAAGCTAAATGCAAAATTAGAGTGCCACATGGCAGGAGCTTATGCACTCCCGCATGAGGTCTCTACTTTTATATATATATATTGATTTCTCAACTTATATATTATTGCACTTTTTCCAACTTTTTCCATCCATTTTACCTTTCCATCTCCCTACTATTATCCATCTTAATATCACTCTTTCTCCACCACTTTACCTTACATTATTTTTGACATTTCTTATTCCCATTTACTTGCTATAAATTTGTGATTCTCTCTGCTATTCTATCAATAATTTTTCCACAAAAAAGTTTATCTCTCTCTCTCTCTCTCTCAATTTTGTTTAATTTTTTTGTGTATTTTTTTTATATCTTACATCTCTACTTTAGGATAAGTAAGTTTTGTGTTTTTTAGAACTATACTTTGGGTTGATGCGATTTAGTTTTGTATTTTTAAGTTTTGTATTTTATTTGTTTTCATAAATGTTATCCTATTGCATTATAAAGATAATATACAAGAATATAATGTTATATATTACATAGCATAACTTAGATAATTCGGTGTATATTACTATATTTTCTATTTTTACTATTTTTCTTCTCATCTTATTTTCTATAAATTTGTTATTCTTTCTCACATTCTCTCTTGAAAAAATGATTATTCTCTCTCTCAATTTTTTATTCTTTATTTCAACTCCATAGGTTGATGAATCATTGTGTTTTTTACAACTGTATTTGGCGTTAATACATTTTGGTCTTGTATTTTTTTAGTTCTCCATTATAGGTAATATCTCTCCCTCTTATAGTTTTGGTTTAATTTTTGTTTGATTTAGATAATTTAGTCTTATTTTGGAAGTGAGAATTTGAATTTATATCACAATCTTTGCTATTAATTTGAACATGCTTATCAATTAAACCACAAATAGGAAATAATTATGCATGAGTCTGCGACTAGTTATCAATAAAACAGTTGTTTTATTAATACTTAAAACATTACACATACTTTGCTACACACTCTGCTCTTTATTATTTCTCTCTTACTATTTCACTTTCAAAAACAACACTTATTAGCATTCGAAAGTTGCAACTGTTGAAGTGAAAGGAAGAAAGAGTCCTTTTTATTAGCATTTTTCGTATTTTCTTCGCGCCTTGCTTGTATCACCGGCCTTGTGCTAGAGTCGGTGATGACTCTTACATAGTTACATACTTACATATCCCTATATCCTTGAGGGGGTTCCGTACCAACTGATGGCAACTTGAATAATGCAATTCCCAACTTTTCCACCTGATTCAATATTAGAAAGTAATAATTAAAAGATCAAATCTAAACACAATATTCATTCTTCAAAACAAACTAGCACATGCAGTGAGTCTTCAATAACCCAAAGTGGCAACTTACGAATTCTTCCTCCAATGGACTTGCCCAGGTTTGAATGTCACAAGTATGGTTCCCGGATTTAAAATAGTAATCATATTTACAACGAGCTGGAGTTACAAACATATATTTATCTTCACAATACCAATTATTCCCGTCTTTCGTCTGACAAAAAAGCACATAGATAAACAACTCTTAGAATTATATTCTATTATAACCAAGAAAAAGAAAATACCATGCATGTCCAAATACAACGCTGCATATATAGAATAATCACGAGACAATGCTAAAACATGTTGATCTATATCATAAAATAATGGATTTCAGTTCCTCTATATACTATAGTGCAAAGTTCAAATTCCAAAACCCAACAAAACCATGTAAAAGTAGTAACTAATTGGATATGCAGACCTGGAGGGAAACGGTGGCAACTCCAACCGAGCCTTGTTGTCCCTGAAGCAACCGCCTTCCCACTCAAGCGTGGTTGTTGAATTGATAAAGCCCACGAAAGTGGGGCGACAGGCGTTTGGACCACAGTACCACTGATCTTCTTGTAGTCCGGACAGCACAGATTTTGAATTCACCACATTTGGGAGTGTAGAGAAGAAAGAAGCTATGATGATGTTGATGGACAAAGCTATGATCATGTTGTTGAACAAGGGGCTAGAAACCCAAGAATCCACGCCCATAGCTGTGTGTGAGAGAGAGATCAAAAACCCAGCTTATGCAATGAATATAGTTAGTAGGAGGAATCTGAGAATGGTGCTTAATTCTCCTTTGCTGACGATGAAAATACTAGCTCTATTTATATAATCGAGAAACAGAGTAAGCAAAAGAAACAGGAAAAAAAATAAAGTACGTAATGTTAAAAATGTAATTTGCAATCGACGAAAGAAGCAATTGAAAAACTAGATGTCTAACAATTAATCTAGCCAAGTGAAAAATTAAGTGGCAAAAAAATGATGTTGAACAAGCATGCAGAGTGTATACCTCATACCCAAGTGTCATTCAATAAGAAATTAAGCAAATGTCTGTAGTATTTCGTCCTAACCAGGGAAGGAGCTATTTGATGGCTCCGTCTGTAGTAACAATGGTGCTCTATTGAATTCTCCGCCTAGACATGCACGTGAAGCTTATATAATTTGTTTTAAGTTTGGATCATTTTAGATTTGTTTCGGTGATAATGTTTTCAAGAAAATGAATAATTTTTTAAAAAGTATTTTCGATAAAATTATCTTATTTTTTTAATGTTTGGTAGTAACCTTAAATGAGATAGAAAAAAATCTCATAATTTTCCTTATTTAACTTGCTATAAGATGGAGTTGTTTTCTAAAAAATTTTAGTGGAAAAAAAAAATCATTAAAAATAAGTCATACTTTTTCTATTGACTAAAAATAATTTTTCTTTTACTATTTTTTTTTATGATACCAAACATTGAAAAATATGAAAAACTAATCTTTATATAAAGTTTTTATCAAAACAATTTGAGTGTTATTCTTTGACATATTCAAATATACTTTTTACAATGAAAAATGTGGATTTGAACGCTAAAAAATAAAGGTATGAAGTATTAAAGTCGGGATGGTTCTTTGTAACTTAAGGGACAGGGTAAAAATTTTCTACCACAAAGTGTCAAGAAGAAAGGTAAATTGACTAAGTGGCCGTTTGTTTCAGCTTTTAGAAGCTGAAACGCACGTTTTGAAGAAAGTTGGAGCTGGAAACGCGTTTGGTTCAGCTAAAACGCAACTTTTTGAAAAAAAGTTGCGTTTTGGGCCAAGGCTGAGAACGCGCTTTTGCATTATGGAGCTCTGGAGGTCCATAAACAAAAAGTTCATGCGCATTTCTGAACTATCCATTGGGCTCTTCCTTCAATTACCAAATTACCCTTGATAAAAAGTCCTCAGTTCTCACGCCTGTCCCTCATTCCTCTCATCTCATCTCTCTGCTCTCCCAACAAATTTCCAAATCCAAACACAAAAAAAATCTATAACAAATTCTCAAATTAACTAAGGAAAAAAAAAAAATCAATCCCTTGCAAATTAGGATTCCTCAAAATGCAAAACAAAAAAACATCAGAATATAGCAAAATGATAGAATTACAAGAAGAAATTGAAGGCGAATGCGTCAACAACACTGACTTCTACTTCAATCAAATCAGCGAACCCCTTCCAATCAAACCCTCCGACTCCGACCCCGACCCCATTTTCGATCTCCAAGCCCTTCCCTCTCAGCCACTCGCCGTCTCCAAACTCCACCGCCTCATCTTCGTCGCGCACTCCGATGGATTCTACGTCACCAGAACCAAGGACGCTATGGATTCCGCCAAGAACCAACAGACGAAGTGCTAAGAGAAAAGGGAAAAAAAGAAAAAAAAAAAAAAAAAAAAGAGGAAGAAGGAGAGCTCTGGAACGTTCTAGAGTTTGGAGGAATGACAGGGAAAAAAAAGGAGGAAAGAAGGATAAAAAAGAAAAGAGTAAGGGTACGTGTGTGGAGGAGAAAAAAAGAGGGAAAAAAAAAGAAATGCCGTGTGTGGAGGATAAAAAAAGAGGGAAAAAAAAAGGAAAAAAGCAGAAGGAAATGTTATCACAATATTTTCACAATAAATTTTAAGGGGTAGGTTATTATTAGCTAATATTGGTGAGAAAAAAATAATTTTTTTAGAAAGAGAAAAAAATAATTTTAATAGTATGTTAAAATTAAAATCAATATCAATTTTTATCACAATATTTTCACAATACTTTCACAATAAATCTTAAGTGGTAGGTTATTATTAGTTAATATTGGTGAGAAAAAATAATTTTTTTAGAAGGAGAAAAATTGATTGAAGTATGATGAAGTAGTTGATTTAAGTATGAAACAAACTCACATCCAAAAAAAAAGAAAAAAAAGTATGAAATAAACTCCCTTATATATACATTGTCCTTTTTGGTAATTTACCCCTCAAACTGCCACTTTTATAAGTGCTAGCCAAACACTCTGCTTTTTCAAAAAGCACTTTTTAACAGTTTTTACCAAACACTCAACTTTTTGAAAATGCACTTTTTCATTATGCACTTTTTGAAAACTCAACTTTTTCATTATATACTTTTACAAAAAACTGAATCAAACTCACCCTGAATTATTACCCCAAAAAAAAAAAAGGAAGAAGAAGAAATAATGTAAGATGGAAAATAAGTGGATATGGCCCAATGGAGCCCACACACCGACAATGTGTGCTAGTATTTGAATCGCAATCCAACCCTGATGGGGTGGAAGGCCCAGATTGGGGTTTGTTCATAACTCCTTATACGTTAAAACTCTGCCAAGTAAGTCCGAATTTTCCATAAAAGCCCCAACCTTAACTCAATTTGTTGTAATTAATGATTCTCAAACAAAAAAAAGGAAAAAAAATTGCAATTAATTTATGCAAATAAGTGAATTTTAGTTAGTTCAACTAATAAAGTCTTTGATAGTTAAATAAAAGCGAAAACACTATTTTGATTCCTACATTTTTGTGTCATAGTCAATTTATTCCCTACATTTTAGTAGCAGTCAATTTGGTCCTTGTTATTTTCAAATTGCAGTCAATTTGGTCCCTACCGTTTACTCACTAACAGAAAATGTCTATATGGCAAACGGTTTGCATTGTTGACGCACACATGACTAAAATAATAATATAAAATTAAATATTTAAAAAGCCACCTAAGCATTTTAATTTTTTTTTAAATCCATGTCAAACCAAAAAAAAATCTGAAAAGATGAATTGAAAGAAAAAATGATTTTTTTTTTTTATTTTATAAAATCCTCAATTTCTTTTATGCTTTCTTCTGTATTCTCAAAACTTTTCTTAGCTACCAACCATAATTCCCAGCAACACAACACAGTTATTAACTCTATTATCAAAAAAAAAAGAAAAAAAGTTATGTAGACCAATTTTCTTTTACGTTCTTCTCTTTTTATCTATTTTCCTAGCAACTTCACGCAACCATCAAAACCATCACAGATTAGACCATTTACAGCCACCGTTAACATCCAAACCATTGAAAGTTGAACCACCAAGGCCGAAACCCCACAACCACCAGAAATCAGTTTTGCTATTTCTAATCCACCAACACTGCAACACATTCAAATTTGCAAGGCCTAGATTTGTATCACTACTGCCGATATCGAATCCCAATCACCCATCACGGAGTGAGTGGAGGTAGATCTATTCTGGTGATTTATTGGAATGGACGAAACCTACTTCTCCTCCTCACGGCGGCGTCCTCCACGTCCACAGTTCCACTTGAGGCATCTGCTGCCGAAGCCTTGCACAAAGCCATTGATGTCTCCTCTTGCTCCACCATGCTCAACCATGGTTATTGGATATAAAGATTTGGATTTCTGCAGAGAGAGAGAGGGGCGGGGAAGGTTATGTTATTGGAAATAGATTTGGATTTCTGCGTGTATGTGAGAGAGAGGGGCAAAGAAGATTACATTGTTTGGATTCAGATTGTGGTGTTGCTGGATATTGTGTTTGGTATCTAAGAATGTGCAAGGATGAGGAAGAAAATAAAAGAAATTCAAGACTAAAAAAAATTAGTTTCTTTATTTTTGTTCTTTCAATTAATCTTTTCAGTTTTTTTTTTTCTGACATGGATTTTGTTTTAAATTGAAATGCTTAGGTGGCTTTTTAAATATTTAATTTTAGAGAGATGCTACGTCTACAACATTTTTACAACAAATCACAAGTGGTTAGTTATTATTGGTTCAAATTTCAAACTAACGTTAAGATTACTTTTTTGTCCCAATAATAACAACTAGTAACAACTTGCCACTTAGGATTTGTTGTAAAAATGTTGTAGAAATGTTGTAGACGTATCATTTCTCTTAATTTTATGTATTATGTTAGCCACGTGTATGCTAACAATGCAAACATTTTGCCACGTAGACATTTTTCATTAGTGAGTTAACGGTAGAGACTAAATTAACTGCAATTTGAAAATAACAAAGATTAAATTGACTGCTATTAAAATGTAGGGACCAAATTGATTGTGATCTCAAAATGTAAGGACAAAAATGGTATTTTCGCCTTAAATAAAAGATTTGGGATTCAATTTCCGTTTACACCAAAAACTACTGATTGACGTTATGGTATGATAATAAAGAGCACAATTATCACAAGCAAACTTTATAGGATGAAACTCTATCAAGTTTCTCAAAAAAAAAAAAAAAAAAAAAATGCAAATAGGGCAACGCAATCTATAGTTCACGTATAGCACAAGCAAATTTATTTTTAGGGATAATTACAGTAAACCCACCTGTGGTTAGGCCCGTTTTCACTGTGCCTACCCGTGGTTCAAAACTTATCACTTTGCCCACCTGAGGTGCCTTCCGTTAGGGATCTGTTATCCACCTCTCCGTTTGGCGTTAGAAAAACACATTTTTAAAGAAAAACAAACATAACAAAGATCAAAAAGTTAGGACTTTTTATTGCTTAAGAACTTCTTTGAGAACAAAACACAGGAATAGCACAGATCAAATGCTATTCCTGATTAAAAGTGATTTCATTGAGCATTTGTTTTTTTATTTTTGTTTTTTTTATAGATCTCTCCAACTTTTATTCAAACCAAACCAAACCCAAAAAGAAAAAAAATTCCAAATCCCAGAAAACAAATTACCAGAAATATATTTTGCTGTTGATCCTTGTCCTCCATTCTCTGCAACCAATCACAAAAAAATTCATACATATAAATATAGTTGTTGGAGATTGTGGTTCCTGTGAGTCCGGTATGTGCTAGTAATGGAGTCGCCGATCTCGCGAGCTCCAGTCCGATTGATCGCGATCTCACCGGCGCGATCTCGCCTGCGAGATCGCGATCAACGTCGCGATCTCGCGACGGCGCGATCTCGCGAAGGCGAGATCGCGATTGTCGATCGCGATCTCGCGAATCGAGATCGCGATCGTCAGCGCGATCTCGCGAAGCGTCGATCGCGATCTCGCCTTCGCGAGATCGCGCCGGCGAGATCGCGATCGTTGATGTTTTTTTTTCTGGATTTGTGGCTTGTGTTTTTCTGGGATTTGGAATTTTTTTTTTTTTTTGGGTTTGGTTTGGTTTGAATAAAAGTTGGAGAGATCTATAAACAAACAAAAATAAAAAAACAAATGCTCAATGAAATCACTTTTAATCAGGAATAGCATTTGATCTGTGCTATTCCTGTGTTTTGTTCTCAAAGAAGTTCTTAAGCAATAAAAAGTCATAACTTTTTGATCTTTGTTATGTTTGTTTTTCTTTAAAAATGTGTTTTTCTAACGCCAAACGGAGAGGTGGGTAACAGATCCCTAACGGAAGGCACCTCAGGTGGGCAAAGTGATAAGTTTTGAACCACGGGTAGGCACAGTGAAAACGGGCCTAACCACAGGTGGGTTTACTGTAATTATCCCTTATTTTTATTATTAATTTATTTTTTATTTTTGGCATTTTGTTATTTATATAGTTCATACACGTGAAATGTATTGCTTTGGATTAAAATTAGACCTCCATAGTCAATAATAAAAAAGGTCATGTTAATAGATGCTCTTAGGGCAGTTGCATGTTAATAAACTATATTAGAAAAATTTTTAATACCACTTTTTATGAGAAATATAAAAAACTGTCAAAAAAATTAATTGCGTTATTATTTTTCCATAAATATTTCTAAAAATAATTCCTAAACTAATACTCTTAGGGCATTCGTTAACATTTCCCATAATAAAAATGTGTTTCCTTCTTTTACATTTTTTCTATCTTTAAAAGATTTCATTAAAAGAAACTTTGATGTATTCGCCTCCAAATAGGAAATTAGGAATAAGACCCAGGTCTTCAAACAAAAAGGGACGTATGACACGGGGCTTCTAACATTAACAAATTCTAAAAAGTTATCCTCTTTAGATATTCTTTGCGTAGGTTTCCCACACTGCTTAATATAATTTGATTTATGGTATATAATTGGTCAAAAAAAAGTTAAGAGAATCACCTTTTTTTTTGGATAAACAAAATATCTAGATAGACCTCTTCAAGTATCTAATTATTTTCTTGGGCATATGCAGTTTTCCGTCCCACACATACCGTGTTATTACAGGAAGGAAAGGATGACCTCAAGATGCTTGCAAAAAGTTTCAAATCCAAAATCTCGTAAATATTATGAGGCCATAGAAACTGCTAAGTTAACCCCTTGAGGTTTAAGAAAAACACTTATAACAATGGTAGAAGTGACAAAAACATAAATTAAAGAGGTAATAGAGACTCTAATATTAGATAAATCCCAAACAGACCATTAATGCTAACAGTATAGTTTTAAGACAAACTTTATTTTATACCCCCATTCCCAACCATGGGTTCGAGTGAAATTGACTTCGAAAAAATTTTGGTTTTTTTTTTCTTTTATTTTTATTGTTTTTAGAGAGGGAGATACATAGTTTACAAATATATTAATAATTTAGAATATCCTAACGCTCTGTTTGTTTTAGCATTAACGTTTTCTGGAAAATTGTTCATTTTTCAAAGAGCATTTTCTAGAAAACTGTCTTATTTTTCAGTGTTTGGTAACAACCTTGAAAATGCGCTTGAGAATGTTTTCTGCTGTTTGGTATGCAATTTTTTTAAAATATTTCTTTTATAATTTAAAACATGTATATTATGTAAACTAACTAATGTAATCATTATAAATAAAAAAACCAAGAATGAATTTGGTTTTCATACTAATTAATCTAAAATTTTGACAATAGATGCAATCAAAATTAATTAGTTGTCAAATTTTCATGATCTCTACCACTCATCTTGCTCATATATATAGACAGTAATGTACGTACACACACACACACATATCAACCATTTGTCTACTATGGTCAACCACAAGTCTTCAATATTACTCTAAATTATGTATTTACATAATGTACTGCATAATATATCATCACTACATAGTATCTGCCAACAAAAAATGTATTTGGCAACAAATGCAATTCTCCTAAACAATTATCATTCATTATATAACAATATTATTAGTCCATGGTAAAGATTGTCCCATGTAAAAGCAATTTAGAGCAATATAGGTACTATGTTTAAAATTTTCATCTTTTACTTCTTTCATTCTTTCTTCTTCTTCTTCTATTATATATATATATATATATATATATATATATATATATATATTTTTTTTTTTGCACTTTATGTATGAAAAAGAAGTAACTTCTGCCTGGAATCCATCAAACCGAAAAATTCTTAGAGAAAAAAGAAAATCGAGCTTGAAATTCAAAGCAAAGAATTGGGATTTTGGTAGATAGGAATGAAATAATTACCGCTGCAAATTTGTTCTCCTTTGCAAGTCGGAGCTATTGATCGATCAGTGAAGTAAAGAAAAATCTAATCAGAGAATTGTGTTACAGAGGGGAAGAGAAACATGGAGAAAAGAGAGAAGAAAGACAGTTAAAGAGAGAGATCTATGGGAAAAGGAGAGACTAGAGTTAGTGACGGTGAGGGTGTGAGGAGAGAAAAAGCAAATGGAAGAGAGAAAAAGTGAGAAAACTTACCATGAGAGAGAGAAGGTGCCAAAAAATTATGTTTCCCACGGCTATAGATGAAGATAATATTTATAGGAGATGCAACGCATGAGAGAAAGATTGTTTTCCAAAAAAAAAATTTGGAAAACAGCTTATAGAAAATAAGCCTTATTTTTATTAGAATTTTCCGTTGACCAAAAATAGTTTTCCATTGACCAGGTTTTTTTTGTGCTACCAAACACTGGAAAATGTGGAAAACTATCTTTACAGAAGGTTTTCCAGCGAAACAAACAGAGCGTAAATCTAAAACACAGTATAGATTTGATGTCACCACTGAAGGGTGGCAGCCCATCACCCTTGCGAGTCCGAAGGTTGTGATTCAAGTCGTGGCGCTTAAATTTAAAATTTTGTGCCCACACAGATAGCCCCAAGTAGCTTTAGTGGTCCCATGCCACATAATTCAGATTTAAGTGAGCTAAGATAATGATACCGTGTCGTATGAGCCTTTTTTTTGTTCTTAAAAAAATAAATAAATAAATAAATAAAAGTATAGATTTGATGTCACCATTTATTGTTATAAGCATTCTCCAGGGTCAGCGAAGCTGCAATACCTTAGTGGACAAGAATACGAGCCACCGAAGTGTCACGCATGGAACCAGTGCAATAGCCACTTAGCCAGTACACAAAAATTGATTTTCCTAATGAATTATGTACATGGTTCTACGAGAACGGGTATCAAGCACAAGACATGCCCTCACAGCCAATTCCATTTTGGCCCTCTAGTCTAGGATCAAATCAGCAATGCTAAAATTTGAAAACTCATTTATAGAATGAACATGTTTCACAATCTTTAGGACCTCTTCATATATGTCAATACGCCCAACCCAGCAACAAGTGCTGCTCCTGCTGCAACAGCACTCTATGCAGAAGCCCATGCGTCTATTTTTCCCTGCAAGTTTGTCACCCCTTTCTGCCTAATCCTGCATGCTAAGTGCTAACCACTGGACCATGCAATTTTAAACAAATAAAAAAAAAGGTCTTACTCTGTATTAAGCTTTCATTTTGTGAGGAGAGAGAGTTGATTAATTAGTAGGCGAACTTAACAGGATTGAGATCAGGTGCAATATCTAGGGCTTTTGATATAACCGGATTGAGATTTGGTGCAATACTTTTTGAATGGTTCAGAACAAAAATTAAAAAGTTACCTTTTGATATAAGCCAATATTTTAAAAAAGTTTTAAAAAGTAAAAAATTTTGCCCCCCCTTTTTTAAGAGATTAATTTCCAAACTTGAATTACATGTCTTTTTTTGTGAAAGACACTTGCATTCCTTGCCCTTGCATTTAACTTGCGACAAATATTTACAATTAACTGTGTTGGTGTCACTTACAGAATCACTTCAAAGGCTATATATATATATATATGCTTGAATGGTTCCCTAGTTCTCATAGAAGTGTATAATTTCATTGAATAAATGGTTCCCGAGTTCTCATAGAAGCATTCAATTTTGCAAAGGGTAGTTCATAAAGAATTTTATTCAAGAAGCATGTTCAACATACTTGATCCCTACAACTTAAAAGCCCATTTGTCATTATCATTTTCGGTGAATGTCTCAAAATGAGCAATATATAAGCACAAGAGTCAACGAAACTGTTCTGTTCTTATTTTTATAATTGTATTTGGTGTTAATACATTTTGGTGTTATATTTTGCGTCTGGCACCTGTCCAGTGTCCTGTGACACTGGATCCGTTGTGATCATGACACATGTCCAAAAATAGACACGTGTCATAATTGCAACGGGTCCAGTGCATTGGAGGCACTAGACAGAAGCCATACCCTTATATTTTTTAGTTCTCCATTACAAGTAATATCTATCCCTCTTATAGTTTTGGTTTGATTTTTGTTTGAGTAAGATAATTTGGTCTTATTTTGGAAGTGAGAATTTGAATTTATATCAAGACACAATTTTTGCTATTAATTTGAATATGTCTATCAATTATTTGAGTAATATTAAAAGGTAATTTTGTTATTAGTTTTGATTAATATCATGATAATCTCCTTTAAGAGAATAAGCAGTTTGAATCATTTATTTGAAATTTAAAAAGTTTAGTCATACAAAAAAATATATATATATATAGCACAATATAACATAATTTCAAAGAATATGGATTGTCTCATAAAGGAGTAAAATTAATCAAACACAGCCAAAATAGTAAAATAATATATTAGTAGAGATAGAAAAATGATAAATAATTTTAGAAATTGTTTAATTTTTAAGGAGAACAAATTATCTTTAACAAATTTTAGAAAATAAATTATATATTATACCACAATTAAAAGATAATTATGCATAAATCTGCGACTACTAATAAAATAGCAGTTTTATTAATACTTAAAACATTACACACACTTTGCTACACACTCCCCTCTTTATTATTTCTCTCTTGCTATTTCACTTACAAACAACACTTATTAGCATTCGAAAGTTGCAATTGTTGAAGTGAAAAGGAAGAAGAGTCCTTTTTATTAGATTCGGTGATGACTCTTACATATCCCTATATTCTTGAGGGGGTTCCATGCCAACTGAGGGCAACTTGAATAATGCAATTCCCACCTTTTTCACCTGATTCAATATTAGAAACTAATAATTAAAAGATCAATTCTAAACACAATATTCATGCTTCAAAAGCAATGAGTGTTCAATAACCCAAAGTGGCAACTTACGTATTCTTCCTCCAGTGGACTTTTCCAGTTTGGAATGTCAAAATTATGCCACCCAGATATAAAATAGTAATCATATTCACAACGGACTGGAGTTTACAAAGATCTAATGATCTTCATAATACCAAGTATTCCCTTGATTCGTCTGGCAAATAAGCACATAGATCAACTCTTCAGAATTATATTCTATCATAACAAAGAAAAAGAAAATACCATGTCCAAATACAACGGTACTGCATATATAGCATAATCACGAGACATTAAGCAAATCAGCAGCATCAATGCTAAAACATGCCGCACTACAAAAAAACAGGTCTATAACCGTATTTTTTAGACACCGATATAGATAAACTATGACAAAGTTTTTGAAAAACGCTACTGTAATTGCCTGACTTAGCGGCACTTTGCAAAAATTACGGTCTATACCGCCATTTTAAGGGTTTTTTAGCCACGTTTTAGGGGCATTCTATACTATTATTTAAGGGGCTTCTCCTATTTAGATTCCTCATTTTTTAGTTCAAGAATGCCCCTACACTCCTATGTTTAAATAGAGACAAAACTAAAGGATAATTCGGTAAAAATACAACTCTAACTCTCACTAAAATATTACCTAAAAAATAGGACCACTCACCTATTAATTTTCAAAATAAAAATTATATATATAAAATAAAATAAAAAGTTTTTTTTTTCTACAAAATAGGACCACTAAAAAAAAAAAAAAAAGAGACTCATCGCATGCACGTATGATGAGGCTAGTATAAAATAATGGATCTCAGTTCCTCCATATACTATATATAGTACAAAGTTCAAATTCCAAAACCCAACAAAACCATGTAAAAATAGGGCATGCATATATATATATATATATATATATATGCATGCAAATAGGGCAGCTCAATCTATAGTTCATGTATAGCACTAGCAAATTTATTTTTATTTTTATTTTATTTTTGTGATGTTCGGCGTTTTGTTATTTATATAGTTCATACACGTGAAATGTGTTACCTTGGATTTAAAACCGGACCTATGTAGTTAATAATAGAAATGTGTTTCCTTCACATTTTTCCAACTTTAAAAGATTTCATTAAAAGAAACTTTGATGTATTCGCCTCCCAATTGGAAAATAGGAATAAGACCCAAGCCAAGAAAGTCTTTCAAACAAAAAGAGACGTATGATATGGGCCTTGGCCTTTCACCATTAACAAATTCTAAAAAGTTGTCCCCTTTAGATATTCTTTGCGTAGGTTTTCCCACACTGCTTAATATAATTGGTCAAAAAAAGTTAAAAGAGAAACACTTATAACACTGGCAGAAGTGACAAAAACACAAATATTAAAGAGGTAATACAGAGTCTAATATTAGATAAATCCCAAGCAGACTGAGGATCAATGCTAACCGCATAGTATAAGGTGAAGAGTGAAATTGATTTCGAACAAATTTTGGGTTTTTTTAGAGATCCATGGTTTCCTAATATGTTAAGAATTTAGAATATCAGAAATCTAAAACACAGTATAGATTTGATGTCACCATTTATTGTTATAATTATACTACAGGTCAGCGAAGCTGCAATACCTTAGTGGACAAGAACTCAAGCCACCAAAGTGTCACGCATGTATCCAGTGCAATAGCCACTTAGCCAGTACACAAAAAATGATTTTCCTCATGTATTATGTATACGGTTCTACGAGAACGGGTATCAAGCACAAGACATGCCCTCACAACCAATTCCATTTTGGCCCTCTAGTCTAGGATCAAATCAGACATGCTAAAATTTGAAAACTCATTTATAGAATTAACATGTTTCACAATATTTAGGACCTCTTCATATATGTCATTACGCCTAACCCAGCAACAAGTGCTGCTCCAGCTGCGACAGCACTGTATGCAGAAGCCCATGCGTCTGCATGTGTTTCAGCGAAGTCCATAGCTCCCGAACTGTAAGCTCTCCCACGACCACGTTTTCCTGAATAGTCTAAATGCAATCTCAAGCCCTGGAAGGTTTAAATTACTCAAATGTCAAAGTTTGTTTGAGTAGCTATAACAAAACAAAAGTCCTTTCTATGGAGAAAGAGTCCATTGTGCTTGGAATGAAAAATGCTAGAGAGAGAAAATTAGACCAAAATCCTCATTATTTGGTTTGAAATGGAGATAGTCCATTTTATAGTGGAGATTTAGTATTTCACAAATCTAAAAGTTAATATTGTACCACGTGATTAAACTCAATTCTCATTCCATATTTGGTGGAAAGAGATTTAAAACAACATGGCACTATGTACCCCATAGATTTATGAGAATCTAAATCTAAGCCATGAAATGGATAATGTCCATTTCAAACCCAATGGAGAGGACCATTTTTGAAGATCACCCAAAAAAACAGGTACCTTCCCAAAGAAAAAAGGTTATCTATATTTTAAACTATCTTCTAATGTTCCATAAACATGTCCTTTCATTCTATAGGATAACACCCAATGGTTGCATTAAGGACCAACAGACAGATCAATCATACCTTCCAACCAGCTGACCTTGCGTGGTCCACAGCAGTTGCAAGATCACTATCCGATGCTAGTACAACTTTATCCTGGTCTTCATCTTCATACTACAGAATGTGGCTAACAATTAGCATTAAATTGGGAGTAGGGACAATAAAAAATCCAACCAAATGAAAATGAAATATGATGATCTTAAAATATACCAGAATCTGAGGTAGTTTGTGGGGGTCAATGTCATCCCCCACCCTCTGAATGATCGCAGCTATAAGATCTGCCAAACTATGTGTCTCTGAAGTCAAGCAACAAGACAAAACCCAGTCAACTACCAAATATAAGTGCATTGCTATATTTAGATGCTGAGAATGAACACTAGGGCGGATAATCTCCTAAACAAAAATCCTTATCCATTATTCAAAAAACATAAAGATTTAGCAGCCCGTGTCCTTTCTCCAGACTACTATAGTTCTAACAGTGTAGCGTTACTAGCTATATATACAGTAGGGGACAGCCAAGTTCAGAACTCAGGACCAACACAGAGCCATTTATTCGAGTGAGTCACTCAGGTGGACCAAATGGGGACAAAGATCAGATCCAGAAGCTATGTGTGTCACATGGAAAATGAAATACCACATATTATAACCATTTCATGGGTGCCTTATATGATAAGCAAAGCAAGTAACATACCGCAAGTAAACCTATGCATCCTGCCCTTCTTATCTTGGATTTTAAAAGCAAATGTATTAGGGGGGGCTGACAAAGGATAGGAAAGTGCTCGTCCTGTCTCTGTTCCTCCCTCTGAAGCCAACTTTAAGGAACCTTCACTGAGACTTCAAAAATATGTGTCAGTACATATCAATGGCCATGTGAGAATAATACCATTAAAATAAAAATGTTATAATTGCATGTAAATAACCTTCGTGCATCTTCTTCATCCTCATTAGAGGTTAAGGCCATGGCAGAATCCCAGAACTTTTGCATCATACTGTTTGTTGCTTCAGTACTTATGCCAGCAGTACCCCCAGCCTAGTTAGTGAACAAAAATGGTAAAACCATATTATCCTCCACAACACTCAGTTTTTCAAGGAGTCCAATAAGGGGGGGGGAGGCATCATATGCTTCTTCAAAATGAGAATCCATAGCACAACTTTGGTATCTATTTTGATCAAGTAATTTTCTAAAGGTGCCTGCTAAATAATATCTTTTGTATGCATAACTGAACATTACTTCCAAAATTTTCAGTTCAAAGAAAATTTCTGAATCACCCCAAGTCTGAAATTAGATGGGCAACAGAAGAACGGGGTACTAAAAAAAGCGGAGACTGGAAGTAAATAGAAATTTAATTTCCAAAATTACAAACACATGCTTTTAGTGAAAGAAGCGGGCATATAAGATGGGAGCATAACTTGTTGGCAACTAGTGCCATATTATTCTTTTAACTAAGGAAAGAAATATAACTTGCCACCTTAGTGAATAGCATAAGATTCCAATTTGCCATTATTATCTTCCTGATAAGTCACTATAAATAATTATGCATGTATTGGTAGAATAGTTCTATATTTCTAGTTCTATTAAACCATCAACCATTCAGTAGTGGTGCACTCCCTTGTTCCTCACAACAGAGTACTTAAAATTAAACAGTGAAGGCAACATGTTCTAGGTTAGGACAAACGTGTAGAGGCATGGCACCTGGTCAGGCATCATAATGCATCCTAGACAGCTAAACATGCTGAATATTTGTGAATCTGTTACTATCAGGATAACATTGAAAACTATATATTATGCCAACTGGCACCCTTGTGAGGGAAATTTCAAGGGGTCTAGTCCCTCAACCCCTTTACCTTGAAAAAAAAAACTATTTTATTATAATAGTGGTCAATTAAAAAAAAAAAAAAAATTAACTGATGTTTCCTCAATAAAACTTGCAATTTATTAGTTAAATACAATAATCAAATAAAAACTACAATAAAGACATGAGTGCTCCTAAGGGTTTGGTTCTCTTTGAAAATGCTGAAATGTGATTGTACGCATATATTGGGACATTTCTCCCATAAATTCATGAAAGATTAACACAAACAGTGTTAACTTAAAAATAATTGAGCATTATGTAGTCCCAGAAAGGTACAGACTTGACTTACTGTGGATACAGCAGCATGAGTGATCTGTAGTACATCCACTACAGCAACTACTTTTCCATCTGTATTCATCAACCAATAGTTATCAGAAACTACACTAGTTTTACAAAACATTTTTGTTCTGAACTCATAGAAGTGTATTACCTCTATCTACAACAGGAATATGCAAAAACTTCCCATCATGCATTGTATGTAGTGCATCAACAATTGGTGTATCTATCGTTGCACATTCTGGATTTGGAGTCATGACCTGTAAATCAAAAGCATGGTGCACCAAGAATCAAGTTATATTCTTTTATTAATTGTATAACCAAAGCCTAGGTGCCCCTTCGCAGTAGCTGATATTCCAACTTCTACCAATGAAAAAAGACCCACAGTAAAAAGTTCCTATTTTTCCTGAGACAGTGACCCAAATAAATTTTCTCAGATGTAAGAAACAATACCTTCTCCACTAAAGTGGACTGAGGAGGAAGATTTTGGGATGTTACCCGCATCAAGATATCCCTTGAACTGACAAGAGTATGATGAAAAAATTATGACATGTATTAATTATAAAGCAACTAAGATGCATCACAATGATAAAATTTAAAAATTCTTCTCTAAGAAACAGATAATTGACGGGTGATGTGAACTTTTTTCTTGGGGGGCTGCTCAAGGGTGAAGTGCAGCTTTATCAATAAGAGACTTACGTTATAATTCCCCGTGGTTTGTCATCAATTGTCACAACTGCAGAGCTTGTTCGAAATTCAAGCATCTTCTTAGTTGCCACTAAAACTGTTTCTGTTGGAGAAACTGTTGCAATCCTGAAAGACGACACCATCTGTTTAATAAAGCAACTTTTTGGCTTTTAAGAACATAGTTGACAAAATAGCTTGCATAACCGTATAACCATATTATAACCACATAAAAAATTAAAGAGATATTACCTACTTTGAATTCTCTGGAATGACGGTCGACAAAGACGGCCTAAACATCCGCTCTCGAAGTGTCTCTATGAAGGTATTGGAACCTGCACATAACCAAAAGATAATAGAATGAATTTTGTTTTTCTGGAGAATATCTAAATTACTATTACACAACCATATAATAAGGTATTCTACATAACTCTACTGACCAGAAGATGTCCCCCAATGTTTTTCAACACCTTCAACAGCTGCAACAATAGCCTTTCCCTTTTCAGCTGCCCTTTCCAGACGAGCAATAGCATCATATAAACACTTTGCTATATCAAGTAAAGCAATGACCTCCCCATTCTCTACCACAGGCAAATGTCTGAATTTCCCTGTAGAGACAGAGATAAGGCTCATGTTCAAAGAGCAAGACATAAAACAGTATTTACTATGTTACAAAGGAAAAAATAATGGATGTGACTCTCAAATTACTATCAACCTTGCACCATCTTCTGGAGGGCTTCCACAGCAAGAGTGTCAGAAAGAACGAATACTGGGTTCCTTGTCATTACTTTGGAAACAGGTGTGTCCTCAAGGTTAAGCTCATGGGCAATAACCCTAGTTGTTATATCCTTCAACCACAAAAAATAGTTAAATGTTAAATGAAACATATCACTACAATCTTTAAAATCCAGGTAAACCTAGCATTTAAGACACTTCTTTTCTTGGAGAAGTGATTGCACAATGAATTCAAGTCATACCTTGTCTGTAAGGATTCCACAAAGTAATGCATTGGAGTCGGTTAGCAACAAAGCATCAACTCTACGAGCAGCCATCCGATGGCAAGCCTCAAGAAGAGTTGTATTTTCAGGTACTGTTAGGGCTTTTGACAGCCGCAGTCGTTTCACAGTACGCTCTACAGTTAAGCCCCTGTTGAGAAACGGATATTTTATTACTAGAATTTCATTTTACAAAAGTTAAATTGAGTTGACCTATTAGCCATCTGGCTTTTATGGTGGTGTAGAGTTGGTGTGGATGTAACTGTGTGTGTCTATCTGCATGCTTATGATAGTGCTTTGTTTTCAATAAGCATCTTGTTTGACACATGAATGTGTATGCTCAATAATTTTAAGCTGTAAAAGAGGACAAGTGATTCAACTCTCGAGACCAAAATAAAAGTACAAATAATTCTAAAAGCCTTAGGACAGAAGTGTTTGGCAAACAAAAAAGAGAGGATGGGGGGATTTGAACCCAAGATGTTTCCATTGAAAACACACGAGGTGCCAGTTGAGCTACAAGGCTCTTGGCAAGATTGACTCATAAACACAGAAACATGAAAGAACTCACAATAACTCTTCCTAACAGAAAATTCATTGAAAAAGTGATACATCCAACTTTAAGGGCCTACAACACTACAAATACATAACTATTAACTAACTTGAATTCAAATTCATCACAATATGTATGATATTTAACGATTCAAATTTACTACGTAATATAAGATGGCTATTCACCTCTATTCTTAAGAACATTTTTCAGAAACCCCATCCAAGCTAATTCATCATAGCTAAAGTAAAAAGAATCATGAAACAGATTAATATTATTGCAAGTGTTTTCATACATAGGGGTGGGCCAGGTGGCAAAATCCAACACAACCCATGAACATAACACGACCCGACACAACAGGAAGTTAGCAGGTTATGGGTTAAGGTTTAATGGGTTTGTGGCATATTCAGGTTGACACGATTGACCCATTTATTAAACGTGTTGGGTTTGTGTCCAGCTTACGGAACCCGTTTATCTAAATGTTATTTTACCAATATACCAATCAAAACTGTAGGTATATAAACTTATTTTTTTTCCTAGTTGCATTCTCCCAAGCCCCATGGCCGCCTCTCGCTCTCAAACCTCAATCTCACCGTATTCTCTTAGCCACCGTCAGCCTTCTGTGTGCCCTCATCTTTCGCTTCTTTCTGTCACTCGAAACCCTAGTCGTCATCTTTTACGTTCATCTTTGAACTCTCTACCAAAGCGCCACCATTGCATCATCACCGTCATACTTTACTTTTAATTTTACCTTTATCTATTTTCCTTAAATTGATGGGATCTTACATTAGCTATTCTGGTTTATTTTGTTTAAAATAATTGATTGACTATTTGCGATATTTGTGATGCATTACTCTGTTAGTTTTAAATTTAATATTAAGAATCTATTTGTTTGGTTTTTCATAATTCAAATCAATTGAATTAATACTAAAATTTGTCTTCTTCTTTTTTCTTTTTTTTTGCTATAAAATCTGAAAAAAGGGTTGACAAATACACGCAAACACGAATTGCCATCCATATTCATTCATAACATTCCATATCAAAAAGTGCTTTCAAAACATTTCAAATTTTCCTCACTTCTCGAACTTCATAACAATCATATAAACAAATTTGCACCAATCAACCTCCCACTAACAAAACTGATAAAAACCAATAAACCAATAATAATATCCACACACATGCATATATGAAATCTAGTGGAATTGGACACATACAAAGAAGCAGAACGCGAAGAAGCTGATAAAGACTTTCGCGAACCCTCATTGGATCCATTCTCCAACGGTTGTTTCTTCTTGTTCGGCATGGCATTCAACGACATGCTTCGTCTTGAAGGACCACCACCTACACCATGGCTGGCCATCTTCAACTTCAAAATACCTATAAACAATCAAAAAATCACAACCAGTTATCACCCAAAATCTTTTTTTTTTTTTTTTTTTTTTTTAAAACACCCAATACCTCTGTTTGTTTACCGAGAAAATTTTCTCAGCAACCAAAAAGAGCGTTGAAATAAACTTACCAGAGCTAAAATCGTAGAAAAGTTGTTTCAAGTCAGAGTTGAAATAGATGATAATGAATAAACAATAGAAGATTCGATTTTACCAAAAAAAGAAAACAAAAATCGAAGAAGATTCGTTGAGTTTTTTTTTTTTTTTTTTAATTTTCTCGGGAAAACGGAGTAATCGTAGTTGGTCGGAGAATTTGGTGGGAAAGTTTTGACTTTTCCGGGAAATTACTCCGACCGGAGAGAGAGATTGGAATTTGGTTTTCTTTTGGACTTTTAAAGTCCTAAGAAATGAAATTCTCAATACGATAGATTTTTTTTGCAAAACAACGAGGTTTTTAGCAAAAAATGGCTCCAAACTTTCCGTAGGAAAAAACAAATACGGTGTAGGAGATTTTACATTTTTAGCCTTTGGACAACAAGATACAGTCTTTGTGTACTAGATTTACTGGTATAACTGTATATGGTTTATTTTAAGACAAGACACCACAAAATTTTATATTTAAAGTTTCTCAAAAAATTAAAAAATAAATTTATTTATTTATTTATAATAATAAAAAAATAGAAAGAAACCTTGTCTTTTTTTAACCGACAATTTGATGATTGTAGGAGGAGATTTGAACACTGAATGTAGGAATTGTCAATTGATTTAAAAGGATCTTAACGGATTTGTAGTTATTTTTCGAAATCTAGTTCTAGATAATTTTATAGTTAAGGCTTAATGATAGTAAGATTTGAATATGGACATCTCTATCTGAAACATTATTAATTTCGGTCTATTTTAGTATAAAAAACTTTTTTTAAAATTTATTTTACATACTCACTTTTTAAAACACCTCACATCAAATTATCTATTTTTACACCATATTTCATTAAAATGTCATTTTTTTCCTAAAATTTTAAATTGTTTATCTTTTTTCCCACACAACCACCATCATTCACTCTCTTCCTGTATTTTTGGGATACGTAAAGAAATAATAAAAAACTAAATGCAAAATTAATAGTGTTAGTGTAAATTTGCATGATTACTGTAGTAAAAGAATGAAATGCTCTTAATATTAAAAGTAGAAGAATGAAAAATTTAGAGTAATTTTGTATTTTTCTACTCAATGTCATTTTCTCTTATCATTTGATCCCTAATTTGGAAAGAAAAATGAAATTGGTAGGCTAAGATGGAAAACTCTATCTATCTCATTTTTTTTCCTCTCCCTTTACACTCTAACCAATCTCTCTTTCTCTTTCTTGTTTAATTTACATTGAAATTTACTAAGCTATAATTTATCCTTCTTTTTTTATATAAATACAATAAAATTAATCTCACAACTATTAAGAAACCCTTCTATTTTAATCTAATACTATGTTTAGGAGTTTATAAAATTGAAATCTTTTTTTTTTAAAGTGAATTATAAAAGAATGTAATGCAATATGGTGTATTTATTATACTTTGTTAGAAGCTTTTAAAAGAATGAATGAATGACAAATAAATAATTATATAATTTTACAAATACACTCTTTACCTTTTATTTATCTTTTTTAGTATGGATAAAATAGATATTCTACCTTCATTTTATTAAATGGAGGAGTGTTCCTTCTACTTTTGTGATGAATGCATAGGAAAGAATGTAAGAAAAAACTTGTAATGAATACATCAAAGAGAATATAAGAAAATCAACATTCTATTATAATTACTAGTATGTAATCCGTGCTTATGCATGGGAATGATGAATTTTAGTGGTGTTATTGATGTTAGTTTGAATTATTAAACATATAGGATATAATTCGACCAGGACATTTGGAGGTATTAAAATAGATTTTCCTTGCAATTTTTATTATGTTACGCCAAGTTTCTCATTACATTGTTATTATGTATATAATTTGAAAATCACTATTGGATACTACATTTACAATATCAATTAATAATTATTGTCTATGAAATTCTACTAAATATAACACAAAATGAAATAATAAATTGGTCAAATGGTATCTCCTAAATTGAATGGGGATAGATGCATGAGATCATTCAACTCAATTTAAGTTTGTTACGTTCAATATTTTCACATACAAAATATCTGAATAAAAACAGTAGAAATAATATGCTCATTAGTTCAAAGAAAAAATAATAGCAAAAATCTAAACAATTTAATTTGTATGGAAAGTTAATAAAAGCAAAATCCAATTTTGATTATAATTGAATTTTTTCTAAACTTTGGTTTAAAAAAGCAAATATATATATATATATATATATATATATATATATATATATATATATATATATATATATATATTACCTAGTTAATAATCGTCATGGTATATTACATAAATAACTTCTAAATTTGAATTGTTTTTAGTTATACAAAAAAAGGCTCATAAATATAAAATCATTCAAATTCTCTCTTCCTCTAATTTTATATATAGAGTTAGATATATGATTATGTTTTTTATGGTTTATTTATATTGGATTCCTTGTTTTCTACACTAAATTAACTCATTTCGCACAAAAATTAAAAATACTTAGATTAAATGGGACACATGACTCAAAATTAAACTCTAATTGAAATCCAATTTTTACACTGAGTTAACTCACTTGGTACAAAAATTTAAAAACTTAGATTAAATGGGACACGTGGCGCAAAATTATACTCTAATTAAATTCCAATTTGAAATCTAATTGGATTTTCTCTCAACTTTCCTTATTAATATATATATATATATATATATATATATAGATTTTATTTTCTCACTAGATTCCGAAATAGAGAAATAATATATATATATATATATATATAATTTACTTTTAAAAGATTATTTTCATTACATTATTTTTCAGCCTACAAGTTATATGGAATTGAAATTATATGTCATTCCAATGTGGTATTTACTATTTAGCATGAACATGTAAAGTGTGGGGGGAGTGGGGACTATCTAGTAATTTCATAAGTAATTGAAATAAAATAAAATAAAAAGGTTGTCTAAAACTAAAAGGCAAAGCCTTTATGATAATTGCTGAATTTGTAAGGCCATGTAATGAAATGAAATGAAATCTATGCTTAAGCATCGTTTTAAAGTGAAAGATGCGAGATGCGGACAAAACAGGTCAATGCCCTGAGTTTGTACACGTTTGAGGCTGTAAACAAGCCCTGGGTCCAGTTTAAAACGGTCCCACATTGAGTCATCACTTTCTTGTACAAGTGGGGAAATTGTGTTAAGAGCATTCACATCCCAAAATTCTATCACATTCTATTTTATTATCCCAAAAAATTACTTTATCAATTATACTATATCATTTTACAATACTTTCAGCATCCCAACTTTTATTTTACAATACAACGCATTAAAATAATATTTCTACACAATAAAGTAATATATCCTAAAACTCAAATAATAATATATAAAAAAACCCAAAACCCAGTGAGAGAAAGAGAGGAATTGATAATAGTTGGTGTTTGCAAGTCCGAATGTTAGGCTTGTTTGGTGCATTAATGCTAAAATTCTCTTACATATAGCATTTGCAATACCATATGTGAATGCTCTAATACTATTTATTCTTAAGGTGGAACTTGTGTCTAGTGGCCAATGCTATTGGACACGTTACAATGCAGACATGTGTCCAAGATTGGACACGTGTTGGTATCCCAACAGGTCTAATGGCCACTGGCCACTAAACACAAGTCGGACCCTTATTCTTCAAGGTTAGTCATTTTATAATTGAAAAAAGAATATATATATATATATATATAAAATTAAGTCCTGTCTCAATTTTTAGTAAAACATTTTCATTGTCCATAAAACATATGGAAAGATGGAGCTTAAAACTTTTGGACTTATTACATGTCTTTTAAGTCTATGGAGCTCACTCTCCGGCTATTCTTAAAAAATAAAGTTAGATTTTGATACTACATAAGACCAAGGAAGACCATATTTCTTTTTATTTTTTGGGTTAATGGAGTATGGAGAACCATACCTTATCACTTGGCACTTGGGAGATATGGTGTCCCTGGAACAACAGACCATTGCAGCTGTTGTTGTTATTGTTTTTTTTTTTCAATATAATTATTTTATTTGTTAATTTTTGTTCAATATAGTTATACACCATAAACAATGGGGTTATCTGAAAGGTTCACATTAAATTCTTAAAATTAACATTGTATTTGATATTTGTAATAAGTACCCTAACTTCAAAGTTTATATTTTTGTAAAATATATTATTACGAAAAGTTTGGTGGTGGAGTCAAAAAACATAATAGTGCATATTGCTTTGTACTATTATGGGGTAGAGGTGAATCATGCTATAGCACTACCCAAGTAATGTATCACGGATTTGAGGAATTTTTCTTTTCAACATTAACAAGAAGAGTGTCTATTAATCACCTATTTCAGTTTGATGACATTATATGAGTAACATAGTTTAATGATTGTCACTTATCGGACACTTAACAATTAAATTATTATCCCCCTCAAAAAAAAAAAAAATTATTATCAATAATGAATGACTTGACTAATATGAAAGACCAAAATGAATAATATGAAACTTAAATGGCTAAAATAAAAACAATCTCAAACTTATAAAGATTAAAAGTGTATTTTAGTCTAAAGTCTTAATTGCGAAATGGAGAGGGATTATACTTAGTTGCTTCAACCATTTCATGAAAAATTTTGAGTCTCCAATATTGTTTAAGAAAATACTTCTTCTTAGGGGAGAAAAAGAGGGGGTGTTTGTGGTTTGTAGTTCTAACATACGTTGACTGCTATTGATTATTCTTTTACAAATCCATTCTCACTGCACTTTTTTCTTCTTCCTTTTACTCTTGCATCAGTCTTATCATTTCTTGTTATGATGTCTTTGGTCAACTAACGGTTAATCACATCCATTGGCATCACAAACACAACCTTATTATATGTATTCAAAATTGACCATGTATCGGTCTTGTGTTCTGTCCAATGCTCCAATGCATTAAACACAACCCAAATCCAAACCTATGTACATAACTAATTATTATGATTATGATAGATGATGGGTTTCAGGTAGCCAAATATAAGGTGTGGCAGTCTAGAGCATGAGTTGAGACTTGACTCTTGAGCCTACTTAGGTTGACTATGTAGAATACAAAAAAGATGTGCACCTATTATATTCAAGGTATACCTAATCGATAACGTGAAATGGCAAAATTTTGGTGTAAAAATTGGAGATATTGTGTCAACATCTAGGGAGAAATGTTCTAAAGTGGACTGGGTACATTTCTAATCTTTTATTAAAAAATAATAATAACAAAATAAAAATCTAAAGTGGAAATTTTTTGTTGTTGTTGTTGTTGTTGATAATCTGTGGACATATTAATTGTGTCCTTATCTAGTCTAGAGGAGGTTTGATATTCTCGAATTTAATACTGAAAACAGGGAAGTTGGGATTGGGGGGTGGTATTTCGGGGAAGAACTTGATATCTTTAGTTGCTTAAGATTTGAACCTGACATTAATTTTTTTTTTCTAAAATAAAAATCAATCGGGATATATTATACTTTTTTTTTTTTTTTGAGATCAGATATATTATACATTTATACTTTGTAGTTTGTATAGACATAAAGTGTCATACACTAAGATTTTAGTATACCGAATGGGGAGGGTGTATGAGTGTCACAATCACTAGAAAGTATCTGCTGCGTGAGATTCATACATGTCAGTGAGACATGGATCTCATGAGACCGGTGCATACAAGATTTTTCCCCTAATTGCATCCTTGTAATAGCAAGTTGAGAACTAGAAGAAAACAATGCCAATTTATATATTAAGACACACGGTTTCTAAAAAGTTATACCCATGATATATATATATATGAGTGTGTACGCACGCGCGCGAGACATGAACTCTTGTATTGTACAATCTCCGGAAATGGGAAGGAGCTCCCCTATTCCCAAATACCAAAATAGTATATGAAAATGGAATCAAAATATTCGAAAGTGAGATATTGTTTCGATACCTTACCTTTACCTAAAACACATGACATTAAACATATTTCAATTGTTGACATCTTATCTTCCTTTTATTATTAATAGGAACTAGGAAGTGCTCCACTAAGTATCCGACCCACCTTTTTGTTTTAATATCCGTTTTGATGGAATGTGTAGAGCTTTGATTGATATTGTGTCGGTCATGCTGAATTCGAATAAAACAAAATTAGTAATCCTATAATTATTGAGTTATTTTCAATATATATATATATATATATTAAGAAACAAATAAACACATAAAAGAGAGGAAATGAGAGGTTTTAACTTTGAACATAAAAACACATACAAATTTCACTAAAAATCGTGGTAACTTTTAAGGAAAAGTGAGGTATATTCAATATTTGACTATACCTTAAATGTCCAAGACCCTTTATTATAATTTCCCACATGCTTGTAGTCCAAATATGTATATACTCGCACTAATGATTGATGTAACTCTTGTAGTGGTGGTCATAATATTGTAACAATTTTGTAGAATAACCATAATTTTGAGTGAACATTGAGAAATTAAAACAAAGCATAAAGATAATAAAAGGAAGATAAGAATATGTAACCATGAAAGACTATATCCACATAGACCCTTTTTTATTTCTTTATTTTGCAGTGCACTTCTCTGTTTCATAGCTTTGTTTATGTACACAACTTTTAGGGACAGAATCCCTTGCACTTATTCAATATGTAATGATTAGAACAGTCATTGCCATCATTTTGTATTTGATTTTGTTGATCAAATAGAGATGACTTTGTCGATTGGGATGGTGGACTCTTAACAATTTGATCTTTCTCAACAAATTGGTTGGTGGATTAATTTTCCTCAACAGTTTGTTCTTGCTCAATATGTATCAAATAAATCCGAGTGTTTACATGTGTGCATTGAGCTTTCACATTGTTTGCATCCCATAGATGATGGGTCAGATTTCCCACTTTTTAACAATTTCAACACTACCTTCATGCCACACATTCTTCTTCTTGTTACTAATTTTAGTTTGGTAGTTTCTATGATTTTGCCGTTCTTACAAACAACCACAATTGCTTTGGTAGTTTCCATAATTACATTTTTTACAAATGCTTTGCACTTAATAAAGGCGGATAAGAAATACTTTTATTCCAAAATGGTTATGAATGTATTCTATGAAATAATTATGTAGTAAAGGAAGAATCAAAGAGATGCAAAACCCAACAACTGGGGAACCTCATGATACATTTCTTTAGTGAAAAGAAAGAGTCATTTGCGTAAGAATAATATTATTTTCTGATACAGGAATCAAAATCTCTGAACTAGAAGTGGTTGTGTTCAGTGTTTGATTCCTATATATATATATATATGTGACATACACTGTTCAAAGGGATAGATGGATGCTCAAATTAATTTAGCAGCTTTAGATGTCTACTGGGATACATTACTTGAACAACAAGAACGAAAACTTAAAAATATTTTCAAAAAGTAAAGAATTAATTCAATACAGAAGAAAGTTTTACACAGCTAGTAATCGCGAATGGACTTCTCTCTTTTTAGGAGGATCATAACACTAAATGAATTATGCTTTAGTTTTTTTAGCTGCTAGTTTGTTCCAATGTTTGCAGATGTGTGTTTGTATTAGCTTTCTGGTTATTTATTGAATCTTAACAAAAGTATTATCAGAAGCAGAAATCAGAGATTGAAACTATATAAAAAAAAACTTAAAACGAAAAAAAAAAAAAAGTTTTTAAAAATTGTATATAAACAAATTAAGTACTACTGAATGATACCAAACGCAGAGAAGAAGTTGAAAATAACCATTTGCTTTTAATCTTGGACCACAATCAAAATATAAACAAGGGAAATGATCGGGCATCCAAAAAGATCAGGCTTGTAGATGACCAAAAAACTAACAAGCATGTAAAAGGTGCCTATACAATATAGGTAATACAGTTAAAGGACATATAAAGCAATATATTGAAATTGAAAGTTAAAATTATGCTGTGGAATGGAATCAACATTTCTAATTTTCTTTAGCAAATGTTATATAAAAAGTCCTAAGCATTGTATATTGGACTGCTCAATCACACACCAGAAAATACAAAGCCAGCAATGGACTGGGCGCCCATTTTAATTGGGTATCTGCTATTCATATTGCTCTCCCCTGGCCTCCTTTTTCAGCTACCTGGGAACGTCCGGCACGTCGAATTTGGCAGCTTCACCACCAATGGCAAGTCTATGATCTTGCACACACTAATTTTCTTTGTCATCTTCACCATCCTCATATTGGCTGTTGGCATTCACATTTACATTGGCTGATTTCATCCAAGAAAGTTTAGAGATGCAACAAAATGTCACTACATTTTCACAACATTGTTATTTTCAATTGTAGTGAGTTCTTGTATAATTTTATTATTATTTTATTTTAACCTATAATGGACTGGCACCTAAACTGCTATGAAAATGTTGTGGCTGTAGAACAATTCTTTCATATTATATCGTGTACGATGTAATTTTCCCCATTACTTTATTTATATTTTTTAATTATTGATCCTTTGTCTTTAAAACTTTGTTACTGTTTCATTGTAACGGCGTGTTGGTTCACTTTCTTAGCTAAAAGAAAGTGATATAATTGCTCCATTTCTTGAAATTATTTGATAGTGCAGACCATATATCCAGAATCGTTGGGATTATGAACTTCTTGATCTAAAGCTGCCTTCAAACGCAACCTTTTTTTTTTTTTTCTAAGAAAAAAATAATTTGAATCTGCTACATTCAAAATCTAGCATCCCATCTAAACCCAGAAATCAGAATTGGAACTGAAGGTTGCAAATATCCAAATATCTCAACTGTCATGTCTTTTATGTGTTTTTCTCAATAGGAGCTCTACCAATATCAACTTTTTTTTTTCTTAGAGATGGTTTTAACTTATGACGTTCGCTGCTGATAATTGCTCTTTATCATCAGATTAGAACATCAATATCAACCTTTTACCAATAACAATTGTTTAAACAAAATTACAAGTAATTTAATTTTGGACAAAGTTTAGATACAAAACTAATTGTAGCTTTAGAATACAACCTTATTCAATAAAATAAACATTACATATTTTGAAAATCTAACCGTTGATATGAATGTTTTTTACGCTCTTAATATATATGTCAAATTTTGTGTCAATTGGATATTATTTACTATATGATCTATAAGTTTATATTTTATGTATAATTTTAAACTATGAAAACTTGCAATTTAAATAATTTATTGATGACATAGCTATGGATCATTAATCTTCTAGAAATTTTGCAAGTATGGAGGATATAAGAAGAAAATTTAATTTAATGGTAGATTTGTCAAAATTCACCTTCAATAAATAGATATTAAATAAGGTTGTAACTTAAGGTTACAACCAATTTTGTAACTAAACTTTCTCCTTTAATTTTCTAAAGTCAATTATAATTTTCTTTTTCTTTTTCATAATAATATAAACATTAGAATTTTACTCAAATTCTTCTTGCTTGATCATCAATGCAAACTAAACTCATACAATTGGCAATTAACATACACTTTCTTTTATTACTGCACACTCTTGGTGTGATTGTCACTCTACAAATATATGTGCTTGTGGGGTGTGGAGAATAAAGGCTGAAGTTCAAGTCTTTAAGAGGGAATTTCAGTAAAAGAAATTATTAAGCATTAAATGCGACAAGTCATACAAATTCTTCATTGCCAAATACGACATCTCGGTTAGGTTATCATAGATGTCGTTTGAGTTTTTTTTTTTTGGGAAACCTACACGTTGCGTAAATTCCTTCTTGTCGTTTAAGATCTTCCCCTATTCCCTTCTCTCTGTGCTTGCTCTTTGATAACCTTCACTGTCTTTCCCCACATGGAGCTCCATGCGCTACTAATTATTATCAATTCTTCAATATTTACATGTCAATGTTTCGGCAAAAAATAAAAGAAAATGTAATTGCCTTCTGAAAGAAAAAATTGTTAAGAAAGTTTAACTTTTCTTTATTTTTATTTATTTTTTGGGTTTTCATTGTAGACTGAGATAAAATTTAACGAAATAACTAAATCATGATAATGTGGTTTTGTATTACATGTTAATTTTGCAATAAGTAATTTTCTGTATCTCTTTTTTGTACTAGCGAATTTCTACATTAGAAATTTAGAATTTTACGATGATATTATTTTTTCTCTTTTAAATTGATCAAACAGAGAAGTTGCTAAGAAATTTTTATTTCAAATTTTTATGTATGCTGATTCTGTTAATAATTTTTTTTTTTTTTTTTGGGGTTTTTGTGGTAGGGTAAGATAATATTGAATGAATTATCTAAATTTGAATGTGATTTTGTATTACATGTTAATTTTTATGCATTTGATTTGTATTGATTTGTGTCTCTCTTTTGGTCTCACCAAAAAATGAACACACTCACAACCCCCAACAACTTCAATGCTATTTCTTTTTTTTTTCTTTTTTTTCTTTTTTTGTGTGTGTGTTTGTGTTAGATTGCGTTACTGCAAACCCATAATCCTCAAATTGGGATGAATTGAATGTTTCAACAAAAAAAAAATAATAAATAAATAGAAAAGCTTTTAATTAAGTCTAATGTATCATTAGGCAAATACAGCAAAAATACTAAAAATTTTCAAAACCCAAATTAAATAGGGTAGGATTGGGATTGGGGTTATTTCCAACTACAACAGTATAATTGTATTAAGGTTATCCAAATCACCTACACTTTTGTTTTTTTTTGACATCCAAAACGATAGAAATTTCATTTATGTGTAAAGAATTCTAGTACAGTAGTGACCCCCAGTGTATGTGTTGGGGTTTCAAAAGTTTAAAACAAGTAACAAATGCAGCAAAAAAATGTGGCTTGTCACTGCAAGGCCATGAGGCATTGGTACTCCTCCAGTAGACCGCTCGCAACTTCAATGATTATTTTCGGTTGGAGTTAGACATGCTCAAAGTAAAACTTGTTCCTCGCATTCCAAATCGACCATGCCGTAGCTGCCCACTACTCAAGTTCCCGTTGGCTAAGCTTGTCATGCAACTGTCGGAATAAATGAAAGAAGTCGTCTGCTATGTTTTTGCATTTCTGGATTCGGCTACTCATTAGTGCCCATACATTTTGTGCAAATGGGCATTCCCATAGGATATGACTTGTATTCTTGGACTGTTGGTGACAGAATTCACACCTGGTATCCACTTGTACTCATGTCTATGGAGATTTTCCCTGGTTGGGAGGCAATTTGAGCAAGCTTTCCATAAAAACATTCGAACTTTGGGTGGTACCTACACTTATAACTATAACATTTCCTCTTAATCTCCAATTCCAATTACAATTGTATAATCATCTCACGATTATTCAAGTCACCTATAATTAATATTCCCTCTCCATTTCCCAACTCGAAGCTATATTCTAGAAAGTTTGGCACATATTACACTACTATAGATAGGTGAGTAGTGCATGAATACATTGGATAGTAGAGTGGCCATGGATTTAGAAAAAAAAGTACATGAACAAAAAACTTTGGTATTTGCTACTTGATCCGGTGGTATGGATGATAAAAATATAGGCTAGGTTTTGTTGATAATATAAGAATGGCATATGTTTGCTGCAATTGATTGTTTGCATATGGGAACTACTGAAATAACTAGCAGTGTGATGAATCTAATGATGCTAACACCAAAAAATTAAAATTGAAAATTTGTTGACTTTTTAATTTCCTCCAATATTTCACATGAAAATTTATATGGAAAATATATTAGTTTTTTTTAATAAAAAAAAATCGTCGAGGTGGAAGGATTTGAACCCTAGATGGTAATGATTGAGTTACAATGCAGTATTTTATATGTTTTGATCACATGAAAGGAGTATTTAAAATAGGCTGTTTTTTTATGAGTGATGGAATTCATAATAAATGTATGTGTGCATGGAACAACTATACTTTTATATGTGAATTATTAAAAAATAAAAAAGCATAATACATAGTGTGTGAAAAGGAACTTTGGTTTTTAATTTTAATGGATTTTTTAAAAGCAAATAGTGGTAAACCAAATTTTGTCATGAATGCGAAATCGGTTGGAGAAAGAGAAGGGTCGATCTCAAGGGAAGATGAGTTTAGAACCACTGCTGGTGGTTGCCATGGTGGTGGACAAGCTCTAGGTTTTTATTGATTGGGTTTGATCTAGGCTTAACGTGGAGAGAGAGAGAGAGAGAGAGAGAGAGAGAGAGAGAGAGAGAGAGAGAGAGAGAGAGAGTTTATTTTGGGCCATGGAGGTCATTTGAATGAGTGGCAACAAAGGACATGACTTAGAATTAGAGGGTTGATCTCAAGTTTATCTCTACCTATTCTTTTTCTTCTTCTTCTTCTTTGATTCAGAGAAAAAAGTAGATCTACCAGGGGTAGAGCTAAACTTTGTCCATGTTGCCAAGGAAGATCCAAATGGTGGTGGCGGAGGTGAGAAACGTTGAAGATCGAGATGGTGGTGTTCACAATGAAGGGAGAAGTGGGTTAGGGTTCATAAGGGTAGAGAGAGAAAAGGTGAGGAGTAGAAGACTTTGTTTGGGTTTCATAACTTTATCCATGATAATTTAATAGAATAGGGGTGTTTTAGTCGGTTCACTAAAGTAATAAGTAGCTTTTCCTATCCTCTTAATAGTTGTAGAATAGATTATGTGGGAAGAAAACATTTTAAATGCAGCACGTGAAGTGGAGGTGAAACCCATAAAGGGTAAGGGCATGGGTAGGGCACCAAAGAAGGGTGAGGTTTGGGTCTAGTGTTCAGTTGCACTGAACCCATTGTGATTATAATACGTGTCCACTTTTGAAGACATATAACCATCTTAACGGGTCTAGTACATTACATGCACTGGACCTAAGCCTCACCCACCAAAGAACCACTGGTGGATAAAAATAATATATCTCCAACTATGACCCCTTTATTATAATGCTTTGCAGTTTTCAATTGTTTTGATCATGTGTATAAAATTTGTTATTGATTTACTCATAATCTTATCCAATGAACAGTAAGCAAATTGTTAAAAAGAAATGTATTATGATATTCTTGTGGCTTATAAATTGCAAAGTGTATGTATATATAGGGTTGGGTTCAAGTTATACATGATAAACTCTTAACAATGTTACACCACTCAATAACTTGTTATTTAATTCATATTTTGAAAATCCCACCATTGGATTACATGTTCAATATGTTTTTAACATGTATGCTAATTTCATACCAATCAAACGTTATTTACCATTAGATTCATAAACTCATTTTTTATGTATTATTTTAAACTATACAAATTTAAATTTAAACAATTGATTGATGACATGACTATTAATCTTTGATCACCTTGAAATGTTACAAGCATGAAGAATATACAAAAATAATATAATCCATGAATCCATTTAAAAAATATTGAGTGGTGTAACATTACTAAAATTACACCATTACACATTTTCTGAACCGTTGATTTCTATTAGATCTAATGCTTCAGACAACTATTAGTCATGCAATTAATTTCTTGGGGAGAAAGCATTTCCCTCCTTTATATTTGGGGTAGTTCACAATTTTCTCATTTATCTTTGAAATTAACCAATTTTCCCCTCTATGTTTGGGAAATGAGTAAATATCCCAAATTTGTTACTTTCTCAGTTAAATCTAATGAAAATATTTAAAGAAATTGTTAGTTGTACACCACAAGGAAGAGAAAAAGTTTAAAATTTTATTGTTATTTTCTTAGATTGCATTTGTAATCATTGTAATTTCATTGGATTTGACTAAAAAAGTAACAGAGTGGAGGTATTTATTCATTTCCTAAATATAAAGGGGGAAATTGTGAACTGCCCCATACATGGAAAAAATGCCTTTCCCCTAATTTCTTTCTTATCCCTAAATTCTATGTTTTCTCACTTATCATTTACCTAAAAAAAATTATTTCCTCTTTCATTTCCCTCTATCCTCTCTCACTCTTCCGCACCAGCATCTTCCAGATCTACTCTTCATTTCAATTTTTTTTTTTTTTTTTTTTGGTTTGGGTTACCACCATTGATGGCTTGCTACTTAGATTTCAAATAAACCAAACTATGGTAGAAAAAAGAAGATAAAATACAAACTAAAAGGAAAATGCTGGAGATACAAACTTTTTTACAAAATGTTTTACAAATTGTTAATAGGGTGAGTGATTATTGGTAAATAAAAAAGTGATATTATTGGTGGGCCCAGATAGGAACTAGTAAGAAGTTGATTACAACAATAGTTTGTAAAAATGTTGTAAAATAGTTTGTGCATGTAGTCAGGGCCGGCTAAAGCATAGAAGCAAGTGATGTAATCGCATGCCCCATTTGAATTTAATATATATATATATATATATATATAATATTTATCTATATATTTTAATTTAAAAAAAATTTAAGTCCTTTTATTGGTCTTTAGCATTTAACACTTCAAAAACCTACTTTATTTATTATACCATTCCACTTTAAGATACATCAAATATCAAAACTTCTATATTTTTTACCATTTCATTTAAATAATATAAACTACTCATTAAAATAATAATAAAACAACCACACAAAAATCTATAACAACTAGCCAACCACCCCTACCACCGCTCCACTTGCCATAACCACCATTATAGCAACCACAACCCACCACAAGTCATAGCACCACCATGGCAACCACAAAACAATTCTGAAGGTAAATAGCTCTATAGATAGAACAAAAACATTACAATATAAGTATTTAACAAACAATAAAGTTTCTAGTTCCACTTTTGACTCTTTTTTTCCATCCATTTTCTCAGCAACCAAACAAAGCATTAAAGTAAGTAGAGCATAAAGGAAACTCTGAAAGTGAAAAAGAATACAAATTGAACGAGCCCCATTATAATTTAACCCAAGAAAAACACCATCAAAATCTCTGTTTCCAATTTTATATTTTCCTTTCCTCCATTTTCTCGGCAAGTAAATAGAGATTCAAGGAAACTCTGAATGTGAAAAAGAACAAAAATTGAACGAACTCCATTATAATTGAACCCAAAAATCAATACATTAATATCTCAATTTCCAATTTTGATTTTTCTTTCCCTCCATTTTCTGGGAAACCAAACAAAGAGTAGTATTAACGAAAAAACAGAGTATGAAAGAAGAAACAATAGAATGAACCAGCGCCATTGGATCCAACAAGGAGGCAGCGATCTCCAGAGTGAAGAAAGAGAGAAATCTTCGATTAAAGGAGTGGAACCTGGCGAAGGATGACCGTCAATTCCCAGGTACGTGAATTTTAGATCGTTGATCTCTATCATTGGCTCTAACTTTTCACTTTGCTTCAAACCCACCACCACCCAACCACTTCGTTCTCAACCCCAACCAAAACCCACCACCCCGATCTCAACCCCATCAAAACCATCGTCGAGCACCATTGATACCCACCAAATCAGACCCACGAAACCCACCAAATCATGACCACAATCATCGAACACAAACCCTTGAAGCTTAAAGGAGATCAGATGCTCATCAGAACGGAGGCAGCGTGATGAAAAGAGAAGGGAGATGATGCTTGGGTTGTGAGGGAGAACCAAAGAATGAGAGGGAGAGTCTAAGGGAGAGTATGAGAGTTTGAGGAGAGAGAGAGAATTAAAATCAATAAAATATTATACAATCTTGCTATAGTGTGCTCTAAAAAATGAGAGTGCACTGTAGCAAGATTGTAAATTTTATAGCATATACTAGGTTTGATGGAGTGGCTTTTTTGGAGTTCAGATGCTAAAAATAGCATTTATAGCATTTAGAAGACTTGATGAGAATGCTCTCAGACACTAACCCACCCACTGTAGCATGAATAGTCTTTTTTTTACTTTATTATATTATCATATTAATTAATAAAATCTTATTTAAGGTCTAATAAAATTAAGTGAATTAGTCAAATTATTAATTGAAAAAGAAATGTTAGAGGAATTTAAAAACAAAAACTTAATTAGTAATTTTACATCTCAAAAAGTAAGAAAAATAGATTTTTATTAAAAAATAAAAAAAATTCAATAAATATTATTTAACTAATATTTAAATATAAAAAAAAGCTACTTAAAATTTTCACCTTAAATCCCAAAGTTGTTGAGCCGACCTTGCCTGTAGCGTTACTCAAACTGAAAATAAGAGTTTGCAAACATTCAGAACCCAAAAACCCATACTTCTTTAACAATACTTAGTACATGAATTTTTTTTGGAGCTGTGCTAGTGCCACATAAAGTGGCACAACTTGTGGGGTCACCTCTCCACCACTTATAACTCGCCATGTGGGCGAGTTGTGGCACAAGCATTATTCTTATTTTTGGAGATGATTGATAATGAAAAATGTTGAATGGTTGTTTTTTAAAAAATTGGACACAAAAAACAACTCTTCAAAAAATATTTTTTGCTTATTTATGACCGATAAAAAGTCACAGTTGAATTTAATAAGAATAAACGGTTGAAAAAATGTAGAGCTCTTATCAAGTTACATTTATTGTAACTTGAACTCATTTCTTTTTGTATATATAATAATAAATAAATAAATAATCTTCAAATTATTTCTCACATGCACGATAACGACGTAAAATATTTTTTCACCCTTAAGATTGTAGTTATATGCTTTTTAAAGTTAGAGTGATTACATACAATTTAGAATGAGCATACATACGATTAAAGTTAACAAGTCCCTCTTAAAAGAATATTTTTTAACTTAATCACTTTTTTTTTTTGGAAAGAGTTTTAACTTATAGCGTCTGATTCTACTTCTAAATTCTTTATACAACCATAAAGATTTTTACCAAAATTTTTTACTAATTGAGCTATCTGAAGACTGGAGCCCATCCTTAATCACTCTAAATATTTGTTAATTTGCATGCAAAAATTTAGTTGTACTTAATTACCAACCGAGTTCTTTTCATTTATAATAATATACCAAAATACATTTTCAAAAAAAAAAAAATAATAATATACCAAAATAAGATTTATAATATATTAATTTGATCACAGTTTAATCCCAAGAAAATTACAGCCGTAGAAACCACGGAAACAAAGTGCTGGCAAAGGTTTTTTTATTGGTTGCACTCAATTCATCTCTCGCTGGTCACTACTCACGATAAAGCATCCATTTCAATGCACTTGTCTTTTTGTGTTCCCTATCTCAATCCTCAATAACCCTCTTACCCCACTTCTTTTTCTCAGAACTTTCGCACACCCATTTCACCAAAAGATTTCAAACACACTTTAGTACTTTACTTTGTTGCAATCTCTCTTCAGTTCACACAAAAAGTTTCCAGCTTTTCTTTGCACACAAGGATCTAGCTAGCTAGCTAGGCATGGCAGACTGGGGGCCAGTGATAATAGCAGTGGTGTTGTTTGTGCTGTTGAGTCCAGGGCTTTTGTTTCAGATTCCAGCAGGGGGCAAGGTGGTTGAGTTTGGGAACATGCAGACAAGTGGTGCTGCTATCCTGGTTCATGCTATAATTTTCTTTGGCCTTATCACTATCTTTCTTATTGCCATTGGTGTTCACGTCTACACTGGCTAATTAAGCTAAGCACTTTTTTATATTTCATGGATTGTTTATTTTGGATCTGTTGAAGGGGTTGCATAGATTAAACAGTTTGATGCTTCTTGCTTTGTAATTTATATATTTGAACTTGTTATTGATAGTGTTTACAAAATGTCATACCTTTCCTTTTTATGATTTGTTTCTTTGTGTATGTGTAACTGTGTATCTAGTAACTTTTATGAGTGATAACCAAAAGAAATAATAAAGTGTATGATAACTGGGGAAAAAAGGTTGTATGAGGTTAAAGAAGAAAAATTGAGGTCAATGAAGTTGATTTATTAGAGATGCACATGCACCCATGTGATGATGTTAGAGATTGGTGATTAAATTTAAGAGATAAGACCTGAATGAATTTTGGTATTATATGAGTATTTTCTAGGGGCAGAGTAATTGTATCTATAAATAATATAAAAATGTAGACTTGAAGTTGTTGCTTTTGAATTTGGTCAAATAGGGTGAGAAATTTCATTCTTTTAATCTTCTTGTAGTTTTAAGAGATGGGAATCACAAGATATTTTTATTTGTTCTTGAATATCCTTTTCTTCCTAGAAGACCAATGAGACAGAAAGCTTATAGCTTGGTTTGTAATTGTACTTTACTTTTGATGTGTAATTCTTTTTGGGATGGGAATAATTTACTGCAACAAAAAGGGATTAGGGATTGTACCATCTTCCTTCTCAGCACATACACAACTGAAATGGGAAAAAAAGAGATGGATTCTCCCCAATCTATTAGAAGAGGATACCAATATAATATATATTTACACACGTATATACTTTCTTCCAAACCAGTTGGGAGGAAATTCCTTCAACCCAGTATCTTGCAACTCATATGAGTATTTAGATTTTATCTAATCACACAACCTATTTAATTGTTTAAATGAGCTAAAGAATCATCAGATTATTATTATTAATTTTTTTTTTTTTTTGAGAAGGAGATAATGTGGACCTTGTATGGCTTATATTCATATCAAAGCCTTATACAAAGGCTGTGCCAAAGAACCCTTGTAATTCCACAGGTCATCTAAGATTTATATTCCTCTTTCCCTGTCAAATTATCAAAAGAAATGGTGTTTTTTTGGTGTGATGGAGACATTTAAGATTTATAATGCTCTTTCGCTATCAAACTATCAAAAGAAAGGCAAAATGAGAGTGGAAGAGGGTAGGAAAAAAAGGGAAAAGAAAAAGAGATGTTGGCAAGGTACTATAGCTTTCACACAATTAGGCTAGCATGAGCTAAGCCTTATGTAACTTCTTCGACCCATTCCTTTTAGAAAATCATTATAGGATTTTAATAAATTCAGCCTCCCATCCCCTTTTTTCTTTTCTTAAATAATGATTTTTTTTTTTTTTTTTTTTTTTTGAAGTTACTAATTGTTTTAAAGAGCTGATGACCGAAAAATTGTAGCACCAAAAGGATTCCAAAGAAACAAAGCACAGAAAAAAAGAATTCATAATTGCTCAACTGGGAGTGAAACTTGATTTTCTACTCAGGCTTACGATGAGTTTATTATAAAGGTAAAAATTAGTTAAAATAGTATAGTGAAACCTATCGGTGGTGACGCCACGTTCAGCCCACGGCAATCCCTCAAATTAGGAACACCCTCAAATTAAAAAAAAAATATATATATATATATATATATATTTGTTCTACTTTCAAGCAAAAAAAAGAAAACCCAAAAAGAAATTTGAACTAAAATCTGTAAAAAAAAATAAAAATAAAATTGTAACAGAGCAAGCGGGGATTCTCAAAAAAAAAACAACGGACGGCAAGCCCACGGCAAGCCCAACATCGGATGAAGACGAAATGTTTCTGCAAGATTTTTATGACAAAATTGAAAAAATCTTGCATTTTTGTTGTTTGTAATTGAGGCTGAGAAGGAGGGAGAGGAAGAGATTTGTTAGGAAGAGAATGAAGAGACTGAGAAGGGCGGATAGGAAGAGACTTGCAAGAGAAAAAAAAAAAAGATAGGAAAAAGAGAGAACCTCTAAAGAGTCTGAACGTGTAGATGAGAGGTGATTAGCTAGGAACTGAAAAGGTATAAGTCAAGGCATTTGGAAAGTAAAAAAAGTTAAATGTGTGGATGAGAACCATTCTAGACAATAGTGAAAAAAGAAAAAAAAAGATAAAAGAAAAGAGAAGATAAAGATGAGAGAATCAAAAAATGGTGGAAAGGAAAAAAATCAAGGAAAAACCGGATTGGGCTTGGGCAATTTAGGAATTTATAATTTCCTTTTATCAAGTAATTTCCCATCATGTCACTTTCTCTTCTGGTACTCATTGATTGATATATATATATATATATAGCTTGAGTCAAATTAGGTTATCTGCATTATTGTTTCTCAAAAAAGGATTATCAGCATATGAGATGTGTGCTAGTGTAATTAATAAATAATAATTTAATTAATTAATAATTAATTGGGAGAGGTAATTAATAAATAATAAATAATAATTTAATTAACTAATACATTATAAAAGACAAACAAATTAAATTATTTAGGCTAAACAACAATTAATAATTTTATAATTAATGAAACAACAATATAACAAATTATAATTTGTAAAAGACAAACAAATTAATGAAACAACTAAACAACAATAATTAATAATTTTATTAATATTTCAAATGAACTTATAGTTTATTGTTTATTCTTTTGTTAGAATTATAGACAAAGATTTGATAAGAAAACCACGTAGAAGACAATTGTAAACTTTATGTATTTGCGTGTTTTTTTATTGTTGTTGTTGTCAATATATAATTTTTTCTTTTTATTAGATTGTGTAATTTATGCTTGTTAAGGAATACCTGAAAAAAATTCCTGGAGTCGCCACTGGAGCCCATAAATAGTACGAAAAAGTGTAGTGGACTCATAAATAGTAGCAAAAATAAGCTGAATAGTGAAATAATTTATAATTTTCATTATTTCCTAAACGCACACAATATCTTCCAGTGAAATAAGACTCGTGAATGATTGGATTATGTATTGGGTTATAAGCAATAAGGCCCATAACCCCATATAATGAAACCTCAAATATTTACCCTATATATAATGAGCTTCAAATTGGTTGAACCTGAGTTTGGAATTGGGCTCGGCTAATTTTGCATCATTGATTATAAATTCATAATATGTGGTCCTTGAATAATACAAGGCTTTTATCATTGAAAATATACAGTACCACTACCACCCATTACATAGAACAAGCATATAAAAGAGGAAGTGACAGACTGAACTATACTTTTGGCCTGAACCTGCCTTGGTCACATTAGACATGAGGGTTGAGAAAAATGGTCCAGATCAATTTTTTGATTTAGATTTAAATTTTACAAATATAAAGATAGAGAAATTGTCATATTATTTTAAATTTTTTGGTGGATGAATAAGAGTTCAGTTGACAAAGCTAATTATTGTTGCACGTGGTAACTTGCACGCAATCGTACACACAATAGTTGAAAATAGGATTTCAGTTATAATTGTGAAATGAATTTTAACTAATATGATTTCAGCAGTATGTCTCATACACGCAGTGTGTAATTATCGCCACTCGTGTAACAACCTAAGGAAAACATTACCCACATTTGCACTTATATTCCAAAAGAACTAGTCAAGTTGTAATTAGAGATCCAAAAAGATAAACTCTCTCCTAAAAATCCAATGTAGGACTCAGCATGCACCTACACAATATACATTTAAAATTCCAATCCAATCGAATGTTCCATTTGATTCAATAGGTAAAAATATTCTTTGTTTTTAATAGGTAGATAGTGGGAGATGGGAATGTAAAGTTCAAACCATAAACATTAAACATCATCATAAAGGATGCTATTACCACTAGGTTATCACTTAAATCCCATTAAGGATTCAGGAAAGATATGTTCAGTTAACAACAATTTATAAGAAAATGACTTGTTTATTGTGTTTTGTCACCACTTTAAAAATGATTTTGAAAATATTGTAATTAGTTTTCTTAAATGAAAAATCATTAGTACGAACAAAATGACATACAACTGATTTACCACTTGTATCTATGATTATGGATGTGTCCAAGTTTAGTCACCTTATAATAGGAAGAGGCTGATTCTTGATGAAAACTTATGGAGGCCCCAAACTACTAAGTAACAGATTAGTTAATTGATCAAAATCTAAAAACAATACTAGTGAAAGCAGTAAAAGTCATGTAAACTTGGTATTGAAGTGGAAAACCAATGAAAGAACCTATTCAAAGGAAAAACCACTATAGAAGAAACAGTTACAATAACCTACTTCCAAAACTTTTGAAACCAGACTCTCTCTATGTAACTTCAGCAAAGGTTCCGCTTGCCATCTACAATAGTGGTCCAAAAACATTGGAATTTCTATGCACCAACATTCTCTTCAAAGAAACCTCATTTGCAATAATATGGACTACAAAAATCAACAATGATCTGCTTTTGAAGAACTAACTTAAGTGATTTCAAATAATCAACAGTATAGGCTCAATGCAAGAAACTCTCATAGAGAAATTTTAGGTTAAAATCTTGTAGGAAGAAACACTCAAAAGAGAGGAATTAAAACTCTTTGGCTCAAGAGAGTTTGACTTTTAGATTTACTCTTGTATGGTCACCTCTCTTAGTGTAGCAAGGGTTGGTATGTATAGACAAAACTAGGTTAAACATGTAGTATAAAAAGTCCGTTAACTAACCATGAGATTTTCGTTTGACCAAGTGTCAAGCAAAGGTTGAACAAACATTCTGTTTAAATTTCGGTCGAGCAAGGGTTCCACGAACTTTCTATTTAACATTTACTCAAGCGAGAATAATTTCACTTGTATGAGTGGTCTGAAACTTAAAATATTCAATTTTCTTCTTAACATGACTTTAAACTTGAAATTTGAGCGAGTATTTTAGAATGCACAAATGCAGCTAATGCTTCAAGTCAATGTCACTTGTCATCACACCAGAGTCACACTCTATATATATTATATACACTCACACAAACTCAATGGAATATACAAATGCAGCAACTAATTCTCCATGTCAACATCAAGGAATTCGAGCAAGGGTTCCACGAACATTCTATTTAAATTTCAGTCGAGCAAGGCTTCCAAGAACTTTCTATCTAACGCTTACTCGAGCGAGAATAATTTCACTTGTACGAGTGGTTTGAAACTTAAAATATTCAATTTTCTTCTTAACATGATTTTAAACTTGAAATTTGAGCAAGTTTTTTAGAACGCATAAATGCAGCTAATGCTTCAAGCTAATGTCACTTATCATCGCACCAGTGTCACACTCTATATATATTATATACACACACAAACTCAATGGAATATACAAAATGCAGCAGCTAATGCTCTATGTCAACATGAAGGGATTCGAGGATCAGAGGAGTGTTCAAAGTTCAAACACTTTGATGTCCTAGGTTTAACACTATCCTTGTGTAATGGCCATGGCCACAAGGAGGTGCTTCATTTTATCAACTTGGCTTATAGTCCCAACCTCAAGGTCAGGCTAACCTTAACTCCAACGATATGTCGACACCTGTCAGCCCATTTTCCATATAAAGTTCGACGACACTCATCATGTCCCCATATTTTCAACCGATTCGACTGATATTTGACACCTTTCACCCCCCATTTTCTCATAAAGCTAAACCAGACTTTGTAACATTCATTTTCTTTATTCAAAACCACATGATGGGATTCTGACACTTTTGTTTTTTTTTGTTTTTATGGGCTGACACTTTTGTTTTTTGCAAACAAAATGTACGTCCAAATCCGCTTATGAATATACTAGGGCAATCAAATCCTCAATATGCGTGTTGATCTCTAGTTGGACCTCAGAGGTTCCCTTTTATAGTACTGTTTTACGTGTCGATCTCTGGTAGAATCTTAGAGTCCCCTTTTATGGTACTATTTTACGTGTCGACTCCTTGTGGATGTTTTTTGAATTTCCAAAATCATGGTACTTATTAAACCTTAGACCGTATATGCATATTTAGATTTATGGATTTTGTTTTTAATGCGTTGTACATGCTGAGCTATATACATACTCCCATATACATTTTACTTGAAATCATTATTTTAAAAACACAATTTCAGTTATAATTGTGAAATTATATTTTGAAAACACTATTTCACAATTTTGAAATGAAATCAATGTTTTGAAAACAAAATTTTAGCTGTGTCTCGTACACATTGTGTATCCGTTTGGATACTAATGATAACCAAGGCGTCTATGTTTTGGCCCTTTTTTTTTTTTTTTTTTTAAGAAGCGCATTTCTGTCTTTTCTAGTGGATCTCGTGCACTGTTCACGGGACCTACAAACCTCTTTTTTCACTAAAAATTTCATTAAAAATGGGTCTCACAATTTATTCATACATTTAAAAATTATTTTGCTACAGTACTTTCAGTTTTTAGTTTTCAACAAAATAAGCGGTATCCAAACACACCCTGTATCTAACTACCACGAATCTTCTTTCAAATTATTAAACATAATTACCTATTTGAAATTCGTTTTCCCACATTGTAGAGATATAGAGAATATTTAATGAGAGACTTTCTATTAAACAAAGGGGAAGGTTTCCACTAGCAAAGGTTGCGTCCAAGAGTGAGTTTGGATTGCACGTTTCAATTGGTGTTCTGCGTTTGGCATTTGAAAGGTGGGTCCCACGGCAACTGTGCACTTTTTAGCCAACTTCGAGATAAACGCAGATTATATATTTTGCTGGATCCCACATGGCACTATTCATATTTAAAAATTATTTTGTTACAGTGTTTTCAGTAATAAGTTTTCAGTTTTCAGCAAATAAGCGATATCCAAAATGAAGGGTATTGACTAAGAGGCATGGCTATTGGAGTGGCAAACTTGTGTTTTTTGAGAAAGAGCACACCTGAAATATAATGATTAAGCTTTTATAGTTATATTAGCATAATATATGTTGGGTTATGTGGAATTTATTTGTGTTTGATTTAGATTATGAACTTACCTTATATAAAAGTGGCCTGAGTTTTAATGGGAGATTTTCTGAGGTTTAGTCCATGGAGTGGAGGCCCAAGCCGAAGCACTCTCTGAGGAAAAGTTTTGGCCCGTTTTTAGCCCATTGTGAATTGTGTGCAGTATAGAAATACCATGGGTTTAGATTAGGGCTTAGGGTGTTTTTTTGAGAGAGAAGACCTGTACTGCTGCATCTTGTATTTTTCTCTGTGAATAATGAAATCACATCAACTTCGTGGACGTAGGCAAATTGCCGAACCATATAAATATTGTATTGTGTGATTGTTTTCTTTGGCACATATTTTTTCTCTTTTTTTGCATCTCACAGATCTATAAATTTCGGGAATATTCCCTACAATATATACTCTTATTTGCATCATATATCCCTCACATCCTCATAAAAAATGTAAAATTATTACCGAGCCAAGAAATTTTGTGAAAAAATAAAGAGAATAGGAGAGAAAATCAATACATAGAATTTTACGTGATTCAACAATCTACCTAAATCGACAATAAAAACATCTAATTTTTCATTATTAGAAAAGAATAGGTTTAACATCATATCCCCCTTACTAAACTGCGCCCTGACCTATTATTCATTCAAAGCATAACATGCTTAAACTAAGCCCACAGAACCTCTAAATTAGATTTAAGTATTCAATATTACATTTTAGATATTGTCTTTTCAGGGACATCTAAGTGGTGGGTTCAATAGATTTGAAAGACGTATCATAAACTTAGAAGTTCAAGTTCTATTTACCATACTATCAATTAATGGAGTTTCCGTAATTTCTCATGTGTAAGGATAACATGCTTAAAATAATCCATAGAATCTTTAAATTAGATTTAAGTATTCAATATTATATTTTAGATAATCTCTTCAAGACATCCGAGTGGTGAGTTCAATAAATTTGAAAGACGTGTCATAAACTTGAAAATTCAAGTTCTATCTGCCAAACTATTGATTAATGAAGTTTCCGTAATGTCTCATGTGTAAGGAGTGAAATAGTTTGATATAAAATTAAGATATCATTTCCTTCTTAAATTAAAAAAGAAAAAGAAAAAAAAGATACCATTTCGATTACAAACCATAGAGATGAGGGTTGAAAACGTACTGTAGGCTCATGTAGTACAAAGAAATCAACAAGGTCTTCGGTATAATAATGAAAGAAAAGGATCATATGAGCAGGAGATTGGGTAGTGCTGTCGTGTCGCACCTACGTCTTCTGCGCCGGACCGTCTCCTTCATTTTCCTTAATTTTTGTATCCTAGTTTTGACTTTTCGTATGGAAATTTTAGCATATTTTGCTTGCATGGGCATGTAAGAAGTTTCAAGACAAACCACTATATATATGTAAGTGTATATTATAATATTCTTTACTCAGAAAGCGTATGTTTATGTTTGTTTTAGCTTCGCATAGAATATTACAAAGGGTTTTGCTTAGTTTTTTTTGGGCCGGGTTGAAGAAATGGGAAGAGGAAAGGTAGAGCTGAAGAGAATAGAGAACCCAACAAGCAGACAGGTGACCTTCTCAAAGAGAAGAAATGGGCTTTTGAAGAAGGCTTTTGAGTTGTCTATTCTATGTGATGCTGAAGTTGCACTAGTCATCTTCTCTCCCTCTGGAAAGGGTTGCCAATTTGCTAGCCATGAGTTACTTCTCTCCCTTTCCCCCTCTCTATCTCTTTATTTTTAATATTTCTTTGAGTTACTTTTTGAATATATATGTGTATATATGCAACGTGCATGTACAACAAATATGTTTATATTTTGTTTGTGATAATGTTAATGGATGCAGCATGAACAGAACCATAGCAAGGTATCGCAGTGAAGTAGGACTGCCTCAATCAATTGACCAATACTCTAGACCAATGGAGGTATCCTATATTAATTGCTTTTCTCAAACTAGCTACTTGAACTATTTTTTTAGATGAGTGAGCAGATTTTATTTCATCTCAAACAATGAATAGCAGGACACATTTACAGAGGGGTAGCAAAAAGCTCAACCTCTACAATCATGGCAATTTACCAGCATCAAAACTAATTCAAGGAGACTTTAGGACGGAATATGAAAAGCCCCACAAGTGACACAAATAATGCCCCCCAAATTTTCATTTAAAATGGATTAATTTCATAGTGTAGATTAAATTTTATAAATCAAAAAGTGTATTTAGTGTCAAGTTATTTAAAATTTTAAATGATGTTATACTTAATATATTGTTAGATTTAGGAAATAAAATTTTAATCAAGAAACAATCTTTCATTTTTTTTTTTTATACAATATAGAAATTTTATTCTTACCTAATCTAAATGTATATATATGTAAAGTTTTCTTTTTGAAACTTGAATCCAGACCTTTGCCCACCACTCCATTACACCAAGAATACGTGGTGGTTGAAATGGTCTCCATCTAACTTGAAATGGAGAGTTCCGTTTCTAATAGAGTTGCAAATTGCAAACCCTCATCTTGCTTCCATTCCTTTTTTACTTCCATCTGTCTGCAGCCTTAAATATTCATTCCTTAGTTGCAATCCTGCCCTCTATGTATCATGGCATTTCTGTGCTGCCAGATGTGGTATCCAGCAGCCCATAAAACAAGTTTGGAAACCACAACTTTTTATGTCTTTTTCCTTTAAGCTCAGATTTACCCCAACCTATTAGATCATCCCAACTGAACTTGGGGTGCTTAATACTATACTAGTTCATTAGCTGCTACCAGATTCTCTTACAGAAGGATTAACATCCAAAAAACAAATGCTCCCTATTTTCAAGTCGATTCCTGCAAATTATAAATTGATCCTCAACCTGTATTCCCCACTGCATTAGCCTCTGTTCAGTAAACAACCTATTTATGCTTAGGAATACAGTTTGTAAACCAAACCAAACCAACTTCCACCATTGGTTTTTCTTTCCAATATATATATAGTTATAGGTTTTTGAGGATGTATACTTACCTGATTTGGATGACAGCCAAGAAGGCCTGAAAATTGCTAACTTCCTTTGAATAGATACAAGTTCTTCATATCTACGTAGGTTTCCACAGCCAATCTTTGCCCTTTAGAACACTTGAGATTTTGGCATTTAGATCATTAGCAGCATCATATACCACCACTCTGTGACCAAATCTAAGATACAAATATACTGTTAGCTAGGTTATCTCCAGCTGTCCGTAGACAAACATTACTTCCAAGACCAATATTAAATGTAAACTCCAAAGGGAAAGGGCTTCTGTTCATCTTGAAGTTAATTCAACCCAGTGACTGAAATTATTGCTATTTCATATGATGACTACTTTCCTTTCTGTCCTTTGAAACAACTTGGTCTCCTATTTTTTAGATTTAGAAATGGACCCAGTCCCAGACTTTGTGGCTCTTAACATTGGTATAATAAACCTCGGGCCTTCAAACTTCTTGATATGTCCTAAATATTCCTTATATTGTAAAGATGGTCCTCCCAAAATTTTTTATTATATATAAAATTCACCCTATAATCTTAAATTATAAATAATTATTTCTCTAATTAAACCCACATAGTCTTAACTCCTCCTGTCAAAACATAAAGATAAGATGATATATGTAGAGAAAGATAGTAGAAGCATTAGGAGAATTAACGTGATTCAACCTAATGATCTATATCCTCGGCAAAAAGTCCTTGTGGCTACATTTTTACTATTTTAAGTTTTGTTTTACAATGAACCTCAATATATGTAAGAATACATTATTTAAGTTTAGTAGGGTAATCCTAAAACCACAGAAACTCATGATATTCTACAAAACCATGATCTACCGATTTATAACACCATCATAATATATATATATATATATATATATATATATATATATATATCATATTCTTCCACTTCCAACTTCTACCATTCTAGCTTTGGTTTTTTTCATAAGGCTACAAAGGAATAAAAATCTTCTATTCCACATTGAGTATTGCACTATATGTTTTACCAATTGTATAAGATAAAAAAGGGAGGCGTGTGGATAAATGTGATTGATGGAAAATAAAGTGAAACACTTAGAGTGGAGTAAAGAATTTTTATTAAGCTAAAAAAATGGTTTGGTATACTAGGTGTTAAGAGTGGGATAAAGAATTTTTATTAAGCTAAAAAAAATGGTTTGGTATACTAGGTGATAGAGTGGAATAAAGAATTTTTATTAAGCTAAAAAAAATTGTTGGTATACAAGATGTATGCTGTTTATTGAATTATTTAAGGATTGGATGGGAGGTTTACAAAGATACCAAAGAGTGAGTGCTTTTGATATATTGGATCCATAATTAATAAGTATGGAGAGATTGAAGAGAATTTAAATAATAGAATTAAAATAATGAAGTGGAGATGCGCATCAAAAGTATTGTGTAACCATAAGTAATTATATAGATGTTGTCTAATTCAACCCTGTATTTTAGTTATAATATAAATAAGAAAAAAATGATGTAAAAAAGATAGAGGAAGCAAGATAAGAATCATTGTGGTTTGGTCTAACGACCTATGTCTATAGTAGAAAGTCATTTATGATTACATATTTATTATTTAGAATTGCATTTCACAATGAACTCAATATAAGATAGACACACACATTAGGTTTAGTAAAGTAACCCTAAATCACAATAACTCACAGTATTCTACAAAGACATGGTTACATATTATAAAATATTCTAACACTTCCAACTTTAGTCCTTCTAGCTTTGGTTGTCACACTGCACCCACCCCCAAAAGGTTGGTTATGAAGAGAATGCAAAGATTGAAAGAAGATATAAATCGTAGGATAAGAGTAAGCTTAATTTAGTGGAGAAGTGCATCATCAAGAGTATTGTGCGATTATAGAATATGTATCAAGTTAAAGGATAATTATTTAAGATAGCTATAAAACTAGATATGCTCTATGGTATTGAGTGTTGAGCTATAATATATATATATATATATATATATATATATATATATATATATATATATGTTCATTAAATGGGTTTAACTGAAATGAGAATGTTAAAATAGATAGGTGGAAATATAAGGAATGAAAAAAATTTGAAATGGAGGAAGTCGCTTAAAGGTAAGGGTGATTCTTATTGATGAAAAGAGAGAGAGAGAATCATTTGAGATGGTTTGATCATGTGTAGAGAAGAGTGATTAATGCATTTGTAAGGAAGAGCGAATTGATTTAAGTCAAAGGAACAAAAAAAGATTATACACAAAGACGTAAAATTAAAATAACATTAGTGGTAGTTAAAAAAAATATGTCAATTAAGAGGGTGAATACAAATCTTCTTATATAGTTGCACGCATGTTGCTGTGTTCATGCTCCATTAAGTTAGTATACAAAGTACTTTTGCATTAGAACTTACTTCTTCGCGTCTTATTATGCATCATAAAGATAGCAACTTTAATCTATTTGTGGTTCCCAATTATAAGTCTAATTGGTTCAAGAAGTGATGCACTAATATCACATAATATTGTAAGATCATTTGGTCACTTAATTAGCAACCGGACTCTGAACCTTTCTGTATAATAAAAATCATGTTGCACAAATAACTGCTTCTTGAATAACCCCTCAAAGGCTGAAGCTTGAATGTTGTTGATCTTTCAGGGAGTTCTACCATTTGATTAGTGATTGATACTAAATTCTTAGCTGCTTTTACTTTTTGTTATTAACAGTTTTGGAGGACTGAAATTGAAGAGTTAAAGCGATTAGTGGACATATTGGAGGCAAGACTTAGGTATATATGTTCAATGGCTATAATTATATCATACGCCAAATCAAGACTTGCTTGTAATTATATCACTGCTATTTTCATCTATCTTCAATCTTATGGTTTTGTAGTCACTCAACTGGAGAAGATCTATCATCATTGGGCATGAAAGAGTTAAAACAGCTAGAGCGACAGACAAGGACTGCAGTTGAACGTGTCCGCTCTAAAAAGGTAATGCTTGATATTGTCGTCATAGAAACCCATAACATTTGAAAGAAAAATACTTAAAAGTATTATCAATTTTACTACAAGTTTTTTATAAACTAATGTGATCATATATGTAATCAGTATCACATTAATAACATAATAAATAATGTAACAAATAAGACTCTAAATAACTCCTTAAGTTTTTGTGTTTAAAATTTGATACATCAATTTATAAGACTTATAATAAAATGGATGGTAGTAGTAACATCACTCATACTCAAAATCAAACAAATAATACCTGTAAGGACACGATTCTGTTGAGGCCCAATAAGGATGTTGGGCTCGTACATGAAAGATCCCTTACAATATGATTTGTAGAGAGTGGGCTTGAAAAGCTAACCGTTGGGCACGGGGCGATATTCCGGCCTTGATTTTAGAGGAATTCATATAAAAAAGGGAGTTGGGTTTGAACATTTGAGCCCTATAGTGTCGCATCCCATGGGGTTGGACTCCTCGGACTTTATCCGAGGAGCATTAAGGTCCTACTCCGTTTCCCCAATGGTGGCTTTCTTTCTGATCAGCATGAGTCGTTCCGGTGTTTTCCCCATGGAGTCTCTTCCTCAGGTGGGATGGAGAGAGCCCCCCCCTTCCTTGGCTCACTTACTTTTTCTTTTATACTAGCCTGCGTTCGCTGTCCTTCGTCCACGTGTAGGGTCAACCTTTACAAGACTGATATTTGTCCCATCAGTCTAATCCCAGCATTGTTGGGGATGGTTGATAAAGCTGAAGAATACGGCTCTGGTAGGTGCAGAACCTTAGCTGGGAAGGCTAGTAAGGATAACTTTCCCAAGATATTTTAGATCTTCTTTCGAGTTTTAGTCCTATACCAGTTTTACCCTTTCTTTTCTTCGGTGGGATTTTGGATTTGCCGAGGACTGAACTGTCCTCGGCTGTATCCCAAAACTGTTTGGTGCTCTTTACTATCGGGCTTGGTCCATAGCTCTCCTCGGCTTGGGCCTTCGGACTCTCCACGAGCAAATGGGCCTGACCCATAAATTATTGGGCCCCACAATAGCCCCTCAAAACCCTGCTATCCGACCTCTTAGTTGGAAGGGAGGGTTTTGGTAAACCCGGGCCTTTAGTATGGCTTATTTAATTTAGCCCTGCATTAATGTGGGCGGTTTTCCACCTGTCCAGGAAACTCACCGGTTTACAAGGTATTCCCTTTAATTTGCTCATGACCCGATCCTGCCGTTTGGCTGTCCAAGACGCGCCTTCAATGATTTCCCTTTACGAGGCTCATTTACGTCCGGCGGCCCATCTGATGAGGTGGGGAAGTGGAACGGACACATCTTTATTCTTCAGATTCTTTTGGAAACCTGAATGAATTTAACACCTTCCGTTTTGCCCTTCCTATAAGAAGGCAAGTAGGAAGCCATCACTTTCGTGCAGACACCCTTCCATCTTTCTGAGATCTGAAACCCTCAACCTCCCTTAGCGTTCACTTAACCCGATTGTTATTCCCCATATCAGAATACGTTTACCATAACGAGTGATGAAGGAACCATACCCCTCCTCAAAACATCATGTTCTAATAAAGCTCGAAATGGCTCGGTCAGGGCAAGGATGGCGGAGACTTAAGATTTGCCCCACCTCCCTTTCAGCCAAAATCCGAAGCAGGGGCTCGTCATGTCAAACTTTCGTCGTGACTGAGTCGAGAACACCCACTATCAGCACCACCCGGCTCCTTACGAGCATACCTAACATGGCACCAGTGTGTTAGGAGTCAGGACTGAGACAGGGGTCAAGTGCCTCTGCTTCTTCCTCTCTTTGTTCACTGGTGCCCTCCTCCGCCTTCCTCTCTTAGTCTTCCCAGCACCAGCTCCGTCCTGATGCTGTCCTTCTCCCTCTTTTGCTCCTCTCTCTTTCTTTTCATCTCTTCCCCTCTTCTTCTCCTCCTTCTCTTACTCATGTCCTCCATCTTCTTCATTCATCTCCTCCATCTTCTTCTTCCTTCTCCTTCAAATTCTTCTTCTTTCTCCTTCATCTTTTTCCAAAGAAGGTTCTTCTTTCGATATGAGCAATACTGAGGCAGGGATTGGAGAGACTTTGAAGACGAGTTTAAAAGACACCTGGCTGTTTACTTATCTGTACTGTGAATGTTAGTGTTGCTTCGGCAGCTCACCTTTTGTATAGGCTTGTTTGAGTCCCACTTTGTACGTTGTAATAATTTTTCATATTAATAAAAATTGTTGTTATTTTACTTCGCATGTTCAGTCTCTATGTTTTTACAAATTTGCAAACGCTGCTCGGCACAATAATATAGCATTTGAATCGATGACAACTAAGGCCAAAATACTTGCTAATAAAAAGATGTCAACTTTAACAGCATTGTTTGACATAGCAGTGTGTACCTGTGAATAACGATACTTGCCCGAAACAATGCCGAGATTAGAACTGGATGCTCTATTCGGTGTAGGAAATGATCATTCGAAGACATATCACCCGCAAAAATGAACAGCCCCCTTATGCTACCGAATAGTGGAGTGCCCCACCATCATCCCAACACTTTTGTTGGCCTTAACGTTTTACAGTATTTGGGCCGGGGACTTTTCCCGTCCGAGCAGTTATAAAACTTGTAACTTTCCTCTTTTTTTTTTTTTTACTTGGTTCCCCCATAGGCTTGAGTCCGAGGACCATGCAAGGCCTTGGTTCTGTATAAAACTTGTAGTTTTCCTTTTTTGTACTTGGTTTCCCCATAGGCTTGAGTCCGAGGACCATGCAAGGCCTTGGTTCTGTCCAAAACTTGTAATTTTCCTTTTTTGTACTTGGTTTCCCCATAGGCTTGAGTCCGAGGACCATGCAAGGCCTTGGTTCTGTCCCTGGGCCCCTATGCTGAACGGGCCTGGGCCGCGAATTTACTGGGCCCATAAATTAGGGGGTATTTCCGTAGTCTTAGGTCACGCGGTACTTTTTGGCGTCCCAGTGTTCGAGGTGCGCCTTCACGAGGCTCCCTTAATCTCAGGGTTGCAGACGGCATTGGAAATCGAGCCGGAGACATTTTGTCTGTAGCGTTCCTTGGGACGCTGCGTGAATTAAATGCCACCAACTTATCTTTTAAATAAATAGGAGAGAAAGTTGCTTTACCTTCGCACAAATCCTTCAGTCTCCTCTCCTAGTACATCATGTTTGAGGCGAGGGTTGGGGCAAAGGAACTCTCTCCGCCACAAAAGCGCCGTGTCCTCCTGAGACTCCAGATAGTGAGGTACGGGCAAAGGAGGCATAAATTCAAGAGAATATTCTAGTTCGACAGAGGGGAAAGGGTGTTTCTCCCTCTTTTAGTCAAAATCCGAAGCAGGTTCTGTTCACGCCAGAATTTTGGTGTGTCAGAAGAAAAATTCTCCGCCATCAGCGCTTCTGCCTTGTTGCAGGCAAATTTTTGGTGAAGGCTCCTCAACTTCCGGCTCCCTGCACCTTTCCTTCAGCGGTACAGGCCCCCAGCTGGGTTCTTTTGCTGCCTGAGTTATGGGCATGCAAAAGCATTGAGGAAGAACAAGGTCTTGAAGTAGTAGCCAACCTCTCATCTGTGTAGGGGTGGCAAAATCTGACACGACCCGCGAACCCGACACGACTAACCCGTTTATAAATAGGTCATGGGTTGAGGTTAAATGGGTTCGGGTCATATTCGGGTCGACACGGCTGACCCGTTTAATAAATGGGTCGTGTTCGGGTTCACACATGTGAACCCGTCTGACCTGTTTGACCCGTTTAAATAATAAAGGCATTAAATTTTGTTATTATTGCTTAATTTTTTTGTTGTAATTATATGTTTATTACTATATTTATGGCTGTAATTGTATTTTAATTTTAGATATATAAAAATTGATAATAGATTATTTAGGTCATATATGACCTATTAATCAAACAGGTTATTAAACAGGTTATTTGTATTAACTTTTATATGACTTATTAATTAAACAGGTTAAACGTGTCGGGTTGGGTCAACCTGTTTAATAAACGGGTCGGGTTAGGGTTGAGGATTCTTGACACGTTTACTAAACAGGTCGGGTTCGGGTCAACCTATATAGCAGAGTACTTATGGCTTGACACGACACGAACCCGACCCGTGAACACGAATTGACACCCCTACATCTGTGCTTCTTCTTCGGCTTTACCTTCATTTTCTTGTATTTTTCTTTTCACTCACCTAGTTAGCTTTAGCATAAGCTTATTTATGCTCTTTCGATGTACGCTGTACTGTTTCTTTGTCTTAATAAAAAATGAATTTACTTCTTTTTAAATATTTTTCCTTTCTGTAACAATTATTTTGTGCATGGGATGCTACATGTGTGCTTTCCTTTGTTGATATTCAGAGCAGGAAACCTTGAAACAGAAACCTACTAATTCTAATTTACCGACATTAACAAGCATAATAATGATAACTCCCAGCGAATTGAAACTCATCAAACTAACCGGGATAATGGCCGAGTGCTTCATAATGCATGCAAGGCGATCGTCCGAGAACGATGAGCTCTAAATAATTCGCCCGAGAGTGTAGCCGAGCAGTGAGGGACTTCGACTGTGTGTTTTTGGCAACACATTGTCTTATACGACATCAATCCTCTAGGTGCTGAGGATCTGAGGATAGATCGGGGAACCCATGTAGTTTAGGGGTTAGCCCGATTATCAACGGGGAATTCTCCTCGGATAAATTCTATGGTCCAGGTAACGTCCAGGCCGTGCCCAAACCCCCTGTTGACTCTTCTAGGTAGTTGGTTTCCCCATAGGCTTGAGTCCGAGGACCATACAAGGCCTTGGTTCTGTCCAAAACTTGTAATTTTTCTTGTGTACTTGGTTTCCCCATAGGCTTGAGTCCGAGGACCATACAAGGCCTTGGTTCTGTCCAAAACTTGTAATTTTTCTTGTGTACTTGGTTTCCCCATAGGCTTGAGTCCGAGGACCATACAAGGCCTTGGTTCTGTCCAAAACTTGTAATTTTTCTTGTGTGTACTTGGTTTCCCTATAGGCTTGAGTCCGAGGACCATACAAGGCCTTGGTTCTGTCCAAAACTTGTAGGATTTCCCTTTTGTACTTGGTTTCCCCATAGGCTTGAGTCCGAGGACCATACAAGGCCTTGGTTCTGTCCAAAACTTGTAATTTTTCTTTTTGTACTTGGTTTCCCCATAGGCTTGAGTCCGAGGACCATACAAGGCCTTAGTTCTGTCCAAAACTTGTAGGATTTCCCTTTTGTACTTGGTTTCCCTATAGGCTTGAGTCCGAGGACCATACAAGGCCTTGGTTCTGTCCAAAACTTGTAATTTTTCTTGTGTGTACTTGGTTTCCCCATAGGCTTGAGTCCGAGGACCATACAAGGCTTGGTTCTGTCCAAAACTTGTAATTTTTCTTTTTGTACTTGGTTTCCCCATAGGCTTGAGTTCGAGGACCATACAAGGCCTTGGTTCTGTCCAAAACTTGTAGGATTTCCCTTTTGTACTTGGTTTCCCCATAGGCTTGAGTCCGAGGACCATACAAGGCCTTGGTTCTGTCCAAAACTTGTAATTTTTCTTGTGTGTACTTGGTTTCCCCATAGGCTTGAGTCCGAGGACCATACAAGGCCTTGGTTCTGTCCAAAACTTGTAGGATTTCCCTTTTGTACTTGGTTTCCCTATAGGCTTGAGTTCGAGGACCATACAAGGCCTTGGTTCTGTCCAAAACTTGTAGGATTTCCCTTTTGTACTTGGTTTCCTCATAGGCTTGAGTCCGAGGACCATACAAGGCCTTGGTTCTGTCCAAAACTTGTAGGATTTCCCTTTTGTACTTGGTTTCCCCATAGGCTTGAGTCCGAGGACCATACAAGGCCTTGGTTCTGTCCAAAACTTGTAGGATTTTTTTATTTGGTTTATTTTTCGACCATAAGCCCCTATACTAGGGCGGGGAAAGTTGACTTGAGGCCGGAAGCCCCTAGAGATGCCCATGCCCTTGGCACCGTAAGGCGTAGCCCCTAGTAGAAGTTTATGCTGGAGCAGCAACTGTATGTCGCCGGAGACGGAGGAAACCCCAGGAATTTCTGCTTGCTAGAGAGTTGACTCCAACGCCACCTGCGCCAACGCGCAAGCTTTCCCACAGACGGCGCCAATTGTAAGGACACGATTCTGTTGAGGCCCAATAAGGATGTTGGGCTCATACATGAAAGATCCCTTACAATATGATTTGTAGAGAGTGGGCTTGAAAAGCTAACCGTTGGGCACGGGGCGATATTCCGGCCTTGATTTTAGAGGAATTCATATAAAAAAGGGAGTTGGGTTTGAACATTTGAGCCCTATAGTGTCGCATCCCATGGGGTTGGACTCCTCGGACTTTATCCGAGGAGCATTAAGGTCCTACTCTGTTTCCCCAATGGTGGCTTTCTTTCTGATCAGCATGAGTCGTTCCGGTGTTTTCCCCATGGAGTCTCTTCCTCAGGTGGGATGGAGAGAGCCCCCCCCTTCCTTGGCTCACTTACTTTTTCTTTTATACTAGCCTGCGTTCGCTGTCCTTCGTCCACGTGTAGGGTCAACCTTTACAAGACTGATATTTGTCCCATCAGTCTAATCCCAGCATTGTTGGGGATGGTTGATAAAGCTGAAGAATACGGCTCTGGTAGGTGCAGAACCTTAGCTGGGAAGGCTAGTAAGGATAACTTTCCCAAGATATTTTAGATCTTCTTTCGAGTTTTAGTCCTATACCAGTTTTACCCTTTCTTTTCTTCGGTGGGATTTTGGATTTGCCGAGGACTGAACTGTCCTCGGCTGTATCCCAAAACTGTTTGGTGCTCTCTACTATCGGGCTTGGTCCATAGCTCTCCTCGGCTTGGGCCTTCGGACTCTCCACGAGCAAATGGGCCTGGCCCATAAATTATTGGGCCCCACAATACCAATGAGAATGCATAAGACTTTTGATAACACTATAAATATAGCAACTTATAATTCATTCTTGTTTTGATTTTATGCATGGAATTAACATATAATTTAACCTTCTTGTGGCTAATTTTTTGTTATGTTTTTTCAACAGAGGCGCATTATTTCAGAGAACATCAACTTGATGAAAAAGAAGGTGAGATAATATAACTAATAACCTAAAATGGAACTAGTCTGCTAGCTAGCTAGTTTAGGGCTTGGGACTTTGTTGGACTCAAATGCTGCCAGTAAATAAATAAAGACCTTGGAATTTTATCAAGCTATGCCAGGCTTGAAGTTCCATGGACCTAATCAATTATATGACAAACCCAAATGACTTATCACATTTTTTTGATTACATAACCTACATAAACTGGTAGGTTTTCTAGTAATTTCAGCTGGTATTGCATTTAATTTATTGTCTCAATAACTTATTACGTAAGCTCGTAATAATTGGTATCAGAGTTAGTATAAAATAACGATTAGGATGCTTAGAGAAGGAGGAATTGGGCTATTTTTGTCCGTGAGGTGAAAATAGTCAAGGAGATATGGGAGATGTTCTCTTCTCAAACTTGAATGCACATCTTAAACAGCTCATCAGCAACCATGTTTTTGTGTAAAGAGAGAGCATCAATAGCCAAAAGGCCCAAATCCACAATAATATATGCTGGAGGTCAAGCAAATACTAATGGAAGAATGGTTTGAGACAACTCAGCTATCTCTTACCTTCCAAGAAGACCCTACAAGACATTAGAAAATCAAATCAACTAGTCTAACTTAGAGGTCTAGGTTTCCCTTGAAGCAAATCTTATTATTCTTATATCTCTTAACCAAAATAGAAAAATACAAGAAGAGAATAGTTGAGAAAATTAGTATATATACCCCTAGCAAATCAATCTATTATCTTCAAAGTCAAATTTATGTCTATTACACATAAAAGATTCATTTTTTTTGTTTGTGTGGATCTTGTTTAAACGCAGCAAAGAGCCCTGCAAGAGGAAAACTCTCATCTGCAAAGACGAGTAAGATTTCAAAGACTTATGGTGTTATATATGTACCTGCAGAGTTTTTTATTATCTAGAAATCAAGATTGATTTACAGTTTGGATATTAGAGTTGACATGTATTTTCATGTTTGCTTTGTGTTGAAGTTGCACGAGCTGCATGATGCTAACGTAAGCTCTAAAATTTCGGGACAAACTGCGAGCAGCTGCAACGTCTCAAACCCAAGGTAGCGACTTTGATTTATGGGTAAATTCTATTACACACACTTTGTGTTTCAATAACTGAAAACGTAAGTTTAACTCACTTCTTCATTTTAAGAAAATACACGACACACTATGTGTAACAAACATTACCCTTGATTTATTTTGCCGAATAGAAAGAAAAATGCCTCCAAATGATCATGTGTATTGTGTAATTAGTATGATTATGTATATTAGCAATTTAGCAAAGTCTCCTAGTTTTTTTTTTGGATTTTTCTAACTTCAAATTGGTGCACCCTTTCTTTGGAAATAAATTCATTTTATTGTCAGATTAAATATTATAAATTTAATGATCTATTTAATTTCACATCATTTATTGTTAAATCTAAGTAATAAAAACCTATTGTGAAATGGATTCATTCCATTTCGGGTAAAATATGGAAAGCCTCATTTATATTTTAGGAAATCCCAAAATTATGACCAAGAATGTCCCGAATTTCATTGGCTATTTTTTAAAAGATTAGGTTGCCTTTAATACATTTGGATTTTGGCTTGCAGGGTTCTTCAAGATGGAGTTGTCCGTTAAAGAAGGGTCCAGATGAGTTCCACCAGTTTAAAAAAGATAATCAATTATATCAATAAGTGTTGTAATCATATAATTAAGAGAAGTGCTACTACATCTACAATATTTTCTTAATATTTTTATAACAAATTTGTATGTGACAAGTTGTTATTGGTTTTAATTTGAATCCACCACTTAAATTACTTTTTTGTTCACCTGTAATAGCCAGTAACAACATACCACTTAAAATTTGTTGTGATATGTTGTGAAAATGTTGTAGACACAACATTCCTCTATAATTAATATTCAGCACCACAAATTGCTAATGTGAAGTACTTTGCCACCCTTTTGTGTTTTTTGTTCTAATAAATAATGGAGTATGATAATTTTCACAAAATATTTCATAACTATCGAAATGGCAAGTTGTGAATGATAAATGATAAAGTGAAGTTAGTAAAGAATCAATTAAAAACTATCAACTCAATGTAGTGAAAAATATTGTGCTTTTCTTGTTATTGTTTTCCCCTCTTTTATGCTTTGTAATTTTGTATAGAACTTTGGCTTTATGAAGTGAACTATAAAGTTTTTCTACCTGCAGTGGATGACTTTTGTCCATATGACAAGCACAAGCAAATGTACTTACCCAAACTGCTGGACTTATCCAAAAATATTCTTATCTAAAAGAAGACACATACGTTTAAAATGTATTGGTATATCTAAATCATGCTAGTCATAAAATTTTTGGAGAGTGTAATCACAAAGCCTTAAGCATACATTTCATATTTTAGATTAACCTTTTTTAAGATTGATAAACACAAAGCCTCAAGCATGTGTTCTCAGGTTTCTTGGAAAAAATTGGTCTTTGCCCCTTTCAAAAAAAACAATCCAGCATTTTGCCCTCTTTTCCAAACTAATTAGGGAAATGCCCATCTTTTGAAACTTGATTTTCTCAAAATCAAGTTAAGCCCTATAGTGGCGTTTTTAAGGAGCCTATAGTGACGTTTTAAGGATCTATAGTGGCGTTTTGTAACTCGATTTCCATGAAATCAAGTTATAGGTAAAAAAAAAAGAAAAAAAATTGCATGTAACTCGACTTCATGAAGATCGAGTTAAAAAACGTTGTTATAGGTCCTTAAAACGTCACTATAGGGCTTCAGAAATTTTTTTTTTTTTATAACTCGATTTTGAAAAAATCGAGTTTCAAAAGAGAGTCATTTCCCTAATTAGTTTGGGAAAGGAAGCAAAATGCTGGATTTTTTTTTTGAAGGGGCATTTGCCCATTTTCTCCCAGGTTTCTTGGTCATTGAAGTTGTTAATTTGTGAAGTTGCTTGTGATTTGGGAGAATTGATAATTTAATATGGTATTAGAGTAGGTGATCTTGAGTTCGACTACTGTCTTTACTCTACCTCTCATTTAAAATATGAAAAGTCTCACGTGTTGGACCCCAGTTATTAAATGAAAGTTTAGGCCCACATGTGAGTGGGAGTGTTAAAATTATGGTTAAGTAATTAAATTCACAATTTCCTAATAGTTTAAGTTTTTGAGAGAATTGATAATTTAACAGTGACATAATCCACGACCAACTCCTCCACCATATTTCTCAAATTTTTTTTTTTTTTTTGGTTGTTGTTGTTATGGCTGCGTTTAAGGTTTGGATTTGCACTGTGGATGCAATTGGAATGATTTCACTGCCATATATAATGTTGATATGATGACACCTGCTTCAAATTAAAGAATGTTATATTAATCTTTAATTAACTACTCTTATTTTATACATGTTGGTCCCAAAGAAGAATGGTATCCCTTGAGGGTGGAGATCACACACACTGTAAAAAGTTTGTGGAATGAAGGTTATGAGGACCGTCCTATATTTATAGAAGTACTGCTTGCACCCTTTCAATGAAGACAGTGACAACCCTAGAAAGAGTTGTCTCTATATATTATTGAGGGTTACATCCAAGCCTTTACCAAACAATGGATTTATATGTGAAACAAAAGTACAATAAAAGAAATAAAGAATTACATGAGGATGCTTGGAGTTATGGTGTGGTCACACCCTCATACATACATACATATATATATATTGGCCAGATTCAAATGTTATTAAGAGGTGTCTATTACGCACATGCTCTTACACTTAATTATACGATTTTAAGTCACGAATTCAGGTTTTTTTTTTTTTTTTTTTTGTGTGTGTAACAATTTTTTTTTCCTTTTTTATTTTAAATACTAGGTACACGTGGCTTGGATTTAGAAACTAGCCCAACTACAAAATCTATCCAAAAACAAAGTGGTTTGCACTTTGTAGTGCTTGTTGGTGGGGCCGAGTGATCACCCAGTGAATCAGTAATAGTGGGTGTTGTGCTTAGAATAATTAATATGGTGTTATTTGTGGTGTTTGTTTAGCATCTTCGTAATTATATCAAAGAGACAAAATATTATTTTTAGACACAAATAATTTTTTAAAATACTTTTTTAGACAAATAATTAATCTTAAAAAATAGCAACAATCTTAGCAACATATTTTATATTGAACTCTCTCTCTCTCTCTCTCTTTCTTTGTCCATTTGAATGTTGTCAAGATTAGACTTCGCAATAAATTGTAAGATGGTATTTTAACATGTTAATTTTACACATCGAAAGAGAAATTGTTGAAGCATTTAATATGTACTAAGTATAGATGATTTTTAAGATTTAAAAAAAAAATGAAGTTCTCTTTTCATAAATCAAAGCTAAATTGAGTTAAACTGATTTTTTTTTTCCCTTACTTCGGCTCTCTCTACCTAGACAAGATAAGCAAATTCATTATTATATTGAAAACAACAATCAATGCTAAATTGAGTTAAACTGATTTTTTTTTTATACTTCGGCTCTCCCAAACGAGACAAGATGAGCAAATTCATCATTATTGTAATGAAAACAACTCTCACTGCTGCTATACCAAAAGAGAACTAGCTACTAGCTACTAGCTAGTATGTTACATACAAAAGATAATCTTACAATTATTGGTTCAATATTCAGCTAGCTAATTAACTTGTAGCCTGAAACGCTCTTGAACGCCTAAGATGTAACTCGTAGCTTTGGCATCAATGCTTTCATCACAGCTTTGCATGCCAACATGGCAATATGAAACATTACCAATAGTAGCCTGCATATGTGTTTCATGTGAAGCAGAGAGGCTGTGTTTCAAGTTGCTTGCATATTGAAAAGATGATGATGATAATGGCCTTGGTGCTTGATACGAAGATGCCATTGGCTTGCCTTTGGTGATCCATTTCTGCTGTAGACTTGAGTACTCCATTATAGCTCTCTTCTATGTAAGAATTTGTGGATTGCAATAATATATGTGAATTCTCTATCTATATATAGTGATGGCCTACTACTTATTGTCCAAAAGTATTAAGATAAGAACAAATCTTGTATGTGGTCCTTATAAAAATATCTTATAAGATATGCTTCAGATAGATAACTGAGAAATCCAATCCGACTCATATCTTTAGGATAAATGCAAAGGGGTTCTGTGTGGGATCACCAAATGAAATGCCCCATGAGATCACCCAATGAAATTTGAAGGTATATGGGATTAAATGTTGATTACACTACTCCATGTTCATATCCTTTTGCTGGGAGATCTGCAATAATGCAGCAAATATGCGATGCTTCCATATAAAGGTTTAATAATTTCCTGTGTATAATGCTTATCAAGCCAATTAAAAGAAGAGCCTATGATTACATTCCTTGGTTATAAAAATAATTGTGTTTGTTCGAGATCCTGTTAACTAATCAACCAGTAAAGTATTTTGCACTCGAATAAGGGCTACACAAGATAAACCCATCCGTGTCTTAGTTTAATGGTTACAAGCAATTATCACGAAGTCCATATTATAAGTTTCATATCCTATTATATTTATGAAAAAAATTTGATTGTGTTTGTTGTTGTGCTAAATCAAATTATAAGTGGATTATATTCCATTTTAAACAATTAATTAATTCAAGATCCTCTATATCCAAAATATCTAAATGAGTGTAGTGTCTTTTTCAGTTATCCTACTGGCAAGAATTGGAATATGCAGAATAAAAGGCAAAATCCTTTTAGGTAAATTGGATAGGAAAATATTAATTAAGGGTGAAATGACTTTCTTTCTCAAGTTGGCACTGAAAGTTCACGTCATAGTTAGTGGGATAAATGGTATATGGACAACCTGAATCCACTTTATTCTCACAAGACGAAGAACAGTAATTGTAATTATAAAGGGATTTGATGCTCCACTAAATCTTGGATTACAGTCTTTTTAACTTTGACTATAGTATAGCTGTACAGATAAGAATCTCATACATTTGTTTGTGAAATTGAAATGGACAGCCAAGAATTGATCAAGGGTGAAATGACTTCTTTCTCTCATGAGTTTGCTCAGAGAATTCATATCACATAGTAAAAAAGACAACCCACTTTATTGCTAAAGAAAACAAGAACATATCATTATAATTGTAAATGGATATAATGCTCCTAGAATATAGTACATGGTTGTTGCTACGTTAGAGACCTGCAACAATTTACTAATTAGTCAGTATATAGGTCGGAAATGAGAATCAAAAGAAGTTAACCCAATCAATTGCTAGTAAGGAATCAGATTCAAGTTGGAAAAAGATACAAATATAGCTTAACTCCAAAGTCTTATCCATAAAAAAAAAAAAAAAAAAAAAAGTCTTATCCATAAACAGAATTTGAAATAGGTAATGTGGGTAGTGGGATTTTCTTTTATTATGAAAAATCCCTAATGGTTGAATTTTAAACCTTTCCTTCTTCGTTATTGCCTGTGAGAATATACCATAAATCATGTTCCTTCTTGATAATTCTCTAAGGGACCGACAAGAAAACTTTGATCGTCTAAAATCAACATATAACATATGAATTATGTGGTGTTCTTGGTCAGGAAATTGCATACCTTTTCCTTGAGTTTAGGTCCCTACTTATAATGGTCGAGCGTCCTTGAATTCTAAACATTCCAAGGTCATTGGAAATAGTTGCTTTTGTGATTTGTCTTAGCCTGTCAATCATCAAGAGTAAAGACTCAGTGGAGTAGTGAAAATGCCATTAATGCAAATCAGATTATTGGAGTGTCCCACACTCTATTTAACTCTGTCTTTTATGATAAATGTACGTGTAACTTTCCTTTGACCGACTTAACTATCCTACTAATGTCCTAGATACCTAACACCATGGCTTTGGGTGTTCCCATTACAACTCGATTTTGAGTTGTTATTAGGTACTCTCAGAGTACAATGATTGCTCATTTGTTTCACATTCATGATAGATCCTATTAATTATATTCATAGTGAAGTCAACTATGAATATGAGAAGACAGAGAACTGCATCACCGTATTACTCCAGGAGTACCTAATAATTTCCATCAATTCGTGGCCATTGACCCCAATCCCAATGCCTCTAGGGAACATGTTGGGTTTGGATCAAAGAGATTTTGTTAAAAGCCTCAGTCTTCTCTAGGCCCAATATCCAAACCCATTCAAACACATTAGTGTTAACCAAACCCAATGAAACCAAACCAAAAGCCCACAAGCCACAAAAAAAACCCACCTTCCAAGCCCAAACCCACATTTCCATTTCCACTCTCCTCTCACTCTCTCACTCTCTCTCTCTCTCTCTTCCATTTCCAAAGTTCCGGCTACCCATCGAAACCCACACAAACCAAACCAAAGCCGAGCTCTTCCCCTCACCATGGCGGCGGCTACGGCGGCTCTAGCTCGCATCTCCAAAAAATCCCTAACTTCCACCAACTACCTCAACCTCCTCCAACGCACACTCGCCACGTCAGCATCACCCTCGCCCTCACCCTCACCATCACCATCGCCGAAGAGCGTGATCACACCTTCGCCGGATCGCGTGAGTTGGGACTACAGAGGCCAGAGGAGGATCATTCCGCTAGGTCAATGGCTTCCGAAGATCGCAGTGGATGCTTACGTGGCGCCCAACGTGGTCCTCGCCGGCCAAGTCACCGTCTGCGACGGAGCCTCCGTTTGGGCCGGGTCGGTTCTTCGGGGCGATCTCAACAAAATCACCGTCGGATTCTGCTCCAATGTTCAAGAACGCTCCGTTATCCACGCCGCTTGGTCCTCTCCCACTGGTTTTTACTCTTTCTCTATATCTCTTAGCTTATTAGTGCTCTGTTTGGTTGCTGAGAAAAATGTGAGGGTAAAAAACGAGTTATTTTGAGAGGAATTTCAGGTTTTATAGACTCATTTCAATTCTAAGAGCTGTTTGCTCTCTGACACTTTTTGTGAATGAGTCATAGCGTGTGTAAATTTAGGTTTTTAGGTGTTTGAAGCTCTGTGGTATTCCTTTTTGTTTGGTTGCTGAGAAAATGTAATGCAAAAAAGAGATTCTTAGGAGCTGTTGGCATAGATTTGTGGATTTTATTGGTTAATGTGAGAAATTTAGCGATTAGAGGTTACTTAGTGTGGAAATTGAGGTGTTAGTTTTGAATCTCTGTTGAGTTGGCTTTGTTTGGTTGGTGAGAAAATGTGAGGGGCAAACGAGCAGTTCTAGGTTAGTTTGTGTGAAAATTTAGGTTTTAGGTGATTGAAACTCTGTTGCGTTGCTTTTTTGTTTGGTTATTGAGAAAATGTAATGGAAAAAAAGAGATTCTATGTTATTTTGTTTTGAAATTGAGGTTTACAAAGTAATCCAATTCTTAGTGCCGGTTGTCCTTCAAATTTCATATTTGTTGAGTTTTGTGGTGTTTCATGAATGTTTCAATAGTATAGATTTGTGAACTGACTGAGGCCGTAGCTGAATGTTTCAATTCTTAGAGCTGTTCGTTCTATGATCTTACATTTTGTGAATGAATTATAGCATAGATTTTTTTGATAAGAGATTTATAGCATAGATTTGTGGGTTTTATTGGGTAACGTGGGAAAAGAACGATTAGAGTTTATATAGTGTGGAAATTGGGGTGTTAGGTTTGAATCTCTGTTTGTGTTGCTTTTTGTTTGGTTAGTGAGAAAATGTGAGGGGAAAAAATGGTTATAGGTTAGTTTGTGTGGAAATTGAGGAATTAGGCGTTGTGTATCTCTGTGTATGGTTGCTGAGAAAATGTGAGGGATAGAGAACAATTATAGATTAGTTCATCTGGAAATTGAGGTTTTAGCTGTTCGATTCTTTGTAGTGTTCCTTTTTTTGTTTGGGGATGATGAGAAAATGTGATGGGAAAAAATGTTTCTAGGTTAGTTCTTGTGGAAATTTAGGTTTTAGGTGGTTGAATCTTTGTTGCATTGCTTTTTTTTGGTTGCTGAGAAAATGCAGGGGACAATTGGTTTTAAGTTGGCTTGTGTGGAAATTGAGGTTTTAGGTTTGAGCATAAATTGCTTAGACTGTCAAGGGTGAATGCCCCTGGATTACACGACATCTAGTTCTAGCAAGTGGGGTTAGTTGCCTGTAAGTTTTACTGGTTAGAGGTGAATCCAAAAGACTCTTCTTTAAAAAGGTTCCCTACATTATCAAAAACAATTGAGGTTTTAGGTTCAGATCTCTGTTGTGTAAAATTGTTTCTGCCTTTTATTTAGAGCTTAATGCTTTGTTTGGTTGTTGAGAAAATGTTAGGGGAATTATAGATTGTAGGTTGTTCTGTGTTGAAAGTGAGGTTTATGGACTAATCCAATTTTTAGAGCTGTTTCATATCATAGATTATGAACTGATTGAGGCTATAGCTGAATTTGGTTTACAATTTCATATCTTGCTGACAATAAGTTAGGGTTTATGTTATACATGAGTGTGTGAACTGAAAGCTTGAAACTTTATAGTATAAATGTGTGTGTGTGTGGTGAAAGCTTGAAACTTTGTAATATAAATGTGCGCATGTGTGTTTTGAAAGCTTGAAACTGTGTGCGCGCATGCGCATGTTTATTTTAAAAGCTGTAAACTTTATAATATAAATTAATGTTCGTGTGTTTTGAAAGCTTGAGACTTTATAATATAAAGGTGTGTGTGTGTGTGTGTGAGTGTTGAAAGCTGGAAGCTTTATAATCTAAATGCATGTGTGAGTGTGTGTTGAAAGCTTGAAACTTTATAATATAAATGCATCTATGTTTGTGGAAAGCCGGAAACTTTATAATGGTAGGGACTTGGAGTCATGGAGTCTAGAAAACTAATTGATTTTTTTTTAATTTTTTCATTTCTAAATAGCAAGAAGTTTAAGAGGAAATAATATTTTTTTTTTAACTTTTTCATTCCTAAATAGCTGGAAGTTTAAGAGGAAATAATAGAAATTACGCATAGCTGAGTAGTGGGATTAATATTTGAGAGGTATGGTATTATAGCTTTGTTACTTTGTATTGAAGTGGTTCTCTGGCTGCATTAGGGTCTTTGGCTGCATTAAGGTCTTTAGTGTATGCTTAAACTTATAGCTATGAATGGACTGGCCAGGATGATTATGATTAAGTAGCGGTGCATATTAGCATTTTTCAAGCGGAAGCAGGGTTCTTTGTGATGTGATGGTTTTTAGAATTGGATGATCACATGATTTGACTCAATATTCTCTAGCTGGCTAGTTATGGTATAGATCATCCGTTCTTCTTGATGGTATGGATTTAACTATAAATGTAAACATGTTGATACTTATATCGTAAACGCATTACAATGTCTAACAAAATACCAAATGGAGAAAAGAAGAAAAAAAATCACTAGACAAAGGAGATAAAGAGTATGTAACATAAAATTAATGATCATGTTTGATGTGGAATGTTTGCAAGGAACGTAATAAACACACTTTTGACAATATTGACAGCTCTCACGAGCAGCTGTAATCCATGCTAATTCAAACTTTGTTTGATTGGTCTAGAGTGTGGGGTTTTGCTCATTGTAATTCTTTTCTTGAGTTCCAAGGCTCTCTTTGTTTTTCTGTATAACAACAACAAACAAACAAACAAAGCCTTAGTTCCAAAATTCTGGAGTTGGCTATGGACTAGGAAGCACGTACACTTCATTTGGAGTGTCATACCTGTGTCGGACATGCGTCGGGCACTTGCCACTCCTTGGACACTTCTGCATGGGTGTCCCAGCCATGTCCTTTAAAAAAAAAAAAAAAATGGAGGACACAGCTGAGACACGAGAAACAAGAGGAATCGAATACCCTTTCACAAAACAAAGAGAGCATTCTTGCTCTGAATAGTAATAGTGCATTTGAAAATTAATAAATATCTTTATTCTTGATTTGTATTATAATTTATGAATATTCTTTAATAGTAATGGATTTGCTTTATTATCCAGTATTACTCTTAATTTGATATATATTTAACTTTATATGAAAAATAAATGATTACTAATATATAGAAATAAAAATAAAAATATCTTTAATAGTTATTTAATAGGCGTGTCCTGCCTTACCCGTATCCTATTATTTCAATAATTTTTGTGTTGCTGTGTTGTACCTGTACCCGTATCAGTACCTATGTCTGTGTCTGTGCTTCTTAGGCTATGGATCATCGATAGATTAGTTAGGGTTGACCATATGTATTCTTTTCCTCATCCTATTCTCTTGGGCTAGCTTCTTGACCCACACTCGTCCATCATAGTGCTGGAACTCTTGCCCATTTTTCACTACACCTAAGCACCAATGTAGTGTGTCGCATGCAGGGAATGCCCTAGCTAACCCTTCTTTTCACTACACCCGGGGTCTGATGCAGCGTGTCGCTAGTAGGGGATGCCCCAACCAATATCTGTAGTAGATCCATTCATAAAAGAGTGACTGAATTATATGCTGGCTGTTAACCTACTGTAACCTTCCTCTTATTCTTGGGCTTGGGATTGGTTGTGAACAAAATATATGAACTAAGCACAGACACAAGTGGAGTTTTTTGTTTTTCTGTATGATTTTAGTAATTTTTTAAGATGCTTTGTGTTCATCATCATGAACATGAAGTGATTTTCCACATTGGTAAAACTTTATTACTTATCCAAAAAAATAATAATGATCATGAATCCAACAAAACCATGATTATATTTTTTTTGGGATATAAAATCTATGGCCTTGAGCATATATCATATTTTTTTTTTTTTTTTTTGATAGGTAATCTGAGAACTATTATAAATGAGTAAATAAGGAAGGGTACAAGTTGTTCATGATGATGAACAACAAGAAAAAGTATAAAAGTATAAAACAAACAGCAGAAAAAGAGGGTAATCAAGAAACTAATTTAAGGGAAAATATAAACTCAGAGAGAGAAGAATTATCAGTAAAACCCCAACAACGAGACCACTCAAAAAGACTACGCTGACATAAAACCTTTAACTCATCCAACGTCTTCTAGTTGTCCTCAAAGGAGCAACGATTTCGTTCCAACCAAACAATCCACATTAAGCACCCTGGAATCAAATTTTCAAATGTTTGAATTATGCTTACCAAGCCACTAATGCCAACAAGATAACATATAAGCATAAAAACACTTACTAGTTTCGGCAAAGAGCCCTAGCTGAAATGGCCTGTTCCCTCACCCTTAAGGATGGATGAAGGTGAAGTTATATGGGAGAGAAGGGAGGGTGGGGGGCAACCTTATTAGATGCATCAATCTATCGAAGTTGAACTCTCACTATTTATGAACAAAACATTTAAAGTCAGCTAAGTTGCATGCTTAGGTCTGCCAAAGGTATCATAATAAGGCCCATAGTGGTTGGTTGGCTGTTTTATGTCCAGTGAACATAGCCGTGTCTTACAATCATGAAGATGTATATTTAACCTAGGTTGCACGGACACGCCATTTTTGGCGTCGTGTCGGTGTCGGACACGTGTCGGACACCGGAACGGGTACGACTCGCCAGATTCCGGTGTCCTGCGAGTGTTTCTTTTTTTTTTTTTTTTTTCGCTTCTCTGACACGGCTCCGACACGCCACCGGTGAAAAAAAAAAAGGAAATCACAGATTTTGACTTACCAATACCATTGATTTTGTGAAACAAGCCTGAGAAGTCCCGAAACCCACATCTCAAGTTCTCACTTCTCAACCCACCCACCCTCTGCTCTGCCCGCTGCTGCCGCTGCCCTCTGTTCCTCGCCGGAGCTAGATCGGGCCGATCGGCGAGCTCCATCGACGTCTACGCCGTGCTTGTCCCTTCCGATCTCTCTCTCTCTCGGCGTCAGGTCCTACCTCTTTAAGCTTCTCTCTGTTTTTTCTTTTTTTTTCAGATATTCGGCCATTTGGTTTGGGTGAATGACTGAATGGGTTAGTGGGTTACTTATAACGCGTTTTTTTTTTTTAATCCCACTCTCACTGTCCCGTTACTGTGTTTCTTTACTCAGCCCCTCAGCCTTTTGTTTTGCCTCAAATTATAATGTTTATTATAAATGGGTCCTGTTAACAAATCTATTTTTGGAAAATTTTTATTAGGAATTAAAGAAGTTGTCAAAAGTTTTTCAATTCCTGATAAACTTTTTTCAAAATTGGTTTAGTATTTTGTGCCCTTAGGACACACATCAGTAAAATCCATTATAAATTTAGTGATTTTTGTTTTTGTGTGTCCTGCTATAGTTTTATTTATTTATTTATTAAAGTTAAATATTATAGGTGATTTTACTAAAATGAATATTGAAAGTGAAAAATCAGCTCAGTCAGTTGCCTAATTTAAATTTTAGACATAAACGTATTTTATGTCTAAAAATATTTAAAAATATGCCTAAATATAAAATTTAATTAATTATTTAATCGCCGTGTCCCCGCCGTGTCGTGTCCTTATTTTTAAAAAATTGGCGTATCCCTGTGTCCGTGTCCGTGTCGTGTCCGTGTCCGTGCAACATAGTATTTAACATAAAGACTGTGATGATATCATCTCGGTTTGGCAATTTTATTATTAATAATATTCCTACGTTATTTATCAAAAAAAAAAGAAAAAGACTGTGATGATATCATGATACAATTATACAAGTATGAATTTTAGGCTGTTGTGAACTTACCAGTCTATACAGATAATAGTATTCTTGCTCCTGTCTATTTAATTGAATTAATGAGATCATTGAGATGCAGCTGGCAGTCAGGTTATTGAATGTTCATTTGTTGTGGGGGTTGGTATTAAGAAGTGTGTATTTTGTGAAACATATTAGTGGAACCCTTGTTGAGCCATCTGCTAGTTCGTTATCCCTTTTCCTTTGACTCTTCGAGTTTCTTAGTCAACTTTCGTGCCTATTGGGAGATGCTTGGTACACTGCTTTTACTATGAACAAAGGGATTTGCTAGGAGTGGGTTTTAATTAACATGTCTGATAAAGTTTCTTCATGATCCCTATAAAACAATCAGAATTAGTTGATCGCTAGGGACATGAATGGAGGTCTATTGTCAATATGGTGTTCTTTTGATCTCTTTAGTGATTGGATGAGTCCCATAACCAATTTCTTCTATTTTTCTTCTCTTTTCTATTATGGCCTTTTCATTTTAAAATGGAAATTCTGTTATCATGCACATTTCTTTTGGGGATACCTTTTTGTGCATGATACTTATAGAATTTTTTTTTTTTTTGATAGATACATGGTACATTAGAATATTACTCATTGATTTGATTATATAGAACATTAGTAGGTGGTGTTTTCATTTAAGTGGGTTGATTAACTCAGCTTCTTCAAAGATCTCTGGCAGCCAAACGAGTTTATTTTATACAATATGGATGTGATGGATGTTTGAGTAAAATTAATCAATCCTCGTCCCTCTTTTCTCTCTCCCACTACCCTTGATGAATTTGTCACTTGTTTCCATTCACCTAGTATTGATGTGATTAGATTTGCCACTACCTAGCCAGGGGTGTAGATTTGTGAAATATATACATTTGGAACTTTCAAAAAAATTTTTTTTTTGAATTTTCATAATGTCTAAGAGTGACTTCTTTTGTTGTTTTCTTTGTGCTTCATATAGTACCAGTGGTTTTTATTCATTTTATTTCCTGAAATAGTGATGTTGGCTGCTTGATTTGGGACTTAGTACTTGACATGATCTATGCTGATGTTCTGGTTTGTAAATATAACTATGACCAATTTGATTCTGGGATTTTAGATATAAATACAGCCAACATCATAATGTAATAATGAGATGTCATTAAACTTGCCTGGTAACATGGACTCTTTTATCCGACGTTGTTCTTGTGTTATTGATTTTTACTAATATTTATTAGTCTTTCCAATTGGACTTGAATTGTAAAGCGCAAACATTAAACATCATTGATTTGCCAAATACCATTGATCTTATACTGTGTGCAACTCTTTTCCTTGTTTCAGGACTGCCGGCAGAGACAATCGTTGAGAGATTTGTGACGATTGGTGCATACAGTCTCCTGCGATCCTGCACGATTGAGCCGGAGTGCATTATTGGGCAGCACTCCATTCTTATGGAAGGTTCCTTGGTGGAAACCCACTCTATCCTTGAGGCTGGGTCTGTGGTTCCCCCTGGGAGAAGAATTCCAACTGGTGAACTTTGGGCAGGAAATCCAGCCAGGTTTGTCAGGACTCTCACTCATGAAGAGACCTTAGAAATCCCTAAACTTGCTGTTGCAATCAACGATCTGAGCAAAGAACACTTCTCAGAGTTCCTTCCCTACTCTACCGTGTATTTGGAGCTCGAGAAGTTCAAGAAGTCCCTGGGGATATCTATTTGATCATCTTTATTGCCATTTTTCCATGTATTGCATAGTTGGAGGTTTCTTTGTAAGGAAAATAAGAGGTCCAGGACATGAGGCAAGCTTTTGCAATCCTTGTCATTGTATTTGGTTTTTTTGGCTATTTAAAGAATTGTTTTGAAGTGTATCAGTCGAAAAATGTTGTAGTAATGACTGAAGGCACTTGTCAATTTCTATTATATGCTGTGTCCCAAGTGGTTGAAATGCCATACAGGATTGATATTACTTCCGAAATCCAAATTGATATTATGATGGATTGGGATTAGGATCTTTCAAAGTTCTTAAGGGCAATTTCAAGTATTTTCAACGCAAAATTCATGGAATTCCTAAAATCGTATTTATTCACTTTGAAATGAGTAGATTGTACTTCATTACGGCATCAATATATAAACAAAAGTTAATTATCTCAATTTTGATATTTATTTAAATCAATGATGATGAGACAAAATTTAATTCACTCATTTTAAAATGGATGAATAAAATTTTAAGAATATAGTGTCCGTTTGACATGATTAATTTTGTCAACTTATTTTACTATTTAACTTATTTTTGCTATTATTTATAGGTTTCACTGTATTTTTTGGTACTATTTATAGGTCTAATTATACTATTTTAGCTAACTTTTACCTTTATTTACAGTACTTTCAGTAAAATGTTTTCAATTTCAGCAAAATAAGTAAATCTCAATCAGACTGAAGTTACTTTATGACTGGCTAATTTTACTTCACTCACCTCTGTCTAAACTGGCCATTAAAAACTTTAGAAATCTTAATTGATTTACCATCTCCTGAAGTTGGGTTCTCTGTTTATAACTTAATGCAAGAGGAATGTCAAAAGAGATGCCTTTTGCCTCTGCAAAAGATGATTACCATAACCCTAGAATTTTTGTGATTTTACTTTCTAGGACTAGAAGAATATGTATGCCGACACATCGCTATATGGACTAGATTGATTCGAAATGGTGAAAGAAAGATCGATTGATACGTAGTATCCACCACTCCAAAGCCGAAAGTACATATTTCTGTACGAGCTATTTGTTAGTGGTACGAAATTATATAGCTTTGAGTGGTAAGAGCATTATCATCGGGTTGAAAAAAAATATATATATTTTGCATCTTTAAATACTACTTTATCTATTTTACCAACTTATTTTATAATTCATCTTACATCCCAGTTTTTATTTTTACATACAACTCAATAAAATAATATAAATTACCTACTAAAATAATAAAAAGTATTATTCTCTCTCTTTTTCCTCTACTCACTTTTTCTCTTCACACACAACTACATTTAAAATAATATTTTTTTTACAACTTATGAACAGTAAGATTGCATATATGCAACCTTACTATTCATAGGTTGCAAATTTTTTTAAGTTTACAAACCCGGATGGAGTGGGTTTTGGGTGGCTTAGATTGTAAAATAGCAACTTGGGGGTTTTTACACCCCCCAATGCTAGTGTTCTAATGTTACTATCTTTTCACCCATCGCCATTTAATCTTTTGGAAAAGTATAGTATCACAAATTTTTGCTACAATTGTGATGTGGTAAAGTGTGATTGGTGAAGAATAAATGAAGGATTCATGTGAAAATTATGGTTAACCAATCATAATTTACCATATCAGAATTATAACAAAAAAAATTGTAAAATAATTTATAATTCTAGAACTATTCCTAATCTTTTATGAGAGAGAAATGCCACTGTAAGGATAAAATACACCCTCTTACGGGTGTATGTTTCTCTCCTCTCACAGTTGGTGGAACCCACCAACTGTGGGTCCCACCAACTTGTGAGAGGAAAGAAATATACACCCGTAAAAGGGTGTACTTCCTCCACTAAAAGAAACTATTTTAAGAAGACTAGCCATAGTGATTTAGGCCTACTTGATTTCAGGTCTAATCACTAATGTGATTCAGAAGGATTTTGGGTTGTCTTTTCGCCAACACTTGGGCTCATCCCAACGAAGTGCTTCCTCCAATTATCCAATATAAATGTGACAAAGGAATATGCTCACTTAGGGATTAATGAAGTACTTTAAGAGTCCTAGACATCCACATTGGTCAAAAACAAAAAGGTTAAGGGGGAATTTGGTAGTATATTTTGAACAACAATTTTTAGTATTTAAACAACATTATACGTATTTTCATACACTTTTTTACCCACACGTATTTTCAAGAAATACAAACAACGTTACTAAAACAATATTACCAAACGAACCCTAAACTTGTTGAATAAAGTTAACTCAAACTTCTTTTTACGTGTGTAAAATAACTTGTGTAATAAACATTGCTAAAAAATAGATTGATTGGACACATTTCTGTTTTATAATTCATTTATCCCACAAAGCGTATTTAAATTTAAGTTAAGAAATGACAATGAATTCATGAACAAAAAAGAGGCTAAATAAAAAGGAATATGCTCAGGGATTAATTAGGTTCTTTAAGAGTTCTAGACACCCACAAAAATTAAAAAGAAAAAGAAAAAGAAAGATTAAACTTGTTGAATACACGTTATACACAAACAAAAAAGCAATTGAAATCATGACTTTTAAGTCATGATTTCAGTTGCTTTTTTTGTTGTGTGTGTAAAATAACTTGTGTAATAAACACGGCTAAAAAAATAGATTGGTTGGAACAAAAAAGAGGTTTAGTAACAAGGAATTGGTTCATATCAATATGAAAACTGTATTAGATTTGTGGTGCTGTGACCTAGGGCCGAAATATCCATTTAACTTTGAGCAGAAAGATGCATGTGTATCCAAGAGCAACAAGAAAAAATGATTACCAATCTCAGTAGAGTTAAAACTTTGGGTTTTGAGGGTCAAACTTTGGTTACTTTGGAAGTTGATGGCAGAATATACGGCTGTGCTTTTACACATTATGGATCAAACCTAATTTCATTTTCAGGATCATACGGATTGATTTTCTTAATTAAACTATATGAGCTATGTAGTGAGAAAGACAGGACAAGAGATTAGGTATGTGTTCCAATGGTAGGAAGCTTCTTCTTTGTGTCTTTAGTGGAGAGAATGGATGAACCATAAAAAGCCTCCCCACCCAAAAACAAAATTTTAGAAAATAATTGTAATGTATATATAATTCTACAATTTGCTCCATATTAGTTGTTGGATTTTTTGTCAAACGCATTTAATGACTAAATTATATGATATTATTAAACACTTTTCAACAACCCTCTTAAGTGGGTTTGAAAATCCCTAAAATAAGATATAAAATACATATTTTCTCCTTTATTTTCTTCTATAGTACTCTCCACAAATAAACAATCAGCAATTCTCATTAGTGATGTGTTGGTGCTCCTTATACTTCATCAAAATGAGGTCTTAGCTCGAGAGCAATTAAGGGTTACTATGGTTACGCCTATGTCGAAAAGTCACACAAGTCACCCCTTCCAAACCATTTTTCTTGGTTTAACCTAAAAAAAAAAAGCAATCAGCAAATTGTATCCAAGTACACACCAAAATATGAAACCATGGTTCTTCCAATCAATTTGGACAAAAATCTTAAGGACAATATAGAGACATGGTAGTAGCGTATTATTTTTGTTGTTGTTAATAATATGGGACCCCTTCACCACAATATGATGTGGAAAATGCAATCATCCCACTCTCAAAGCATCATTATCATGTGGCTAACTACTAAGTATTGGCTGGTTCATGCCTTCATAGATTGGTAGTTCAACCTCTCAATGGTCTTTTGCATATTGTAATTAACACTAATAGGCCACACACATTTATGCATTTAAATACAAATAATATTTAAATAGTTTTATTACTCATATTTGTATTTTTTTTTTATAAAAAAGATGCTATACTATTTGAAACTTATGAATTCACGCTCCATGACAATCTTTCTTTACATGTCAATAGATTCTTTTTTATGCGGGTGATATATGACAGGGTGGAGATAATATGTTAGGATGTGAAAGGTTAGGATGTGAAACTTATGGCCTGATGTTTTATAATTATTATTTTTTATCATTAGTTCAAGATACAAATATTTCTTTTTGGTGGAGGTGATACAATAGGATTTGAAAATTTTCATCGACAAAGTGACTTTACGGGTGCGGTAATTGGATTGCCGGGTCTTTTGTAGTTAATTAAATATATTCCAGATGAAAACTTGTCCAAGTTTTTCTAAAGTTAAAGTAATTTGATTGCAAATTCAGGACCATAGACAATATCATGCATGAAAAAGAATATAATATTTTGGCACACCATTAGAAACACTACCAAGAAATGAATTTGGTGATACTAGTGATGAAAGGAAATTTCTTATGTGCATTATTTGACGATGTCATCAACCACTGTTCTTGGTGGAAGACCTAATCGGAAAACTTTATATAAATTAAACGTCTTCTAATTGAAGCAAATACCCTGACGTCTCAACCAACCATAGTTTTCTTGCCAACCCCTTTTATATTTACCTCTCACTTCCTTCTTCTTTTTCTTATATCCCATTCATATTTATCAAACCCGGCTGCTGCTAATAGTTGCTTATTGCTAGTAGGTTTTCGTTTTCGTTTTCATTTTTCTCTTCCAATCTATTTTCATGCCTATGCAACATGAATAGATTTGTACATCAACAAGCTCAAATTACTCAAGAACATGATCGATCAAGGTGAACATAAATGTGTTGAGTGTTTCATCCTTCATTAGTATCAACTTCTTGCAGGGGTAAGTAAATAATGAAAATTTTTGGGATGTTGGAACGGCTCAATCAAATCAAATCTCCCAAGGGTTTGGGTCCTTTAATTTGATTGAGCCGTGCCAATATCATATTTACTTATATATTTTGTATGCTTGAAATAAACCTTATTTATATGTTGCTTTTTTTGTGGTCATATATATATATATACACCGCCATGCCATGTTGATTTCTTTAATAATTCTTTTATAAGAGTGTGTTTAGAATGAAAATCGAGGATGATCGGTGCTGATGGCCTCTAACATGTCTGATATGATTTTATGAGTCATCATTATCATTCACCTTATAGGGAATTTTCGGATATTATAGATTTATAGCTTAGCATGATTTGTAGGATAAATCCGGTTGATTCTTTTATAGCAAATTAAGCTGGCTTATACAATTATGTTTAACAGTTTGAGAATGTTGTTGGCTTTGTTTGCAGCAAGGCTGCATCTTTGTAATATGTTGTATCACTCAGTTTTGATGAACTAAAATTCTTTCATCAAAAAACAAAAAGCAAAAAATCTGGAGGATACATTTAAGGAACCACAAGTAATTAACATTCCCAAATACGTTTTTTGTGAAAGTTACTCGTGAAAGCAATGCAATCAATTTAGTGGAAATGGAAACTATTGCAGTACTTCTGCAATGCATTTACTACTCTTTTTGTTTTCTCTCCACTCCCCCAGTTTTTGCACGTACAAAAAAAGAATACCATGCATAAATTTGCTCTTAGATGTCAGAGAAGAATTGAAAATATACAAATCTGAATGTTGCATGACTGGCATTTTCAAGGTATGAAATATCAACATCCAATAGAGTATACGCGCGTCTCATTTTATTGGCATGGAGTGATGTTAGGAATATTACAAATTTTATTACGTAAGTCATACAAAGTATCAACTAATGTGTTTCCAATCACAAATAATAATTTAAACACCTATTTGTTGTTGTATATATAAGTATATACATGGATAGGTTGTAATAATGATATAAGATTGAAGAGTATTCATTTGTAAAATGAATAAAGTGAAAATCTGAATTCTAGAATTTTCTTTGTGAAAATTCAAGTTCCAGGAATTTCGACCAATCGAAGCTTTGGCTCGATCGATCAAAATGGTAAAGAAAAAATCCTAGAGTTTCTAGATGTCTCGATCGCTACTCGATTCCTATTCGACCGATCGAAAAGAACACTCAATCGATCGAAAATAGTTTTCGACCGATCGAAAATCGTGAACGGGATTTTTGTGCAGAATTTTCTGGTGACTGTTCAGAGAGTTTGAAGAGGTTTCAAGCCTTGTGAACAATTTTATGAAACATTTTAATTTTCCATACGTGCCTTTTGATGGAATATAACCCTATGGATATAAATAGAGGCTTATGTTCACTTGAAAAATGACTATCTCCCCAAAATAGTAAGTTACAAAGAAACACACGAAGTCCTATGTGTATTCTCCAAAATTCCTATTTGTAGAATCCAATAAACTTGGTCGTATCTTGGGGATAAGTTTGTAGAAACCCTTTAGCAACTTGTATATGGGGACAAATATTGTCTAAGGATAACATTCAATTGTGCCTCGAAGTCAATCACTAATTTCTATTTACTTGATGTGTTCTTTTGTTCTCTCATTGTCACTCCTTGATTTGGTAATATTCCCAAAAATCTTAGACAATATTTGCTACAAGACAAGGAGTAAATGATGGTACAACTTTGAAGATGTTGAACCATGGTTTGGTGAAATTGGATTGCTTTGATGGAACTAGTTTTACACGGTAGAAAGAGCAATTGGCTTGGATTTGAAGAGTTCTTCAAATGATGAATCGATCACAATGAAGATTCAATAGAACAAGGCTTAAAGAAACAAGTTTCTTTGTTGGCAAGACAAGGTGATGATTCTTTCACATTATGAATGCATTAAAAGCCATGTTCATAGTTTGAACATTGAAGGTACGAATTTCTTGTTCATGGGCAATTTGAACTTCAAATTGATTAATGAGTTTCTTTGTTAGAATATTTACATGTGTTGCGAATTTATTTGAATTGAGAAATAAGAATGAACTTTTGACATGTTTAAATGTTATAAAGTGAAGTAGAAAATCTAAAGGATGGGAATTTAAACTCTTAAAGTGATAGAGTATGTGAACATTTTCCTAGGTGATTTTCTTAACTATGTGAAAACATTAAATAACATGTCAGAATATCTCACTTTAGATCAATTTAGAGAACGTCACTAAATTGAAGAAGAATGTCGGGTTAGAGGTGTAACTAACACCGATTCTAAAGTGAATGTGAATAATGTTAAAATTTGAAGTTTTAGTAAGACCAATAAACACTTGAATGTGAATAAGAGTGAATGGTTTTAAAATAACAACTTCAATAATCCTAATGATGACAAGTAGAATTTGTCATGTTTCCTTTGTTGGAAGAAAAACCATTACATGAAATTAACACAAATTCCCAAACCTGTAAGAAACAAAATAGAGAAAGCACACGCCAAAGAAAAATAATCACACGCACAAGATAGTATTTACGTGGTTTGGCAATTTGCCTATATCCACGGAGTTATAGGGATTTTACTATTATCAGGGAAAAATACAAAGTGCGGTAGTACAGTTTTTTTCTCTCTCAAAACCTACATCAAGAAACCCTATCGAACCAAGCCTCCACTCCATGGACTAAGCCTCAGAAAATCTCCCATTAAAAACCACGCAACATTATTTCGAGTCGGGTCGTCAACCGGATCAAACACAACTAGGCTCCACAAAACCCAACAAATCTCCCACTTGGAGACTAGTTCAATCCCAACATCAACCACAATCCTCCAAAAAACAATCCCTCATCCCTGCAACTCATCCTCATGTCCTCAAGCTAGAAGACCAATTGAAGCTGCACATAGCTTCAGCTTCAGCTTCTCAATAGTGACACCCTTAGTCAACATGTCTGTCGGGTTCTTAAATCCATAAATCTTCTCAAGTATTACTAGCTTATCTTCAACAAGGTAACAGATAAAGTGGTATTTTGTCTGTATATGATTCGACTTTGAATGAAAAGCCAAATTTTTATCCAGAAAAATTGCACTCTGACTGTCACTGTGTAGAATGCCCATCTCGTGCTTTTTACCCAATTCATCTAAGAAGCCATATAGCCAAATCATCTCCTTTCCAGTTTCAGTTGCTGCAACATACTCAGCTTCTATAGTAAACAAAGTAATAATCTTTTGTAGATTTGAAGCCTGGGATATAGCTGTACCACCCAGAGTAAAAACAAACCTAGTAGTACTCTTTCCACTATCAATATCACCAGCAAAATCAGCATCTACATAACCTTGCAGTTTCAAACTTTCACCTGTGAAGCAAAGACATGTATCTGATGAACCCCTTAGATATCTCAGAATCCACTTAACTGCCTCCCAATTCTGCTTTCCAGGCCTACTCATGAATATGCCCATAACTCTCACTGCATATGCAATGTCTGGCCTTGTACACACCATAGCATACATCAAGCTGCCAATAGCTGAGGCATAGGACACCTTGCTTATATGGTCCTTTTCTTCTTCTGTCTTCAGTGACTGTTCTTTGCTTAGTTTGAAATGACTACCCAAGGGTGTGCTCACTGGTTTAGCTACATTCATGTTGAACCTGCTGAGAATTTTCTTCACATACTCTGACTATGAAAGCTTCAATGTACCATTAGCCTTATCTCTAATGATTCTCATATCAAGGATTTGCTTTGTAGCTCCCAAATCCTTCATTGGAAACTGTTTTGATAATTGCTTCTTTAGATTATTAATCTCCTCAATGCTAGACCCTGCAATGAGCATATCATCCATATACAACAGTAAAATGATGTAAGAATTGCCAAAGAACTTGACATAGTAACAGTGATCAACTTCACATCTCTTGAACCCAATTTTATGCATAAAACTGTCAAATTTCTTGTACCACTGTCTTGGAGCTTTTTTCAAGCCATACAAGCTCTTTCTCAGTTTGCAGACTAGATTCTCTTGTCCCTGAACAATGAACCCTTCTGGCTGGATCATGTAAATGTCTTCCTCCAAGTCACCATGAAGGAATGTCGTATTCACATCTATCTGCTCAAGATGTCAATTTTCTGCAGCCACCATTCCTAGTACCAGTTTAATTGTTGACATCTTTACAACTGAAGAAAATATTTCTGAGTAGTCAATGCCCTTTTTTTGCTGGAACCCTTTGACAACTAATCAGGCCTTGTAACGCTTGCTATCATCATGCTCATTCTTTATTCTGTATACCCACTTGTTGTGCAAAGCCTTCTTTCCTACTAGCAATTCAATCAATTCCATGTCTGATTCCCCAACAAGGAATCCATCTCATCCTTCATGGCTAACTCCCACTTGCTTGAATTTTCATCCTGCAAGGCTTCATCATAACATTCTGGCTCACTACCATCAGTCAACAGGAGATAATTTAGAGCGGGTGAATAATGCTGTGGAGGTCTAATAGTCTTGGAAGATCTACGGACTTCAGCAATAGGTGTACTCTAATCTACCTGTGAATCTACATTCTCCTTATCTTCTTCACCCCTTTTCTGGACAGTACTTTCAGTCAATTCATCTAAGTTGACAAACTCAGATTTCTTTTGATTTATCTCTGTAACATCTGACACTATAGTTGACCTATCCTTGTACATAACCTGTTCATTAAATATCACATTTCTACTTCTGATGATTTTTCTATTTTGTTCATCCCAAAACCGATAGCCAAATTTCTCATCACCATAGCCAATGAAAAAATATATTTTAGACTTTGCATCAAGTTTACTACAAGCAACAGAATCAATATGAACATAAGAAACACAACCAAAAACTTTTAAATGGGAAAACTTTACCTCTTTACCGCTCCAAACCTCTTCAAGAAGTCTGAACTCCATGGGAACTGATTGTCCTCAGTTCATCAGGTAAGCTGCAGTACTAACAGCATCAACCCAGAAAGTTTTTAATAATCCAGCATGCAACCTCATACTCTTAACACGCTCATTGGAGTTCTGTTCATGCGCTCAGCCATACCATTTTATTGTGGTGTCCTAGGAATAGTCTTCTCCATTCTGATTCCATGTGCATCACAATACTCACTGAACCCTCCATCTATGTACTCTCCTCCATTATCTGACCTCAAATATTTTACTTTCAGACCTGTTTATGTCTCAACCATTGCCTTCCACTTCTTAAAAGTCTCAAATACATCAGATTTATTTTTCAGAAAATAAACCCATGCCTTTCTGCTTGAGTCATCAATGAAAGTGATGTAATACCTTGAACCTCCAAGGATGCAACCGGAGAAGGCCCCCACAAATCAGTGTGTACTAACTCCAATTTTTCGGCCTTCGGTGTCCTGTCAGTTTTCAAGAAGCTCACTTTTTTCCGCTTTCCTAAGATGCAGCTTTCACACATGTCAAAATCAACGGACTTCAATTCTGGTAGTTTCCCTTTTGACAGCAGCATTTTCATCCCTTTCTCACTTATATGACCAAGTCTGCGGTGCCATAGGCTTGTATCAATACTTGCTTCAGCAACTGCAATTGTATCTCTTGGACTTGAGGTCATATATAGAGTACCAGTCTTCTTTCCACAGGCCAATACTATAACTCCCTTTGTAAACTTTCAATTTACCACCAACAAACAGTATTGCATGCCCTTCATCATCAAGTTGTCCAACAGGAATCAAATTCCTCCTCAGGTCAGGAATATGTCGAACCTTCTCCAGTAACCAAATACACCCATTGGGCAACAATATTTGGACATCTCCCATACCCACAACATCCAAGGCTGTACCATCAGCCAAATACACCTTACCAAAATCAATATGATTTCTCGGTGTGGAGTGGTATGAAACGAAACTCCTGAGTCAAAAATCCAATCATCAAGTGGACTATCTACTGCAAGAAGTAATGCATCATGTACCTCTTCTGTTACAGCATTAGCAGAATCATCTTCATTCTTTTTCTTAAGACTTTTGCATTGCCTCCTAAAGTGACCCATTTTCCCACAGTTCCAGCATTGTACTTGTTGGCCTGATCTAGATTTACTTCTGTTCCGATTAGAATTTCTGGATTTTGATTTGCCCCGATTTGAATTTTTGTCATTACCTCTGCCTCTTGTCTCAAGGTTTAGGGCAGAACCAAATCTCGAGGTTTGACCTGCATCTCTTCTGCGAATCTCCTCAACCAGAATTAAATCTCATATGTCATTGTACTTGAGCTTTTCCTTTCCTGTAGAATTGCTTACTACCATCCTCATTGCCTCCTAATTGTTTGGCAAAGAAGCCAAAACAATCAGTGCACGGATCTCATCATCAAAATCAATTTCTACAGACGACAATTGATTTGTGATAGTGTTAAATTCATTCAGATGTTGTGCTACTGATGCATTCTCTACCATCTTCAAATTGAATAGTTTCTTCATCAGATGCACCTTGTTGTTTGCTGACGGCTTTTCATACATACCAGACAAAGCCTTCATCAGATCTGCTGTGGTCTTCTCCTTTACAACATTGTATGCAACAGACCTGGACAGAGCTAACCTAATGACTCCCAGTACCTGTCTGTCAAGAAGAGCCCATTTCTCATCCTTCGTAGTTGCAGGTTTTTCCCCTAGAAACGGCAAATGCAACTTCTTCCCATAAAGATCATCCTCAATTTGCATCCTCCAAAATCCAAAGTCTATGCCATCAAACTTTTCTATTCCAGACGCCTTTCCTACTTCCTTTGCCATTGCTCCCACTCAAACCTAACCCTAGGCTCTAATACCAGTTGTAGGGAATTGACACGAAATTCTCAAACCTGTGAGAAACAAAATAGAGAAAACACACACCAAAGAAAAATAATCACACGCACAAGACAGTATTTACGTGGTTTGGCAATTTGCCTACGTCCACGGAGTTGCAGGGATTTCACTATTATCAGGGAAAAATACAAAGTGCGGCAGTACAGTTTTTCTCTCTTTCAAAAACTACATCAAGAAACCCTAATCACCAAAACAACAGTTTCTATATCTTGTGCACAGGATTCACAATGGGCTACAGCTTGGCCTTATCGGCCCAAGCCTCCGCTCTATAGACTAAGCCTTAGAAAATCTCTCATTAAATACCACGCAACATTATTTCGAGTCAGGTCGTTAACCAAATCAAACACAACTAGGCTCCACAAAGCCCAACATAGAAACCTTTTAGCAACTTGCATATGGGGACGAATATTGTCTAGGGATAACATTCAATTGTGCTTCCAAGTCAATTACTAATTTCTATTTACTTGATGTGTTCTTTTGTTCTCTCATTGTTACTCCTTGATTTGGTAAAATCCCCAACATTTGTTATTTTGTTGAAGTGACATCAATCATATTTATTGTCATATCAATTTGTAAGCCTCTTATAGTAAAATTTGCAGTACGTAACTTTAACAATTTTCTTATAGATTATGACACAAACTGCATGATCATTGCATCTAGCATTAGGTTTTTTTTTTTTTCTTTCTCATTTTCATTTATTTCCATGTTGTATAGAAAATTAGAAGTACACAAGTTATATGAAATATGATTTGATCTCTTTGCTTAGGTGAAACAAAGAAGAAAAATTATTCAATACTCAAGGAGTAATAATGTAATACTCTCATTTCTCACATGAATGGTGGATTATACTATGAATTTCATTAGTGAACCCCACTATATATTGGTGGATTATACTATGAATTTTATTAGTGAAACTTGAGGGGGAATAATTGCTTTTGGAGTATTTAATAATTACTCAATAGAGAGACTCTACTTCATGACCAAAATTTTATTAGATAAATCTTAATAATATTCATTTGAAAATGAAAAGTCATTTTCAGCTTACTTTCTTTTACCATCTTTCTTGTTTTGGAGAATAACATGCACTCCGTTTATATTTTATTGGTAGGTGATACTCTTTTCCTATTATAAAATTTAAGTGTTGGAGCATTGAGAGACCTTTAAAAACTAATAATGCTCATGTGTGTGCATTCAAATAATAATAATAATTAAAAATGGGCAATGCAGTGTATGTAGGTTTTTTTTTTTAAAATCTCCTTTTCTTTTTGGTGGAGAGTGAGAAAGCATCTTTTGTAACAAGTATATCAACTATCAAGTCACCTATATAATAACAGAATGAGTCTATAGCACGAAGAGAGTTGATGGGACCAACTCAAACCAAAAATATATATAAAATTAAATCACATAACATTCATTCATTAGACTGTTAATCACATGACATTTATTCGTTAGATTGTTACATGGATGAATTGATATGTCTGTCACAAGAGATATTTTCTCCCAGAGTAATTCACTACCATTGAATTCCATGGTATAAAAGCAAGAAGTTTGATGCCTGGACTAGCAAATATGTGTCTGTGTGCGCGTGCGCCTTGCTCAGCTCTAACTCCTCTAAATATACTATGTCAATGAGTCCACCTAGTGAACTCTCCCTAGAATCTTCAAGAGCATGTCAACTAACCTTTTTCATTGTTTTAGTTTATGAATTTATGCGCCACCAATAAAGGAAAGCAGTTTCCTCAGTTTTCAACTTGTTACACTTGTTTTATTGGTAACATTCCAAGTATCATATGAATGGAATAAGTAACTGTCTCACTATCAATCAGGCCAAAAAGTAGACATTTTCCAGCATCAATTGCAAGTTGCAACTGGAAAAACTTGAAAACAAACATGAAAGTTGTGTTGAAAGTCTTGTAGCGACGTAATTGGAGAGACTTTTGAGCTTATACCATTTGAGCCTTTGACGGATTGGATGAAAGAGTCACAATCACAATACACAAGCATGGAATTCTACATTCGTGTACAAATTTCTTTTTGAAAGAGAAGATTGTCTGAGCAAACTCACATCAACCACATTTTCTGCGAAGGTAATCAATGCACGGACTTTTTGGCAAAGGAATGATCTCCTACTAGTGATAGCTTTGTTTTGCGTTTGCACCCCCTTCCTCTATTTTGTACCAATTATTTTCGGATGCTTGGGGTATGAGAGACTTTATAATCTTTAGTTTTGTTTAATTCAATTCCTTTTTCACCAAAAACCATAATAGAAGTTCGGATGAGAAAAATAGGAAGGCATCAATGACCAGAAGATTACTGCAACGTTTTGTATTTCTATTCCTCCCAAGATCGAAGAGATGCTTTTAGTTGGTCCCAAAATAAAATGGGAATTTCAAAAGATGAAAGACATTTATCCATTCACTCCATGCTGCCCTTAAATTTGTACCCATCTTTCTTGACCACCTTTGAAAACTTATGAAAAATTATTAAGTTTATTTTGTACCATCGTTTATAAGTATTTCCTACGACTTTGTTCAGGAATCTACATAATCCAGTATAATTAACCAAGCTCAGCTTCAAACTGTAAAATGCCAGGGTATTAAATTTTATAGATCTGACTTCAGAAGTAAACGTGAATGTAAGTTCAACAGCAACAACAAAAGATAGGGGGAATGTGGCAACATGCAACCAAGTAAAATTTGAAAGAGGTATATTTAAGTCCACATAGCCAACCCCAAAATTTTGGGACTATGGCCTGATTATTGTAATATTAGAGTCCACATGGAAAATAAACTTTATGACAAACAATAACCTAATGTATGTTTCTGTTAACAAAAGAGAAAAAGATACATCTTATACAAAAACATAGCTACAGTCAAAGCAGATATGATATAAACAGTCTAGGCCACCATGATCAGCTTGGCTGCCACAAATTTCTACTTTTTGTAAGTTCAACAGAATATTATTTTTTGCCCTCCGCTGTCCACGGAGAACTTTCCTGGGGTTCTGTTGGCACAAAATTTTAACACTCTGGACATGCAGAGGTATATGACATCGCTAGATAAACAGTGCTAAAGACATGCATACAGCAGTGGGCAGACTTCTCCTTATTGCTTTCTCCAATCAAACTTGAAGGGCCACGCCCAATTTCCCCACAGCAGAATATTCCTGCCAATGGGACCCCAGGAAAGTTCTCCAAGAGTGGAGAGCTATCAACGTTGCAGCGTCCAAAGAATGACTCACCGCGCCCACAACATGCGAAAATAAGCCCTCCAAAAACTTCCTTCTTCAAGCTTTTGAGGTTTACATAGGCATCACTAGATGAGGATAATGCGAAATTGGAATCTGAATGGTAGAATTGGAAGTAATCACCAGTTTTGATGTTAACACCATTCACATAAAGGTACTCTTCATTTCCTCTGTTTATAGCAAACATACTTCTGATGTTATTTTTTTTTTTAAAGATGAATGCAACAAAGAACTAGTTAACTATAACACTAGTCAAGTGGCAACAAAAGAAACCCCAATAAATAAACTATTCATTTAAGAAGAGGTTTCGAATAGTTACTCTATAACTCCATGAAGCGCCAAGGATGTTATAAACCTCGTTTTCTCTGACTCAATACAGTACTTTCTTCGTTTTGTAACCCCAATGTACAGATCAGGAGACTCATCAGTATGATTTTCCATCTGTAACATATTTCATTTTATAAGAAGCAAACATATAGAAAGAGACAAACTGACATAACACAAGTCTACATATCTCATTCTATATAAATCGTTCTTAAATTTTATAACATGTGAGTTAGTGCAGGGGTTTGCAGATCTTTGCACCACGAAACACGCATGCTTTTATTATCACCAGTATGAATGAATAGTTGAAGAAACCAGTAATATCCATAAGAATGAACTGATGATCTATACTCTCTAGTAAATCATTTCTTTAAGTATTAAAGTGCATCTTAAGCATCAATATAATTTCCATGTTCATTTCTAGGGCATCTAAAGCATCAATATACTCTCCATGTTCATTTGAAGTGCTTCTAAAGCATCAACATAGTCTCCATGTTTGAGTACATAAATGGAGAAATAAGAGAAGCAGTTGAAGGTTATCATCTCCTGGTCCCATGATTTCAAAAGAACAGTAACTATGGGGAAACAACATTATGATTCAACCACAAATTTATTGTTTGAAAATAATGCACCTCATCATAGATATCATCTAGAATTCTTTGACCATCAAGAATATCCATGTCTCCTTCCCTTTTAGCAGTAAGCCATGTAGTGCAATCAGGTTTGTTCACTCTAACAGAAGCTGCCTTGTATATGGGACCTACTGCTGATACACCATTTGACAATGCAACATGGAATTGAATATCCCCTATACCTTATAATTTACAGAAAACCCAAGGGCAAAAAAAAAAAAGGAGAGACGTTAGTGATCAAAAATCACAACTTTGAGCAAAAAGAAAGTATGTACATAGAATACAGACAAGTTTATAATGTGAAGCAACAGACAAAAGATTTACAGAAATGTTATATTAATAAGAGCAACAAAGACCTAAAAACAAAAAAGAGGGAAAACATTGATGTGACAAAGGTGAGCTTCACCAAGCACCCTCTCCTCTTAATTGTACATATATTTTAATTTCTATTTCCCAAAATTATCCATAAATCTATTAAACATATAAATAGAAAAGGTGTGCATGCTAGAAAATGTTATATCAAAAAAAGAGCACCGCATAAATAAACACAGAAATAATACCACTAGACTTGTCTTTATCCCTTGCGAATATTAGAGCTATAGCATCTGATTTTGTACTGCCACTGACATTTCTAGTTTCATTCCCACTTCTGTATAGAAAGTGGCCTCTCTCATTACCCACAATGACAGTTTCCTCTGGCATAGCATAATCTGCAATACACGAGTTGTCATAAGCAAATCAAGCATGAGCTTGCCATATAGCAGTTCATCAAAAGTTACTAGTAATAGTAAAAATCTTCCAAGGACCAAAGCAAACCTTCCATTACATGACTTTTCACATACACCAAACAAAGATTTAATTTCCTTTTCCTCTAAAAGAAAGTCTAATACAAGAAAAGGCAAATAAGGAAATTGAATTGGCAGATAAATACTCACCCAACACATCAATATGGGGTTTCAAGTCCACAAGCCTTTCCTATAAAACCGTCCACATCACATGTTAGCAACACAACCAAGGATGAACTGTTCTAAAGATACAGAAGGATGAACTTACTCCAAACATTATAATCCCAACTGGGGATGTACAACCCGAAACAGAGGCTGTGTAATCCTTGATATCCTTCAAAAACTTGTCAGTCATTGCCACTTGAGGTTCCTAATATCCAAATATTTCTTAATGTCAATGCCCTCAAACTACTCAAAAGCTCCTAAAAAAAAAAAATATATATATATATATATATATAACACATATCTTAAAAAATAATGAATGAAAAAAAGTTGTACAAGTCCACCGATCTTAATCTAACTAAACTGACATGATTGCTTAATTTCCTAATTTTCTCTCAAAATTGAACGTTGTATCCAAAATATCTCGCACACCCTGCCACATCATCTAAGATGACCATTTTGTGATGCATTCATTATTTTAAGGGCATTTTGTGATGAATTCATTATTTCAACATAATATCAATATTTCCACAATAAAGCCTCTATTAGAGATAACCACAAATTCATGTTTTGGAGCCAAATTTGTCACCTTTGCTGTTCGTAGAAGTGGGATAGCATCAACTTTTAATCCGGGTACATAGCCAAGAGTGAAAACAATGCCAGTATCTATATCTTCTACGTAACCGTCACCTTCACTATCAGGCTTGACCTACATTAACATTTAAGTAAAAGGGAAAAGAAAATCATCAAAAGATGACAATTTATCAATAAAAAGCAGCCCCCCAACCCAAAAAAAAGAAGAAGAAGAAGATAGAAACCTCTCTAAATTCATTGGTAAGAGCTTCCCTTCCAATTAATCCACTAGCAATAGAAATAATAAGCGGAGTACTCGATCCCAATCTTTTTGTTATCTGCATTATAAGCATTAACAAAAAATTAAGTCACACTTTAAAAAAGCTAAAACACACTGCTCATCCCTTAAATTTAGTTCAAGTTCGATATTTGTCCCTCATATTTAAAAAATTGCAATTCAGTTCATGAAAAATTCAAATAAATAAATAAATTGTCCTTCTATCTATTTTCTATTAAAGTAATTTCATATGTTGCAAAGTGCCGACCTGGAAAATGTCAAAATGCTAACAATAATAAGTCTAGGGACACAAAAATTTCACAACTTTTTACACTATTGTTGAGTTGACGTATTGTGATTGATGTACTTTAAAAGTCGTATCCGTGCTAAGTCCCTAACATATTGTGACTCGTGTACAATAAAAGTCATGCCAATGGTAAGTCCATGTGAAACTAAAAAGTTATGTTGCACAACTTTAAAAAAAAAAAAATATATATATATATATATATATTTGAAATATAGCATTGTTGAAAATTGAACTTGCATGACAATAAATGTTAATTAAAAATAAATTCCTTAAATCAAAGAAAAAAACTAATAATAATAATAATAATAATTAAATTAAATTAAATTAAAAGTAAGATTAAGATTAAGGTGGTAAGCCCATGTGAAACTAAAAAAGTAATATTACAACTCACACTAATTACAACTTAACACCTTGTAACCCCAAGGTTTAAAGGCTCTTTAAAGCCTCATGATATCCATAAAATCATGAGTTCGAAAGCCAGCATTTTGGGCTACTCCATGAGGATTCCTCCCTAATAACCTGGTGTGATACTCGAAAAGATATACCTCATTTCTCCAAAAAAAAAAAACAAAAACCTTAACACCTCATCAAGTTGACAAGTTGTATATATATAGCATTATTAAAATGTTAAAGCTACTACTAATTTTACAATAAATAAATAAATAATTCAAAAACTGAAATGGCAATATATATTATTTAATTTTTTTTTTTTTTTGGAGAATTGTAATATCCATATATTCACAACTAATAATAATAAATAAAAAAAAAAGAAGTTAAAAGTAAGATTAAGATTAAGGTGGAATGAATATCATACAAGGCGAAAAGCATCAATCAAGGAGAATCCACTGCCAATGTTTGCAATAGCGAAATGCGGTCGAATCGGCTCCGATAACACCTTATCAAAAACCTCCTTCACAGCAATCTGTCAAATTTTTCAACAAACACAACAACAACAACAACAACAAAAAATATTCAACTCCAATTTGAAGAAAAGAAATTGTGAGAGAGTCAGATAAGGAAGAAAGAGGGTAGGATGGTAAAAATATATACATCAAGAGAAGGGTTGAGAGAGAGAGCAGAAGCGAGCTTGGGGCGAGAGAGGATGCGATTGCAGACTCTGTTCCACTGCTTCGAAACGCACGTCGCTGACGCGAACCACGGCGCTGGCAGTCTCTCTAGAATGTTCTGCAATACGTCGCCGTTTATCTCCTCGAACCACGGCGTCGTACGGTGCGTTTTGGTCTTGCTCATTCTCAACTTTGACGACGACGATGATGATGAAAATGAAGATGAAGAAGTCTCTGCCTCTGCCTCTGCCTCTGCCATTAGTTGTTGAAATTGAAAAACCAAAAAAAGCTAAAGACAGTACGCTTCGGCTTACTCTTCACGGCTGCTTTTACCATATGTAATAACATAGTCCAGCCACGTGGATTTTTTTATTACTATTATTATTTTTTTATTTTTTTATATAAATATAATTGTTGGAACTTTGAAACTTGTGTCATTTACTATTATTATTATTATTTTTATATATAAAAACAATTGTTTGTCCTATCATAAAAAAATACGATTGTTTGAACTTTGAAGCCTATGTCATTCACTATCATTATTATTATTTTTTCTATATATAAATACAATTGTTTGAAGTTTGAAACCTATGTCACTTACTATTATTATTTTTTTATTAATAAAGTACAATTAACTTTTAAGTACCTGAATGGAATTCTCCGTGACATAAACAATGTGGTTAACAACAAAGACCAAGGACGAGTAATGCCAATTTTGTACCACAACTCTCTATATGGCAAGTTGTGGCATAAAATTGTGCCAATTTTGATGGTATTAACATTACTCGTCCTTGATAGGACCTTGAAACCTATGTCATGGAAAATGCCGGCCACGCACAAAAAAAAAAAAAAAAAAAAAAAAATCCCGCAAGTTTTATAATAACTTACCACGTGGCGAGCTATGAACGATAGAAATTAAATAGCGAGTCCACGTCTTGACCATTTGCAACTCGTCATATGGCGAGTTGTGAACAAAAGTTATGGGATTTTTTGTGTCCATTCAATAATTATTATTCTTTGGCTAAAATGAAAAACATATCCTCTAAGTTTTACTAGAATTCATTTCAGTTCTTTTTAACTTTGTTTTCAGTCATTTTTGTCCTCTAAGTTTCCGCTTGAGAATAATTTATCTAACTTTTTATTAAAAAAATGTTAAAGTATACTTGTAAATGGGAAAAAATGAGATTTTAAAAAGTTATACGTAAAAATCAAAAATTGTATTCAATCGAGGCTTCCATTAGACCTCCATTTAACTATGTCCTTAGAGCATTCGCACCCACACTTCTTTATTGCATATGTTGGAATATTTTACCAACAAAGTGCAAAAGACATACTTTATCGGCACTGCTAATTGCAAAAATTGTTGCAATAGTGCTACAATACCATCTTACATATAAGACGGTACTGTAGCAATTTGTAAAACTTGAACCCCATGTTTTATTAATTTCTCCTCTCTCTCTCCCTGAATTACTTTTTTTTCTCTCTCTCTCTCTAAGTAACTTTTGGTTATATATTTTATTGGGTAAATATATTATTTTAATGTATTGTATAGGAAAATAAAAGTTAAAATATTAGGTGTATTGTAAAATTATATAGTATAAATGATAAATTAACTTTTTAAATAGTAAAATAATTTTTTTTATAAAAATCCGATGCGAATACTCTTAGCATCCCAAAACAGCCTCCCAAAACAATGCCGTCTTTGGTGATTTTTAAATATTTAATTAATAAATTTATTATTTTAATATTTATTTCTAAATAAAAAAGTTATTAAAAAAAAAACCAAATGACATCATCGAGAGAGAGAGTATTCTCTAGGGTCTAGGCCTAAGGAATTAGAAACATTTTTTTGATAAAATCAAGGAATTAGAAACTGTTTGACTAATGAAAATTCAAAACTATTCTCTACCAAACAAAAGTATATACAAAAGTATATTCCAATTTTCAAAGCTAAAGTCTTGAATTAGTATACACGTATTGCGAAGAAAGTCTTGAAAGTAAATTAAAAGTCTTACTAGGTTTACCCCAAAAAAAAAAAAAAATCTTGAATTACCATACACGTATTGCGAAGAAAATGGGTCTATGAAACCTCCGGCAAAGAACTCAACTGAAGTCGCCGACAATGTCCAAAAAAATAAGGGGTTGGTAGGGGTGGGTTTTTATTTTTAATTAAAGTTTTTTTTAATTTAAAAATAAATTATTAAATATTAAAAAAACACCATATAGGACCTCGTTTTGGGAGGGGACTAAGGGCTACTTGTTAATAAGGAGAAAGGTGTTCAGATCACATGATAATCGGACTTGAAATTTTTTAAAATTAATATAGGTTATTGACCACCCAACAAAAAAAAAAAAAAAAAAAAATCTTAACCACCTTAAAAAATAAATAAATAAATAAATTGAACACCCATAATAAATATTTGAGTCCATTAAATAAAAAAATTGATCTCTTTAAAATTTTGGTTTATTAAAGATATAATTACAAAATTATGAGAAATTTTATGTTCACAACATTTTCACAAATAAATCCTAAGTAGAAAATTGTTACTTACTGTTATTAGTGGACAAAATGTAATTTTCAGTGATAAGTTCAAATTATAATTAATAAAAACTTTCAATTTAAAAAGTTTTGTGAAAATGTTGTGAATATAACACTTCTCAAAAATTTCCCAAACAAATACAATTAGCCCAAATCAAATGTTTAGTTGTGATTTGTTAAATTGTGTTTTAAAGATGCAAATTTTAAAATCGGTATATATATATATATATACACACACACATACTAACCTCTAAGTACGCGCGTGAGGCTCCTCTTCTTTTTTGTGTAAGGGTCAATAATTTGCATCTATTATTGTGGGGACAAAAGACCCAGAAATGGGTATTGGGCCGTGGGCCATGTCCGAGGACATTGAAATGTCTAAGGACAAGTAAACGCTAGAGAAGATATGCAAGTCAAATATTTCGTGGAAGAGGTATGGTGATAAGGGGTTGGGATCACAGTCCGAGGTGGAGTACCTCCTCGGCTGGGCAGAGCAGAGGTTAAGGGTTCGGTCTTTCACCCAGAACAACGCACCAGACGACCATACTGGTGAGGATAAACATCAAAAGGGGATAAGACAAAGGAAAAATTGGGAAATATCTCAAGGAAAAGCTGCTACCACCACATTGAATGCTCTACAGCTAACTCTCTGGCCACATTAATGTGAAGGTGATACCTGAACAGTAATCTTCAGTCTTACAGCTACCTACCAAGACTTCAGGAATGTGCTGATGGGACAAGGATCAAAGCCAACAAATTGATCTACACGTGGAAGGCTGAGATGAAGGGAAGTAGAAGAATATAAAGAGGGAAAACCCCATTGGGATCATCTAAAAATCAGTAGAAAAACATTGTAGCCATAAGAACTGTAATTGTACGTAAGTTCAAAAGAGATATATACAGGAACTACTTTACTCAGACTTTGCCGAGGAAGATTTTCCTTGCATAAAAATTGTTTATTTTCATTTTCGAGCCATCTTTAACCAACTGTGATTGTTGTCCAACTCATTGAAGTCCAGTTTCTAGCACACTCTCAACAAATTCATTGTATTGGGCTCTTTGGGCCTTTGTCCTTTTCATTTTTGGGCTTGGGAATTATAACGTGCCCTTACAATTATAATTTAGAATTTTTCTTTTTCAAATAAATAAAAAGGATAAACTTTAGAGATAAACAGTAATTGTAATTTCTTTTTTGAACACGAAGGGAAAAAATCCTAAATTTTAAGAGTTCTCTTTTTGAATTCAAAATGAAATTCATTATTTGTCATTTATGACATTATTTTTTAGAGAAGTTACCCTTCATTAATGATAGTATTTTTGAACTACAAAAAAATCCAGTTCAAAAAGGGAAATCCTCTTATAGATAGTATAGATATAATATATACATATATAAATATATATATATATATAGTCTAAAAAACATACATTTTCAAATAGTTAGTATGTTAGTGCTTGTGTAGAAAGGGAAAATTTCCCGACATATCACAAGCTAACACATCATACTACCAAGTCCACAAAGTACAGCCAGTTACAAAGCACCACGTACTACAACTAGGTTCTGTCATCACCATTCAGGAATCAACAGAAATTTGTCAAGTGTCATGAAATAAAAACATAAAAAGTATGCAAAATGCCAATCACACATCGGCACGTGTAAGCAATAACGTAAGCAGTCCGGCACATGTAAGCAATGACATAAGTAGTCCAATCAGGTGCTAATATGTGTCACCTTGAAAATCAAGACATTTCGGCCAATCAAAAGATGCCACGTGTCTTGGAGAAAAAAGTCTTAAAGCTCCTCCAATCAGACTGTGACACGTGACACCAATCAGACTCCGCCACTTGTCGCTCACCCACCCCTAAACTCCTATAAATAGGAGCCTTCCTAAGGCATATCTATACACATACCAAGACATCTAAAGCATAAGCAGCATCAAAGAAGATTCAGAAGTACAGAAGCTCTGCTGGAATCAAGCCCTGAAGCCTCCAAGAACTTCAATAACTTCAACCTTAAATACGAAGAACATTCGAAGTAAAATCGTCCAAACTACCTACCTAGTGTGAGCGACCACGACCCCGACCAGCCATTTTTTTCTCAAACTGGGCCTAACCCGCGCTAACGGATGGGATCGTGATACTCAAAATGTCAAATTTACTGTAAAATGTACTCCCTCCTAGATAGAGGGTTTTGCATGAAGTTGCCACTTATTTAATTTAAATGGAAAAATAATAAAACCTTCTCTATAAAAAAATGCTTTTGTTGTATTAATATATATGACAATTTACATCAATTTTGTAACAAAATTTACAATGTTTTTTTGGTCCTAGATACAATCTAAGAAAGTAAATTACATTGCTCTGTTTCCAAGTTACATTCTAAAAAATGTAAAATTACATATAAAAGAGCCTAGTCTAGAACCTTTGTTCTTGGTTCGGAGGCTAATTTACGAGATAGGAAGGGATTAAGCACCCATCTCGCCTGGTAAAACCGGTCTCCTAAGTTAAGGTGGCCAATATCATGTCATGTCAATCAAATGCAAATAATATATCACATAAACATGTTAATTTGCAAGAATTGTAAACAAACATGTGTTGGGGAATTTAATGTAAAGAGAAAAAAAAAGGGTGAAATTTGTTAGATAATAATGTAAATGTAAAGAAAGCATGAAAGTAATGACATGTTCATCCAAGAATTTAATGTAAAATAGAGAATTCCTAGCTTAGACATGTTCATCCAAGCATGTTTAATAGATCAGAAAATTAGATATGTTCATCCAATCATGTTATAAAAAGTAAATAATAACTTAGAAGTGTTCATCCAAGCATGTGAAGGAAAACAGAGAATTGTCATGTTATTTGTCATCCATACAATTGCAAATGGAAAAAAAAAAAAAAAAAAAAAAACGTTTAAGCATATTTGATCATCCAAGAAATTATGAAAAAAAAAAGTAAAGAAAAATCACCTAGACATGTTCATCTAGAGAAAATTAGAATATTTAGACATGTTCGTCTAAGCATTTTAAAAAAGAGTAAAACAACTACCTAGACATGTTCCTCTAAGCATTCAAGTGGAAGTTGAGCATTAGCCTAGAAGTGTTCATCTAAGCATGTAAAAGGAAAATCAATGAGATATCTAGACATGTTTATCCAAGTATATCACCGAAACTTTAGAAAATTTGAATGTCATGTGTCATGGGATTAGGGAATGTTATTACATTAATTTTATGTGAAAACGCATTGTATTACAAGAAACCAATTCAATATCTATATTTGTTAGAAGTTATGAGAACAAATTCAACATATAGAGGAAAGATCAAGGATTGGCATGCAAAAGGAATTTGAGTATTTAGCATGTGATGAAGAACTAACATCTGAGCATGTTGGAGGAAAAAAAGAAAATCAAGCAGGTGACAGAAAACAAAAGTTTAAACATGTTAGAAGAAAATGAAAATTAAGCATGTGATAGCAAACTAGAGTTCAAGCATGTTGGAGGAAAATGAAACTTAGGCATAGGATAACAAACTAAAAGTTTAAGTAAACTCAACATTTAAGTCTGAATATCAAACTAAAGGCTGAATATAAAAAATAAATGAGATCATAAACTCAAGTCAATGCAATACATATAGTTTATATACATATGACAGTACATATAGTTTATTAATATGATACATTATATAAACAAGATTGAAAGGAAAAGAACCAAGTAATGAAAAGAAAGCTTAATAAAAAATCTACATACATTTTATGAGAACATAAAGGAAAGCAATTTAGCAATTTGAGATAGATGAATCTTAATATTTTCTGAAAGACTAGAGAGAGATTAAGAAATATAAGGAACAATAAACTAGTACAGAAATTTAACACATGAAACATAAAGAAGATAGCATGAACAAAGTGCAGAAATTTAACAAACATGGAATAATAAACTAGTGCAAAATTTAAAGAACATAATTAACTACTTACCAGCGTAAGGCATAAATTAAAGGGATAAGTGATCACTTAAAGGGCTAGGGAGAAAGTAAGGAGGTACTAAACTACAACCAAAGTAAGAACAATGGTTGCACACAGCTTTTCTTTTCTGCTTTCTCACTAGCTCTCCAGAGGAAATGGGGTGCAGAAAATGGAAGAGGTCTTCTCTATTTATAGGGGAAGGGATGGCTTAACTTTAAATCTAAGTTATTAGCTTTCTTCTAAAGCTAAGGAAGGAGATAAACCTGTTTAGATAAGCTGGGACGGAGTTGGTGTTGACCCCCATTTGAATTTTGAAAGGAAGTTGAAGTTGAAGATGATACTGAACTTGTGTTATCTTTTGCAACTGTTTCGTATTTTGGCTGTAACTTTCTGCTCTAAATTCCAATTGATTTGGGATTAGTGATTTTTGAAAGGAAATTCAATTCCCTACAACTTTTCTAGAAATAGAGAAAACCAAATTTCAATGTTTTCTAGGCCAAAAATGTGATTCAAGTTGCTGCTAAAAATAGTAATGTTTTTTTAGCATTTTTTGTTATTTTTGAAAATTTTCCTGGATCATATCTTTTTCTCTATCCAAATTTTTTTTCAAAGAGCAGATAAGAGGCCATAAAGGAAAACCTTTTTTTTATTATTTCTTAAGAAATAATAAGAAAAAATGAAATCCAATCAAAATTCACACTTAATTAATTTTAAATTAATTCTTGTTAGAACCAATCAAAATTAAGATTATGTTTGGTAACAGTTTTTGTTTTCTACTTTCAAATTTTTTTTTTGGGAATATAAAGAAAAAAAAATTCTTGTATTTTTGAAATCAAAAACATGTTTGGTTAGTTGAAATATAAAAAAAAAAATGGAAAAAAAAATAGAAAATACTAAAATATGTTGTTACTAAGATTTAAACTTTAATGCTAACTCATTAAATGAGACAGATTCATTAAATTAAATGTGTATTTTCATTGACTTTTGAAAATTAAAAATTGAAAACAACATTTTGCATGTTTTTAGTTTCCTTCACAAAATGAGTTTTGAACAAGTTTTGTTTTGAGTCCATTTTGGGTTGTCAAACAAGTTTTTTAATTTCAAAAATAGAAATTTTTTTTGAAAACAGAAAATAAGGGGAAAAAACAGTTACCAAACATACCCTTAAGTGTTTAAAATAAGACGTGGTTGGGCCCATTGTGTAGGTGAGCCACGATCATTGAAAATTGTTTATATGATAACTTTTGATCAGGAGGTCCGATCAAGGCCCATGATATGCCATTGTGATCGTTAGAGCATCCAAATTTGTTTTGTATCACAAATCTGAAGACCTATCTATTGAAAATACGATCATGCCCTTGGTGCAAAATTACTGCTTTGCCCCAGAATGTCGGTTAAATTTAAGTTATAAAATGAAGTGTCTACAAATCTTAAAGTTTGCTGAAATTAAGCTCAAAAGCCTCCAAAAATTTCAATAAACCACAAATCAGTGAAGGTCTACGGATTAAGCCCCAAAAGCCCCGAAAAACTTCCACCATAAACCTCCAAAGACGAAGAACACACGAAGAACAAAGAATTTCTAACAAGCTCATAGCCAGAGATTCATTGTAATTCTATTTCAAGGGTCTTCGATCCATTCCTCAGCCAAATTAAAGGATATTTTTATATATATAAATACAATTGTTTGAACTTTGAAACCTATGTCACTTACTAATATTATTTTTTTATTAATTTAAGTACAATTAACTTTTAAGTACTTGGTTCTCAAAAAAAAAAAAAACTGTTAAGTACCTGGATGGAATTCTCCATGAAATAAGCAATGTCGTTAACAACAACAACCAAGGACGAGTAATGCCAGTACCACTGAAAGTGGCACAATTTTGTGCGAGTTGTGGCGCAAAGTTATGCCAATTTTGGTGGTACTAGCATTACTCGTCCTTGATAGGACCTTGAAACCTATGTCATGGAAAATGCCGGCCACACAAAAAAAAAAAAAACCCACAACTTTTATCATAACTTACCACGTGGCGAGCTGTGAATGATAGAAATTAAATGGTGAGTCTATGTCTTCACCACTTGCAACTGGTCATATGGCGAGTTGTGAACAAAAGTTATGGGATTTTTTGTGTCCATTCAATAATTATTATTCTTTAGCTAAAATGCAAAACATATCCTCTAAGTTTTACTATAATTCATTTAAGTTCTTTTTAACTTTGTTTTCAGTCATTTTTGTCCTCTAAGTGTCTGTTTGGGAATAATTTATCTAACTTTTTGTTAAAAATATGTTAAAGTATACTTGTAAATGGGAAAAATTGAGATTTTAAAAAGTTATACGTAAAAATCAAAAATTGTATTCAATATAGGCTTCCATTAGACCTCCATTTAACTATGTCCTTAGAGCATTCGCACCCGCACTTCTATATTGCATATGTTGGGATATTTTACCATCAAAGCGCAAAAGACATGCTTTATTGGCACTGCTAATTGCAAAAAAATTTGCAATAGTGTTACAGTACCGTCTTACAGAGAAGACAGTATTGTAGCAACTTGTAAATTTTGAACCGCATATTTTATTAATTTCTCCTCTCTCTCTCTCCCTGGATCACTTTTCTCTCTCTCTCTGAATAACTTCTGGTTATATATTTTATTGGATAGATATATTATTTTAATATATTATATAGAAAAATAAAAGTTGAAATATTAGATGTGTTGTAAAATTATATAGTATAAATGATAAAGTAGTTTTTAAAATAGTAAAATAGAATTTTTTGTAAAAATCCGATGCGAACCATCTTAGCATCCCAAAACAGCCACTCAAAAAAATGCCATCTTTGGTGATTTTTAAATATTTAATTAATAAATTTATTATTTTAATATTTATTTCTAAATAAAAAAAGTTATTAAAAAAAAAACAAATGACACCGTCGAGAGAGAGAGTATTCTCTAGGGTCTAGGCCCAAGGAATTAGAAACATTTTTTTTGATAAAATCAAGGAATTAGAAACTGTTTGACTAATGAAAGTTCAATACTATTCTCTACCGAACAAATTAACAAAAGTATATTCTAATTTTCAAAGTTAAAGGCTGAGGGGTTGTTTGGTAACTGCTTTTAAACAATAGTTTTCAGTGTTTAAACAATAATAATATTTTTAACGCGTATTTTTATAACACTTAAATATATATTTTCATAACACTGAAGACTAAATAATAATATTTAAACACTGCTACTTGACAAGGCTTAAATCTTATATTACTAGGTTTACCCAAAAAAAAAAAAAGTCTTGAATTACTATACACGTATTGCGAAGAAAATGGGTCTATGAAACCTCCGGCAAAGAACTCAACTGAAGTCGCCGACAATGTCCAAAAAAATAAGGGATTTGGTAGGGGTGGGTTTTTATTTTTAATTAAAGTTTTTTTTTAATTTAAAAATAAATTATTAAATATTAAAAAAACACCATATAGGAACTCGTTTTGGGAGGGGAAGCTACTTGTTAATAAGGAGAAAGGTGGTCAGATCACATGATAATCGGACTTGAATTTTTTTTTTTTTTTTTATGTACCTTAAAAAAAAAGTTAAATTTTAAATTAATATAGGTTATTGACCACCCAAAAAAAAATTCTTAACCACCTTAAAAAAAAAAAAAAAAAAAAAAAAACTTGAACACCCATAATAAATATTTGAGTTCATTAAAAATAAAATTTGATCCCTCTAAAATTTTTGTTTATTGAAGATTGAATTACAAAATTATGAGAAATTTTATGTTCATAATATTTTCACAAATAAATCCTAAATGGCAGATTGTTACTTACCGTTATTAGTGAACAAAAGGTAATTTTTAATAGTAAGTTCAAATTATAATCAATAAAAACTTACCATTTAGAAAGTTTTGTGAAAATGTTATGAATATAACATTTCTCAAAAATTTCCCAAACATATACGAGATATGAACAATACCTCGGTCTCCCGTCACTGGTTGGTAGAGATAAAAAGAAGTCCTTTAGTATTATTAAGGAAAGAATCTGGAAAAAACTCAAGGGGTGGAATGAGAAGTTATTGTCTCAAGCCGGGAGGGAAATACTTTTCAAGGCAGTAATTCAAGCAATCCCGACTTACACAATGTCTTGTTTTAAGTTGCCTAAATGTCTTATTAAGGATATTGAAACTTTAATTAGGAAGTTCTGGTGGGGATACAGAGGTGAGCAGAGGAAGATTCATTGGATTAGTTGGGAAAAACTTTGCCTCCCAAAAAATGAAGGTGGTATGGGTTTCCGAGAACTGAGTAAATTCAACGACTCCCTACTCGCTAAGCAGGTTTGGTGTTTAAACTCTCAGGAAAATTCTCTGTTTCACAAAGTGTTCAAAGCAAAATTTTTTCCTAATTGTTCTATCATGGACTGTGATAACTCAAATAAGGGTTCCTATGCTTGGAAGAGCCTCTGCCAAGCGAGACATGTCATAGAGCTGGGTTCGGTCTGGAGAGTTGGTGATGGTCAGTCTATACAGATTCGAAGGGATAGGTGGTTGCCAAAAACTTCGTGTTCTAGAATAGTTTCTCCCCTATCAGTTCTGCCCCCTGAATCTAGAGTTTGTGATCTAATTAATGCCGAGACACACACCTGGAAGGTCGACTTGGTTAAGCAAGTCTTCATCCCTCAGGAAGCTAGTATTATTCTCGGCGTCCCACTGAGTTTCCAGGGTGTTGCAGATAAGCAGGTTTGGCTCCCTACCCCTCAAGGTACCTTCTCAACTCGTAGTGCCTATAAACTTCTTGCTGGTGTGAGCAGACAAGTGCTGCCATCTTGCTCAAGTCCTAATCGTAACCACTTGATGTGGAATAGCATCTGGAATTTACAAGTTCCACATAAAGTCAAGCACATGATTTGGCAGGCTACACATAATGCTCTCCCTTCTCTCTATAATCTTTGGCGAAGAAATGTGGTTAGATCAGTTCTTTGCTCCAGTTGTAAATCTGACAGTGAAGACATTGTGCATGTTTTATGGAGTTGTGTTTCCCTTATTCCCATTTGGGAGTCAAATGAAGTGACAACAAAACTACTCAGGTACAAGTTTTTCTTGTTTGCTGATTTGTGGGAGATGTTATTGAAGATGAAGGAAAGGTTAGATGTAAATCTTATGGCCATGATTTTCTGGTTTATCTGGTCTAGAAGAAACTCAGTAAGAGTGGGGGAGCAGTTCATTGAGGTACAGCAGATTCGAAAGAGAGCGATGGCTTACCTCTAGGATTTTCAGCAGGTGCAATGTAGCAAGGGTCATTGATCTCTGTCAAGTGAAAGAGCTGTTCGGTGGATCCCTCCTATATTTCCACTTTATAGAGTTAACTTTGATGGGGCCACCTTCATTAAGTTAGGTGCTGCTGGGCTGGGTGCAGTTGTACGTGACCATACAGGTAGTGTTCTTGGAGCCTTGGCAGAAAGAATTCACCTGCCATCTTCTCCAGCAGTGGTTGAAGCTTTGGCATGTAGGAGGGCTTTGTATTTTGCGAAGGAATTAAGCATATTTGAAGTTTTTGTTGAGGGCGACTCTGAGGTCATTATCAAGGCTATCCTAGCAAGAGATATGGCCAATCTGGAGTATGGTCATGTGATAAGTGACATTTTGATTGTAGCAAATGATTTTCGATGTTGTAATTTTTCTCATGTAAAACGCATAGGCAATTCAGTTGCCCATTTTCTTGCCAAGAAATCTGTTTCTGGCAATGAGCTACAGGTTTGGATTGAATCCTCTCCTGATGATATAGCTCCCCTAGTAACTCGAGACTCGTTGTAATCTTTTTGAGTTATTGAATAAATTTCTTGGCCTTCGGGTCGGGTTTTTCTCAAAAAAAAAAAAAAAAAATACTATTAGTCCAAATCAAATGTTTAGTTGTGATTTGTTAAATTGTGTTTATCTCCTCGAACCACTACGTCATACAGTGCATTTTGGTCTTGCTCATTCTCAACATTGGCAACGACGACTACGACGATGTTAATGATGAATATGATGAAGAAGATGAAGAAGTCTCTGCTTCTGCCATAGTTGTTGGAAAAAAAAAAAAAAAAAGCAAAACAAAAAACAAAGTAGCTAAAGACAATATGCTTTGGCTTACTCTTCACGGCTGCTTTTACTATGCAATAACATGGTCCAGCCACGTGGATTTTTTTATTACTATTATTATTTTATTATTATTTTTAGATATGCAATTGTTTGAGAGAATTTTAATTTATTGCGTCTGTTTTTTATGATAGAGCAAGGCAATCGGTTTTGGTTTTAAGCGAGAATTGAACCCCAAATCTCTTATTTAACCATCAGAAATTTTACTAGTTGAGTTAACTGGAACCCATGTAAATACAATTGTTTGAACTTTAAAACCTATGGATCCGTTTGGGATCCGATTATTTTGCTAAAATTGAAAACTTTTTGCTGAAACTGAAACTGAAAATAAGTTGGCAAATTTTGCCAATTTATTTTACTATTCAGCTTATTTTTGTTACTATTCATGGATCCTATTGCACTTTTTGGTACTATTCACGAGTGCCATTATACTATTTCAACTAATTTTTACCTTTATCTATAATATTTTCAGTGAAAAATTTTCAATTTCAACAAAATAATTAGATCCCAAATAGACTCATCATTTAATATTATATATATATATATATATAACTTTGAAACCCATGTCATTTACTATTATTTTTTTTTTTTTTTATGTATAGATAAATACAATTAACTTCTAAGAGCATCCACAGTAGATGTGCCAAATGCCAAATATTTAGCACATTTGGCACACCAAACACCAAAAAACACCTCACAGCAAATGTTTGAAATGTTGCAAATATTTGGCATTTGTGTCCGTATCGTTGCAAATTTGCAATGGTACGGACACAAATGCTAAAACCAAAATAATGTTTTTTATTCGGCTTTCTCTCTCCTCTCACTTCTTTAATTGATTTTTTCTCTCTCTTCTCACATCAGATTCCAGCTCCTCCCTCAACAGAGAAAGAACACACTCCACATCTTCAAACAATAAGCTCCAAGGCAAGGTGGCCATTATCACCGAAGGCACAAGCGGCATGGGCGAGGACACGGCTCGCGAGTTCGCTGCTCACAGCGCACGAGCCATCGTCATCGCCGATGTCCAAGACGAGAAGGGCCAAAACGCCGCCGTGTCTTGCCGTCCAGGTTTCTCTGATCTCACTTGCCACCATCTCGCCGTGAAATGGGATGGTGCTATGGATTTGAGATTTGGGATGGTGGCGATGGGTTTGAGATTTGTGGTTGTGCCGATCTCTCAAGTTGTGTTTTTTTTTTTTTTTTAAGGTGGCCTTGGTGGATGTGGGTTTGTGCTGGTGTTGGCTAGCCGATGTTGTTGCTGTTGGTGGCCGTTGTTGCGGCAGTGGTGGATGTGCTGTTGTTGTTGTTGATGGTGATGATAGGGAGGCCGATCTCTCTGGTTGTGTTTTTTTTTTTTTTTTTTTTTAAGGTGGCATTGGTGGATGTGGGTTTGTGCTGGTGGTTGGTCGGCCGGTGTTGTTGCTGTTGGTGGCCGTTGTTGCTGTTGATGGTGATGATAGGGAGGAGATAATATATTATTTTAATGTGTAGTAAATATTATTTTAATGTATAGAATTGAATGATAAAACATCTGATAAATGAGATGTTGTAAAATAATGTGGTAAAATAATAAAGTAGGCTTTTGGTGTGTTAAAATGACATTTTTTTTTTGCAACATCTAATAAGGATGCTCTAAGTACCTTGACTAAATTCTGCGTGACGTAAGTGATGTCGAACTCTGACAACAACATCTGCCATTGAATAGTCCTTCTTGGTAGAACTTTGAATGCCGGCCACGAAAAAAAAAAAAAATCCCACAACTTGTCATGTAGGAGAAGTTATTCTGTGTTTCCGTTGCATGTTTCTTCTACCTCACATGAGGGTAGACCCACAAAAAAAAAAAAAAAAAAAAAAAAAAAAAAAAAAAAAATCCCACAACTTGTCATGTAGGAGAAGTTATTCTGTGTTTCCATTGCATGTTTCTTCTCCCTCACATGAGGGTGGACCCACAAGTGGGGTCCACCCTCATGTGAGGGAGAAGAAACATGCAACGAAAACATGGTGAATTTTTCTGTCATGTAGAAAGTAATAAATGGTGGAAATTAAATAGTGGGTCCATGTCTTCACCACTTGTAACTCGCTCTATGGCGAGTTGTGATTTTTGTGTCCTTTCAAAAACTATTATTCTTTAACTAAAATACAAAACATATCTTTAAAGTTTTACTAGAATTTATTTTAGTCGATTCTAAAAAAAGAAAAAAAATTTATTTTAGTCATTTTTAACTCTAATTTCGGTTATTTTTGTCCTCTACGTCAAAGTTTCCTTTTTAAGTTAATTTTATTTTTTGGTAGAACTTTCAAAAATTATAAGTAAAAGCTAAAAATTGTATTCAATGGAGGCTTTTAGTAGACCCGTTTTTGGTAATTTTAAATATTTAATTAATAAACTTATTATTTTAATATTTATTTCTAAATAATAATAAATAAATAAATAAACCAAATGACATCATCGAGAGAGAGACTATTCTCTAGGGTCTAGGCCCAAGGAATTAGAAACTTTTTTTTTTTTTTTTTTAATAAACCAAAGGAGTTAGAAACAATTTGACTAATGAAAGTTCGAAACTATTCTCTAGCAAACAAAAGTATATTCCAATTTTCAAACCTAAGGACTAAGTCTTATATTACTTGGTTTACCAAAAAAAAAAGAGTCTGAAATTATTACTATAATGTATTGCGAAGAAAATGGGTCTATGAAACCTCCGGCAAAGAACTCAACTGGAGTCGCCGACAATGTCCAAAAAAAAGAAAATCGATTTCTACCTCTGACCCAGCACTTGCACCTTTTTCAAGGATTTGGTTGGGGAGGGTTTTTATTTTTAATTAAAGTTTTTTTAATTTAAAAATAAATAATTAAATATTAAAAAAAAAAAAACACCAAATAGGACCTCGTCTTGGGAGGGGACTAAGGGCTACTTGTTAATAAGGAGAAAGGTGGTCAGATCACATGAACATCGGATTTGAAATGTTTTTTTTCTTTTTACCTACTTAAAAAAAAGTTAAATTTTAAATTAATATAGATTGTTGACCACCAAAAAAAAAAATCTTGATCACCTTAAAAAAACAAAAACTTGAACGCCCATAATAAATATTTGAATCCATTAAAAATAAAATTTGATCTCTAAAATTTTGTTTTATTAAAGATTGAATTACAAAATTATGATAAATTTTATGTTCATAACATTTTCATAAATAAATCATAAATGACAGATTATTGTTTACTGTTATTAGTGGACAAAAAGTAATTTTCAATGGTAAGTTCAAATTATAATTAATAAAAACTTACCATTTAGAAAATGTTGTGAACATAACACTGCTCAAAAAATTTCCAAACAAATACAATTAGCCCAAATCAAATGTTTAGTTGTGATTTGTTAAATTGTGTTTTAAAGATGCATATTTTAAAATCATTATATATATATACACACACACACACACTAACCTCTGAGTACGTGCATAAGGCTCTTTTATTTTTATTTTTGTAAGGGTTAATAATTTGTATTTATTATAATTTAGAATTTTTTTTTTCAAACAAATAAAAATGATAAACTTTAGAGATAAACAGTAACTGTAATTTCTTTTTTGAATGTAAAGAGAAAAAAAATCCTAAATTTTAGAAGTTCTCTTTTTGAATTCAAAATAAAATTTGTTATTTGACATTTATGACATTCTTTCTAAGAGAAGATTTTTCGACCTATTACAAGCTGATACATCATACTACCAAGTCCATAAAGTATGGCCAATTACAAAACACTACGTACTACAACTAGGTTCTACCATCACCATTCAGGAACCAATAGAAATTTGCCAAGTGTCATGAAATAAAAACATAAAAAGCATGCAAAATCCCAATCATACATTGACCCGTGTAAGCAATGACGTAAGTAATCCGGCGCGTGTAAGCAATGACATAGATAGTCCAATCAAGTGCTCACATGTGTCACCTCGAAAATCAAGACATTTCGGCCAATCAAAAGATGCCACGTGTCTTGAAGAAAAAAAGTCTTAAAGCTCCTCTAATCAGATTGTAACACGTGACACTAATCAGACTTCATCACGTGTTGCTCACCCACCCCCAAACTCTTATAAATAGAAGCCTTCCTAAGGCATTTCCATACACATACTTAGACATTTAGAGCACAAACAGCATAAAAGAATATTCAGAAGTACAGAATCTCTGCTAGAATCAAGCCCTGAACCTCCAAGAATTTCAATAACTTCAACCTCGAATACGAAGAACATTCGAAGCAAAATCGTCCAAACTACTTGCCTAGATCTTAAAGTTTGCTGGAATCAAGCTCAAAAGTCTCCAGAAACTTCAACAAACCACAAATTACTGAAGCTCTATGGATTGAGCCCCAAAAGCCCCGAAGAACTTCCATCACAAACTTTCGAAGATGAAGAACATGTGAAGAGGTTCTTGTCAACCTCTTGACCATGATTTCCCCAAAAAAGAAATTAATGAAGAATTGTGTCGATTTAATCCTAATTAGTTTAAAGAGTACAAAATTTGGTTGTGAAAAAAAATCATAAAAAAGGATGTTACATTTTGTATATATTGTTACTTATTAATTGAATGCTAGATAGTTTAATGATTACTTGGTTGTGTACGTTAAAAAAAATTTAGTTGATAATATTGATAATAAATCTATAATAAAACGATTTTAAAATATGAAAACTCGTAGAAAAAAATTATAAAACTTTATATATTTGCATTTTTTTTTGTCACGTTATAATATTCAAGTTTAATTTTTATTAATTTTTTTAATGACCACTCTTAAAAAAATTTATAGAGCCACCATTATTAATGGCTGAATTAAATGGAGGCTTAACAAAGGCCTTAATTGAACATTTTTAAAATTTAAATGACTGAATTGACCAAAAACAAAATTAAAGTACTACTGAAATGAGTTTATGTTCTCTACCAAACAAAAGTATATTCCAATTTTCAAACCTAAAGACTAAAGTCTTATGTTCATTAAAAATAAAAAGTCCCAAAAACCCCCGGCTAAGAACTGAACTGGAGTGGCCGACAATGTCCCAAAAAATAAAGAGAACGATTTCCACCTCTGACTAGCACTTGAACATTTTTTAGGGATTTGGTAGGGGTGGGTTTTTTTTTTTTTTTTTTTTTTGTAATTTAAAAATAAATAATAAAATATTAAAGTTATTAATTAAACATTAAAAAACACCAAATAGGACCTCGTTTTGGGAGGGGACTAATGGCTGGCTAGGGGCGGCTTTACTTGTTAACAAGGAGAAAGGTGGTCAGATCACCTGAACATCGGACTTGAATTTTTATTTTTTATATACCTTAAAAAGGTTAAATTTTATATATTAATATAAATGGTTGACCGCTCTAGAAAAAAATCTCGACCACTTAAAAAAAAAAAAAAAACTTGAACACCCTTGAAAAAAAATATTTGAGCCCATTAAAAATAAATTTTCATCTCTCCAAAATTTTGGTTCATTGAAAATTGAACAAAAAAATTATGAGAAATTTTATATTCACAACACTTTCACAAATAAATCTTAAGTGGCAAGTTATTACTTGCTATTATTAGTGGACAAAAGATAATTTCAGTGGTAAGTGTTGGTTTGGATACAGATGAAAATGTTGGCGTCTGCGTTTTCCTCTTTTTTTTTTCTTTTTTTTTTGGAGAGACCCGCGTTTCTTTTTGATTTTGTCTGTCAGTGCACTATTCACACTAGCAAAATAAGCGGTGGACAGTGCACACCAGTGGGTCTTGTGCACTGTTCACAGGACCCACAAACCTCACTTTTCAACAATTTTTTCATTAAAAATGGGTCTCACGGTACTATTCACACGTTTAAAAATTATTTTGCTACAGTATTTTCAGTTTTCAGTTTTTAGCAAAATAAACGATATCCAAATGGACCCTAAGTTCAAATTAAAACCAATAACAACTTATCATTTAAAATTGCCCAAACAAATTCAGATTAGCCCAAAAGCCCAAATCAAATGTTTAATTGTGATTTTTTAAATTGCGTTTTCAAAAGGCATATTTTATACATACATACATATATATATATATATATATATATATATATATACTCTAAAAAAATGTATATTTTCAAATAGTTAGTCTGTTGGTGCTTACTTTTAGTCTTTAGCTAAATTTGTTGAATTTATGTAATACATTTTGTACACATGCATATGCACTAAAGTAATACCTGAATATTTTATTGAATATGATTAATGTAATAGTTGAATGGCCAAATTGAATATATATATATATATATATATATATTTTTTTTTTTTTGAGAATAAGCCAAATTGAATATATTGAATGAACTTATAGTTTACCCTTTATTCTTTTGCTAGCACTATCACTATGAACAAATTTCTTATAAGGAAATCACTTGTATTGCAAAATTCATCTTTTAAGCAATTCGTATTTACTTGAATAATCTTCTTTCATATCCTAGCCTATGAGAAAATATCTCATCTTTTCATCCTAATTATCAGGATGAAATAATTAGAGCATATTTACAAAGAGGTTCTTGTCAACCTCTTGACCATGATTTCCCTAAAATAGAAATTAATGGAGAATTGGTCGATTTAATCCTAATTAGTTTAAAGAGTACAAAAATTGGTTGAAAAAGATCATAAAAAAAGATGATGCATTTCCTTTATATTGTTACATATTAAATGAATGCTAGATCGATAGTTTAATAGTTGCTTGGTTGTGTATATTGAAAAAAAAAATGTAGTTGATAGCATTGATAATGAATTTATAAAAAAACGATTTCAAAATATGAAAACTTGTTGAATGAAATTTTAAATTTTTTATATATTTGTGTGTTTTTTTTTGTCACATTGTTATATTTAAGTTTTATTTTTATTAAAATTTGTTTAATTTAAGTTTTTTAATGATCACCTGTAAAAAAATTCTTAGAGCCACCATTACTAATGGCATAATTAAATGGAGACTTAAGAAAGGCCTTGTTTGGTCACTTTCAAAACTTAAATGACTGGATTGTCTAAAAACAAAATTACAAGGCTAAAATGAATTCTAACAAAACTCAGAAGGTGAATTTTGTATTTTAGCCTTATTCTTTCTTATGATAATAATAAAACACCAAAATAAATGAATCATTTTCCAAAACGTATATTCTATTAAACTCCCTTTTTTCTATGATTAGTAGCAACCTAACTTTTAACTTCTCTTATTTAACTTGCAGTGACATAGAGTTGATTTAAAAAAAAAAAAAAAAAAAAGAAGTGGAAAACAATGTCTAAAAAAGAAGCAATAATTTTTCTGTTAAGAAAAATAGTTTTCCTTTTTTTTTTTTTTTTTTCTTTTTTAGATGTTACCAAATACTAGAAAACCATTTTCACATAAGGTTTCCCATTGAAATAAACGAAGCATTAGTGTATGCAAAGATTCCAATCAAGGTTGCTTATTTGAGTAGTAGTAACTTGCTGGAACTCCATACTTTTTACCTAATTCAAGAAGTATTATGTATATGTCATTCCGAAGAAATTTATTAATTTGCTAATAAGTCATTTAATGGTAGTTCTATCTGTCATTTTTGTTGTGAAAGATCATATAGGCCCGTTATGCCATAAGTAGCTCCATATTCCATTGAGTAGGGCGTGATAATCGGTTTGAGTCAATGAATGAAAAACTTCATTTTCTCAATTTAAATTAGAGTAAAAAATCAAGAACTATGGTCCTAAATGGAGCTAATTAGAACACACTATTACGTTGAATTAACTAATTAAGTGAGATTCGAATCTTGTTAAAGGAGTACCATTTGTGTCAATTTAATCTTGAAATTTTAAAAATGGATTTCAGATGACTTTTATTCATACTTACCTAAGTTACCTTTAAAATATAATGTTGAAATTTGGATAAGTTGTACATCTTTTATCTATTTGATTTTGTATTAATAAGGATCAAAATTAACTATGATATGGATATAAAAGAAGAGTCCCATTTTATGTACTCAGTCCATTCAAATCATTTGAGTAGCACATTCAAAATGATTAAGCAAGATTTCAATTTAATAAGCTTTCCAACATATTGCCCAAAATTATAATTGGGCCCCTACAACTACCATAACATAAATTCAACATAATGGCCGCCATAACCCACCATGAAACTTGCATATAAACCTAATTCCAAGAAAATTATAATTGTTGCCCCTACAACTACCATAACATAAATTCAACATAATGGCCGCCATAACCCACCATGAAACTTGCATATAAACCAAATTCCAAGACATGTTTGAGGTAACACTAATTATTTATAATTAAAAAACCATAGCTTCTTAAGAGAGAGAGATAACACTAACTTGGGCATCAAAGATCCCAAGCCCAACATCACACCAATGTCTTCTTATATCTTTTTTTTTTGTAGGTATTCATTGTCCACATCAGCCATACAATCAACTAATTCATCAATTATAAGTTGAACAACTATTTTTGTTAAAATTAATTCTATCAGGGAAGTTAAAACGATTAATATTATATGACTTTTAAATTTTCATGATGTAAGATAACACAATAGTAGTTAACTATCAGGGAAGTTAAATTGTAATTTGCCTCTCTTTATTTATTGTTTTTCCAAGACAACTTGTAAATCACTAGACATTTTCTACCTTTTCTGTTTAGGTTTAGAGCTAACATGACCTGTAGTTTTATTCATTTTCCAAATAACTTGTAGCTTAATACCCCTCCCACTTTTGAATGTATACTTTCATACCTCGATGGTCACAATGCCTGATATGTCAGCCAAACGCTCCTACAAATAGCCAGAACAAACTTAAATCTTTGAGGCAACTGAGGGAAATCGAATGATTCTAGAGCACGAGGTTGACGATAGAGCAAGACAATTAGTTTTGGGTGTAAGTGAAAATTGAACCCAGATCTTTTATTCAACCGTTAGAGATTTTACCAGTTTTATGTATATATAAATACAATTAACTTTTAAGTACCTTAATTGCTGATGATAGCTCTATCATCAGATCAAAACATCAATCGATTTTTGGTGTAGGAGGGAATTGAACCCCCGATCTCTTATTCAACCATCAGAGATTTTATCAATTAAGCTAACTGAAACCCACATAAATACAATTGTTTGAACTTTGAAAGGTATGTCATTTACTATTATTATTATTATTATTATAATTGTTTGAACTTTGAAATCTATGTCATTTACTATTATTATTTTTTTATGTATATATAAATACAATTAACTTTTAAATACCTTGATTGAATTCCGCGTGACATAAGTGATGTCGAACTCTGATAACAACATTGGCCATTGAACAGTCCTTCTTGGTAGAACTTTGAAACCTATGTCATGGAAAATGCCGGCCATGCAAAAAAATAAAAAATAAAAAAATCCCACAACTTGTCATATGGCGAGCTATGAGTGGTGAAGATTAAATGACGGGTCCACATCTTCACCACTTGCAACTTGTCACATGGCGAGTTGTGACAAAAATTATGAGATTTTTGTGTCCTTTCAATAACTATTATTCTTTGGCTAAAATACAAAACACATTCTCAAAGTTTTACTAGAATTCATTTTAGTCCTTTTTAACTTTATTTTAAGTTATTTTTGTCCTCTAAGTGTCCGTTTAAGAATAGTTTGTTTAACTTTTTGTTAAAAATATCCTAAAGTATACCTGTGAGAAAAATTGAGATTTTAAAAAATTATAAGTAAAAGCTAAAAATTATATTCAATCGAGGCTTCCATTAGACCTCCATTTAAAAATGTTTTTTTTTTGGTGATTTTTAAATATTTAATTAATAAACTTATTATTTTAATACTTATTTCTAAATAATAATAAAAAATAAATAAATAAACCAAATGACATCATTGAGAGAGAGAGACTATTCTCTAGGGTCTAGGCCCAAGGAATTAGAAACTTTTTTTTTCTTCCTATGGCTATGTCTGCACAATAGCATACCCTCAGTGGAAGTGTTGGGTTTAAGAGGTTTAAACCTTAACCCAATATGTATGATGTGTCACAGGAGGAATGAGTCCATAGATCAGCTTCTCAGGGAGTGCGAAATAGCTCAAAAATTCTGGCAAGAATTGCAAATCCCTTACTGCCTAAGAGATTCCTTTAAGCTTCCAATTGGAGAGTGGCTTGAACTCAATTGCAAGGCTGGGATGAGCTCCAAATTTATGGGTATTCCGTGGAAGTTACTGTTTCCGTTGGGAGTATGGCAGCTATGGTTACACCGGAATAACTTTGTGTTTTGGACAGGCAAGGTGGACCACCTGATATTGAAATGATGCACCCAGGTCAGTGCAGAATTTTTCTCCATTGGTATGGAGACAAAAGTAAAAAACCCCAAAACCATCAATAGGGAAGGGAGAAGCCACCGAAAGGGTGGATGAAACTAAATTCATATGGTTCAACTTTGGGAAACCCGAGAAGGGCAGGGAGAGGAGGTATAATTCGAAATCATGAAGGAGATTGGATACGAGGGTATGCTAGAGCTCTTGGTAATACCAACAATATTGTTGCAGAACTGTGGGCACTAATAGATGGGCTGAACTTGGCAAGGGAGCTCGGGTTGAATAACCTTATTATAGAACTTGATGCTTTAAGTTTTGTAATTCTCATGAACAATGACTCTGAAAATTTGTGGATGGAACCTTCTAACTGATGGTAAGAACCTATTGAAGGCAATCCCAAATAAGTGGATAATACACACCTACCGCGAAGCTAACCAGTGTGCAAACGCATTGGCAAAGCTAGGAGCTAACTCCTTATCATCTTTTGTTGTCTTTTAAAACCACCACCTGTGGTGGAAAGTATTTTGGCTTTTGATAAAGTAAATATGCATTGTAATAGACTTGTTAATTCCTAATTAATGCAGTAATCTTGGTTTACCCAAAAAAGAAACTTTAAAAAAAAAAATAATAATAAAACCAAGGAATTAGAAACCGTTTGACTAATGAAAGTTCAAAACTTTTCTCCAGCAAACAAAAGAATACATGTTTAGCACCAAAAAAAAAAAAAAAAAAACAAAAACAAAAGTATACATTTCAATTTTCAAACCTAAAGACTAAGTCTTATATTAGGTTTACCCAAAAAAAAAAAAAAAAAGTCATAAATTATTATAATGTATTGCGAAGAAAATGGGTCTATGAAACCTCCGGCAAAGAACTGAACTGGAGTCGCCGACAATGTCCAAAAAAATAAGGGATTTGGTAGGGGTGGGGTTTTTTTTTTTTTTTTTTAATTTAAAAATAAATAAATAAATATTAAATTTATTATTTAAACATTAAAAAAACACCAAATAGGACCTCGTTTTGGGAGGGGACTAATGGCTAGGGGCGGCTTTCCTGGTCAGATCACATGAACATTGGACTTTGAAATATTTTTTTATATACCTTTAAAAAGTTAAATTTTAAATTAAAATAGATTCTTAACCGCCTTAGGGAAAAAATCTTGACCACTTTAAAAAAATAAAAAGTAAAAACTTGAACACCCTATAATATATATATATGTATTTGAGCCCATTAAAAATAAATTTTCACCTCTCCAAAATTTTGGTTCATTAAAAATTGAACCAAAAAATTATGTGAAATTTTATGTTTACAACACTTTCATAAATAAATCTTAAGTGACAGGTTGTTACTTGCTATTATTATTATTAGTGGACAAAAGGTAATTTCAATGGTAGGTTCTAATTAAAACCAATAACAACTTTTCATTTAAGAATTATTGTGAAAGTATTATGAACATAATACTTCTTAAAAATTTCCCAAACAAATACAAATTAGTCCAAAAACCCAAATCAAATGTTTAATTGTGATTTTTTTTTTTTTTTTGAGAAAGTAATTGTGATTTTTTAAATTGTGCTTTCAAAAGTCATATCATATATATATATATATATATATATATATATATATATATATATATAAAAGTTGAACAACTATTTTTGTTAAAATTAATTCTATCATGGAAGTTAAAACGAGTAATATAAAATGATTTATACATTTTCATGATGTAAAATAAGTAAATAACACAGTAGTAGTTAACTATCAGGGAAGTCAAATCGTAATTTGCCTCTCTTTATTTATTGTTTTTCCAAGACAATTTGTAAACTACATCACTAGATATTTTCTACCTTTTCTGTTCAGGTTTAAAGTTAACACGACCTGTAGTTTTATTCATTTTCCAAATGACTTGTAGCTTAATTAATATCCCTCCCACTTTTGAATTTATACTTTCATAACTCGATGGCCACAATGCCTGATATTTCAACTAGTCAGGTCAAATTGTTTTCTTATAATGTTACAAGGAAACCAATGGTGCAGGTTCAGCAACTAAAAACGAGAAAAGAAAAAGAATGTAAAACCCATGAGCTACCCACTATTTTAACTTGTACTCCTACCCTCAAAGGTAAAATTTGCAAGATAATGTTATTTTGATTTGTACTAATTTGAAACTATTTGGAGATCTAGTTATGTTTTTAAACCAACTTGATGACAGCATTTGAGCCAAACGCTCCTACAAATTGCCAGAACAAACTTAAATCTTTGAGGCAACTGAGGGAAATCGAATGATTCTGGAGCACGAGGCTGATAAACTTAACGACTCGGGTTTGATTTTGCATAAACATTGAAATTGAATTGCTCAAAGTCAAATCGTCTCCAATCTCTACAGCATCAGTTGAAAATTTTTCCAGGCAATATGCAGATAAAAACTGACAGCTTTGTTAGAAAAACATTAGTAGTCCATAAGGCAATCTAATAAGAGCAGAAAAAATTTAACACTCTGGACATGTATACGACATCACTAGATAAACCGTGCTACCAACATGCAGACAGCAGCGGGAAGACTTCTCTTTGTTGCTTTCTTCAATCAAACTTGAAGAGCCACGAACAATTTCGCCACCGCAGAATACTCCTGCCAATGGTACCCCAGGAAAGTTCTCTATGAATGGAGAGCTAACAATGTTGCGGCGTTTAAAGAATGAGTCACTGCACCCACAGCATGAGAAAATAAACCCTCCAAAAACTTCCTTCTTAATATTAACAGGAACAGCCCTCTTGTGATGACAATTGTTGGAACTTCCATCTTGCTTCAAGCTTTTGAGATTTACAGAGGCATTATTACGATCTGAACGGTAGAATTGGAAGTAATCACCAGTTCTGATGTTAAAACCATCGACATAAAGGCTACTTTCACCTCCCCTGTAAATAGCCAAAAAACTCAAAAGACATTATTTAAAAAAAGAAGAATGCAACAAAGAATTAGTTAACTGCAACACTAGTCAAGTGATGGCGAAAGAGCACCAATAACACAATTATTCATTTAAGAATAAATTTCAAATAGTTACCCTCTAACTCGATGAAATGCCAAGGATGTTATCGTCTTTTCCTTTGACCGAATACAGTAATTTCTTTGTTTAGTAACCCCAATGTACAGTGGGTACAGCTCATAATGATAATCCAACTGTAACATATTTCAATTTATGAGAAGCAAGCATATAGAAAGAGAAAAAATGACATAATACAAGTATACACATCTCATTCTATATAAAAAGTTCTTAAATTTTATAATCTGTGAGTGAGTGCAGGGGCAGGCGGGGCATAGCACCACAAACCACACACGCTACTAGTATCACCGGTATAAATGAATAGTTGAAGAAACCAGAAATATCCATAAGAATGAGCTGATGATCTATCACAAAGAGACTCTAGTAAATCATTTCCTTAAGTATCAGAGTGCATCTAAAGCATCAATATAGTCTCCATGCTCATTTCATGTGCATCTAAGGCATAAACATAGTCTCCATGCTTATTTGAGTACCAAAAATGAGAAAGAAGAAAAGTAGTTGAAGATTATCATGTTATAATCCTAATGTCCCATATGGATTAAATGTAAGCTTAACCAGGTGTTTATAAGCTCTTGAGCACCCTCCCCTTGCAAGCTAGTTTTTAAGGGTAAGTTCTATCCATGAGTTCCTAAGCAACATTATGATTCAACCACAAATTTATTGTTTGAAAATACTAGTGTACCTCATTACTGATATCATCTAACATTGTTTGACCATCAAGAATATCCCTATCTCCTTCCCTTCTAGCAGTAAGCCATGTAGAAGTAGTACGACGAGGTGAATTAGGTCCGTCCAACGTAACAGAAGCTGCCTTGTATTTGGGACCTATTGCCGATACACCATTTGACAATGCAACACGAAATTGAATATCCCCTATACCTTATTGTATACAGAAAATCCAAGGAAAAAGAGAGAGAGAGAGAGAGAGAGAGAGAGAGAATATATAAGTGATAGAAAATCATAACTTAAAGCAAAAGGAAAGTAAGAACATAGAATACAGACATGTATATAACGTGAAGAATTGAATTAGAGTAATTGAACTCAAAAAAAAGAAAAAAAGAATTAGAGTAATAGAGACGTAAAAACACAGAGACCATATAATGATGGGACAGAGTTGAGCTTCACAAAGCACCCCTCTCCTGTTAATTGTACATATATTTTTCAATTTATTTCCCGTGATTATCCATAAATCTATTAATACGTAATAATAAAAAATGTGCATGTCAGAAAATAATGCCTTAATTCATTTTGGACGCATAAGATAACAAATAGTACCACATAAATAAACACAATAATAACTACCACTAGACTTGTGTCTATCCCTTGCAAATACTAGAGCTACAGCATCTTCACAGTAGCCATTTCCACAGAAACCTCTACTGTTATATCGAAAGCGGCCTCTCTCATCACCCACAATCACAGTTTCCTTTGGCATGGCATAATCTGCAATACACAAGTTGTAATCAACTAAAGCCGGTCAAGCACGAGCTTGCCACTAACAGATCATCAAAATTCACTAGTAATAGTATAAACTTCCAAGGACCAAAGGAACCTTCCATTACATAGCCTTTCTCAGAAACCAAACGAAAGATTTAATTTCTTCTCCTCTAAAATAAAGTCTAATAAAAGAAAAAAAAAAAATAATAATAAAAGAAATTGAATGGGCAGATCAATACTCACCCAACACATCAATATGGGGTTTCAAGTCCACAAGCCTTTCCTGTAAAATCATCCATATCACATGTTAGTAACACAACCAAGGAGGAACTGTTCCAAAGATATAGAAGGATGAACTTACTCCAAACATTATAATCCCAACTGGGGATGTACAACCCGAAACCGAGGCTGTGTATTTCTTAATATCCTTCACAAACTTGTCAGTCATTGCCACTTTGGGTTCCTAATATCCAAATATTTCTTAATGTCAGCTCATAATAAATTTAACACCTTTCCTTAAAAATTAATAAATGACAAAAAGTTGCCAATTTTCACTGAAAAATTAATGCAGTATCCTAACATAAAAAAAAAACACCATAATATCAATATTTCATAACATAAAGCCATTATTATCTTGAACACCCTGCCACATCATCTAAGATGGCTATTTCAGATAAACTCATTATATTAACATAATATCAATATTATAATGACCTTTTACTCAAAAAAATATATATAATATTAATATTTCATATTTCCTAACATAAAGCCGTTATTAGAGAAAATCAGCATTCATGTTTCAGTGCAAAAGTTAGTCACCCAGGGATTTCCTAGAAGTGGGATTGCATCAACTTTTAATCCTGGTACATAGCCAATAGTCAAAACAATGCCATGATTTGTATCTTCTATGTTCGAGCCATATTCATCGTCTGAATCACCATCAGTAGCTCCCCAATTTGCCTACATTAACATTTAAGTTGTTAAAAAAAATCAACATAAGTAAAATCATTATTCTTCTACGACAACTTCCCCCAAAAATGACAATTTACCAATAAAAAGTACCCAAAAAAAAGGAGAGAGAGAGGGAGATGAACCTCTCTAAATTCATTGGTAAGCGCATCCCTTCCAATTAGTCCATTGGCAATAGAAATAACGATCGGAGTTCTCTTAAACCTTCTCACAATCTGTATTATATGCATTAACAAACATTTAAGTCACAATCTAAATAAGGCTAAACTACACTTTCCATTCCTTATATTTGGTTCTTGTTCAATTGTCATCCCTCAAAATGTTTACAAATTGACTGAAATACAACATTAACAAATTATATTTCACCCCATCAATTGTACTACAAAATGTTTACAAATTGACAAGACAATAATTGTGATAACTGTGATTGGTGCCACATATAATAAAATAAATTTCTTAACTATGCTTTTGTCTTATGTTTAGAAATTGAAACTCAAGTTTGTAAGACTAATGTAGTAAAATTTGTAGTTTCTCTAACATGAATTCAACCAAAAAGAGAAGAAGACCGATTTCAAGGATAAAAGTGCAACTTTCTAAATTTCGGAAACGAAAATCAAACTTGGGCCAAAAATTATATTTCAGCCTTAAAATAACATTAACAAATTATATACATACACGTATACACACATGTGTATGCTAAAATATCCTTTTCAGCCCTAAAATATAGCTCACCTTATATTTTCATCCTTAAAATTTAAAAAGTTGTTTTACTATCTCCAGAAATATAATACTCTCTACTCCTATTAAGTTTTTGTGGACAAAAATAATACCTTGAAGATATTTTAGGAACAAATTTACCTAATTTTTTTTAAAAATTCTGTTACATATGCTCTCAAAAAATGAATGGGATGGCAGAAATGAGGCTTTTTTCACCCGTTAGGCTAATTTCCAAAACACATTAGTTATATGTCCCATTTTGTTAGGTGACCACTTTTGAAATTTAAGTCTCAGATACTCGAGTTCCATGCATAAAATGATAAGATGATAATTTTTTTAAAGTTTCTAGTTGAATTGAGTTTTAGAAACTCGAGTTACAAAAGTGGTCACGTAACTAATATGTTCGCAAAATTAGCTTAACGGGGGCAAAAAAAACCCGAAATGAGTGACATTTTTTTTTTTTTTTTTCGCTACGAAAATAGAAACTAATTTAAAAAAGCAAGATGAAGATGACTCATACAGGGCAAAAAGCATCACGCAACTCGAATCCACGGGCAATGTTTGCGATAACGAAATGCGGACGAATCGGCTCCGAGAGCACTTTATCAAGAACATCTTCCACAGCATCCTATATCAATTTTCAACACATACAAAAAAAAAAAAAAAAAAAATCCACACTTCAGTTAATGCAATCAATGTACTCAAAAACCCTAATTTGAAGCAGAGAAATAGGAGAAGGGTAGAGTGGTAAATTTGTTTTTACATACAAAGGGACAGGGATCGAGAGAGAGTGCAGAAGCGAACTTAGGGCGAGAGAGGACGCGATTGCAGACTGTGTTCCACAGTTTCGAAACGCACGTCGCTGATGCGAACGACAAGGCTGGTAGTCTCGCTAGAATGTTCTGCAGTACGTCGTCGTTTAGCATAGCGAACAAAGACGACGACGACGACAACCCTGTTGTCGTAGTACAGTGCGTTTTGATTTTGGATCTCCTCGATGAGGATGATGATGACGACGACTCTGCCTCGCTCATCGTTGTTGTGAAATGCAAAGTATAGAATAGTACCCGCGTGCTTTTATATGTAACTAACACATAATCCCGCGGGAACTATTCCCGCCAAATGATACTAACGTACAAAGCATTGCAGTGTTTAGATTTTACATCTTAAAAATTTTAAGATTTAGATTTTATCACTTAATTTTTTTAAGCTATTATTGGACAAACTAAATATACCAGGCAAATTTATGTAGTACTTAACAGGAAAAAATGGACGGAAAGACTACTGATTCAAACGGAATAAAACTTTAAGGGGGTAAAATTTAAATTTTGAAATTTTAAGGTATAAAATTCAAACGCATTTAGACTTTAGAGGTGTAGTTTGCAATTTAACATTTATTTTATTTATTTTTTGTTTTGATAAACACAATTATTTGAAACCTATAACAATAGATATCTTTTTAATATTGGTAGATGCTAATTTTAGGGATAAGAGAATCAACCGATTAAGCTTATTACTAAAACTCTAGCCTTTTGTGTGTTGAATTAAGTGAGATTTGAAAATTTTGTTAAATTATCATTTGTTTCAATTTATTCTTGAAATTTTAAAAATAGATTTAAGATGACTATTATTCATACTTAGTTTTCAAAAAAAAAAAAAAATAGAAATGCTGAAATTGGATAAGTGGTACATTTTCATCTACTTGATTTTGATTTTGTATTGAGATTTAAATTAGCTATGATATGGGTGTAACTAGCAAGTCTTATTTTATGTACCCAATTCAGCTAAATCATTCGAGTTGGTCTTTGCCTAACTTAAACATGTTCAAAATGATTGAGCAAGACTTTGATTCATGAAGGCTTAATTCTAACCAATCTAAGGGCCCGTTTGGATGGAGGGGGGGGGGGGGGGGGGAAGAGGGAAAGTGGAGAGAAGTAGAGTAAAGTTGGCTGAAAATAGGTTAAATTTGTGTCAAATCTACTCCACTTTATTCTGTTAGAATTATGTGCCCTCAAAAACAATACTATGCATTTTTATTTGATAATAAAATTTTATTTTCACATTCATAATTTTTTTTTAGATATATTTCATTGTTTAAATGTGGCATGTGATGTCACCTCTGTAGAAAAATCATGTTAATGGTTAAGGAACCAAAGACAGGGAGTAATGATTTTTCATAGATTATTAAATTGTTCTAGGCTGTGGATATTAATTGAATATTACCATTGAAGCCTACACTTGTTGTGTTGCTATATGATAGAATGATTTACTCCATCATTGAAGTAATGACTTTAAGCAAACAAGTGGGTGTAATGTAACAAGTACATACACTGAATTGAATCCGATCAAGGACATCTTATGGAGTGATCACTGTTAATTAAAAGGTTGTTCTATCACAATTTTTCTATTGTCCTCAAACATGAGGGGTTTGTGTATATTTGTTTATTATGCACATAACTTTGACAATGTCAACTGGTGATGCCAATTTTAAAGGCTATATACAGACACATTGGGTTATGTATGTAATGAGTAAAATATATAAATGCTCAACAATGAATCCACCAGTCTTTAAAGAAGATAGTATATTCATTTGATTTTCATATTGAAGTTAGACTCAAAACAAAACCGGCCGGTGACATTTTTCAAAAATGTTTTTCATATATATAATATTGTATATATATATTTAAAGAGTTTTTAAAGATATTTTGGAGTCCAATAGAAATTATGAAATCAAGAAATTAAGGGTCACATAAGCTAGGGACATGACACTGATATTTATCCAGTCCTAGTGGCTTGTGGGAATATAGTATGGTGGAAGGACATAGATATAAAATTGTATGAAATGGGACCTCATTTGTAATTCTCTAATCTTCAGGGGTCAATTGCAATGTGTTGATGGACATTATTGCAATCTGTAGAAGTTCAAATATTTTCTTGATATGGTTGAGAAAATTAAGGAATAATTTTGAAAGAGTTTCAAGATAAGTCAATAATGTTCAAAAGTTATTGATGAATCCTACAGCTGAAGATTAGGATCCTTAAGGATCCCACGTCCAATCTCTCTCTTGGGTTTTAGAGGTCTTAAATATAATAAGATTTAAAATATCATATTAGTGGTTGGCCATCAGAACTACTGAGTGATACTGCAGTCTTCTGAAAACTCAAAAGAAATAGAGAGAGAGACGTGAATACCTTGGGAGGCAACACGCTTGGGTTGCTAAGAGAGGTATGCAATTTTGTTTTATTTAGAATCTATGGTTGTGTGGTACAACGATCTTTAAATGAAAATATAAATTTTTGTTTTATATTGCTTCCGCAATTTTTGTTTTTGAAAGCAGCTGAGGATCTCATCAAGAAAGAAAAGCCTACTGTAATGTTGGCTGAAAAATTTGATACTTCTCTTAAGTTGAAGCCTAAGGGTAAGAACTAAGAGAAAAGGGTCTCAATCATTCAATAAGGCTCGAGGTGACAAAGTGAATAAGGACACTGAGAAAAAGAAAGCAAAAGGAAATTGTTTCCATTGCGGTAAGCCTAGTCATTGGAAGAGAAACTGTCGCCATTATTTGGCTTCTCTGAAGAATGACAAACCTGCAGAAGATATGCCTAATTTGCTCGTTATTGAAACAAATTTAATGGATGGTCCATTTGATTCTTGGTGTGTAGATTCTGGTACAATCTCACACATTTGCAATATGTTGCAGGGGTTCAAGGAGACCCGAAGGCTAAATGAAGGGGAGGTGATCCTAAAGATGGGGACTAGTGCAACTGTTGCAACCATTGCCATTGGAACCTTTTATTTAGAATTATCTTCTAGTAGAACTCTTGTCTTAGAAGATTGCTTATATGTGCCAGAAGTGTGAAGAAATTTAGTTTCAGTTTCAAAACTTGGTTGTTCAGGATATTCATTTCTTTTTACTTCTAAACTTGTTATTAAGTTTAATAATAAATTTGTAACTTCTGGCATTTTACAAGATGGTCTTTATTTTTTTAGTTCTATTGATAATTCTATTAATTGTGTTGAGAATGATATTGTTACTAGTGTGTTATCTCTTAAAAGAAAAAGAGATGTTAATCCTACCTATTTGTGGCACTTAAGGCTTGGTCATATCAATAGATTGGTAAGGGATGGGCCATTGAATCTTTTGAAGGTAGAGCCTTATCCAATTTGTGAGCCTTGCTTACAAGGGAAAATGACCAAAAGTCCCTTTACAAGAAAGGGAGCTAGAGCCACTGATGTATTAGGATTAATACACACTGATGTTTGTGGTCCTATGAATCACATGGCAAGAGGTGGTTTCTATTACTTCATTACTTTTATTGATGATTATTCTAGGTATGGTTATTTGTACCTAATGAAACATAAATCTGAATCCTTTGAAAAGTTCAAAGAATTTCGTAATGAGGTTGAGAAACAAGCTGGAAAATGCATAAAAGTTCTTCGCTCTGATAGAGGAGGAGAATACCTCTTGGATCAATTTAAGGAATATCTAAAAGAAAATGGGATTATTTCTCAATTGACTCCCCCTGCCACACCTCAACATAATGGTGTAGCTGAAAGAAGAAATAGAACCTTATTAGATATGGTTCGTTCTATGATGAGCATGTCAAAGTTGCCAATTTCATTTTGGGGTTATGCTTTGGAGACTGCTGTTTATTTATTAAATAGAGTCCCTACCAAATTAGTTCCTAATACCCCATATGAGTTATGGACTGGTAAGAAACCAAGTCTAAATCACTTAAAGATATGGGGTTGTCCAGCACATGTTAGAAAGTCTAATATGGATAAGCTAGGACTTAGGAGTGATAGATGTTTATTTGTTGGCTATCCCAAGATGTCTACTGGTTTCTATTTTTACAATCCTAGTGAGCAAAAGGTGTTTGTGAGCAGGAATGCTATTTTTCTTTAGGAAGATTATAGCTTAAATGAAAGTAGAGCAAAAGTTTCTCTTGATGAACAAACTGATAACCCAATGGCTGAGTTGAATGAGAATAATGAAGAGTAAGTAATAGTGCCTACTGAACCAAGCAAAATACAAGAGACTCGACGTAGTAAAAGGACTATCAGGCCTCCAGTTAGACTCACTTTGTTAAATGAGATTTATCTAATGGAGTCAGAGGAGCATGATAATGATCCTTTTACTTATCAAGAAGCAATGACTGATAAGGACGTTGAGAATTGGAAAAGGGCCATGGAATCAAAGATGGACTCAATGTATACCAACCAGGTTTGGACCTTAGTAGACAAACCAGAAGGTATTAAGCCTATTGGTTGTAAATGGGTCTACAAAAGGAAGATAGGACCTAGTGGTAAGGTGGAGACCTATAAAGCTAGGCTAGTGGCAAAAGGGTATAATCAAAAGGCTGGAATTGATTATGAGGAAACCTTTTTGCCAGTAGACATGCTAAAGTCCATAAGGATTCTATTGTCAATTACTGCACATTATGATTATGAGATATGACAAATGGATGTTAAAACAGCTTTCTTTAATGGACACATTCGAGAAGAAATTTTTGTGGACCAACCAGAAGGTTTCATATCTCATGGTCAAGAATCAAAAGTGTGCAAGTTGATGAGATCTATATACGGCCTAAAGCAAGCATCACGCAGTTGGAACATTCATTTTGATGAGGCAATCAAATCATTTGGTTTCTCACAAAATATGGATGAACCTTGTGTTTACAAAAAGGTTAGTGGGAGCACTATTACATTTTTAGTTCTTTATGTAGATGACATACCACTCATTGGCAATGATGTAGGAGCAATGTCATCTATAAAAGTATGGTTATCTAGTCACTTTGCAATGAAAGATCTTGGGGAAGCGTCCTATATACTCGGAATCAAATTGTTTAGAGACCGAAAGAAAAGGTTATTGGGACTTTCACAAGTCAATTATATTGACAAGATATTGGCTAGGTTTAGCATGCAAGATTCCAAGAAAGGGTTTTCACCTTTTAGACATGGAGTTCATCTCTCTAATCAAATGTGTCCTAAAACACAAGAAGAGAGAGAGAAAATGAGAAATTGTCCTTATGCTTCGGCTGTAGGAAGTCTCATGTACGCAATGCTTTGCACTAGGCCAAACATTTGTTATGCAGTGAGCATTGTGAGTAGATATCAATCCAATCCAGGTTCTGAGCATTGGATAGCAGTGAAACATATCCTCAAATATTTAAATAGGACCAAACATTATTTCTTGGTGTTTGGTGGTGAGGATTTGACTGTCCAAGGGTATACAGATTCTGATTTTCAATCTGATATTGATGATAGAAAATCAATTTCTGGATTTGTGTTCACTCTTGGCAAGGGAGTAATAAGTTGGAGAAGTTGCAAGTAAGATACTACTGCAGACTCTACTACAGAAGCAGAGTATATAGCTGCAAGTGAAGCTGCAAAGGAAGCTGTGTGGATTCGTAAGTTCATTCAAGAACTTGAAGTTGTTCCTTCTATTGAGTCACCCATTACTATCTATTGTGACAATAGTGGGGCTGTTGCAAATGCAGTAGAACCAAGGGCTCTTCAAAGGACAAAACATATTGCACGTAAATATCACTTGATACGTGATATCATACAAAGAGGTGATGTAGCAATAACAAAGATTGCCTCTGCCAATAATGTTGCAGATCCACTCACAAAGGCATTGTCTCAACAGGTGTTTGAGAAACATTTGGTAGCAATGGGTATTAAATACATGTATGATTGGTTTTGAGTGCAAGTGGGAGATTGTTAGAATTATGTGCCCTCAAAAACAATACTATGCATTTTTATTTGATAATAAAATTTTATTTTCACATTCATAATTTTTTTTTAGGTATATTTCATTGTTTAAATGTGGCATGTGATGTCACCTCTGTAGAAAAATCATGTTAATGGTTAAGGAACCAAAGACAGGGAGTAATGATTTTTCATAGATTATTAAATTGTTCTAGGCTGTGGATATTAATTGAATATTACCACTGAAGCCTACACTTGTTATGCTGCTATATGATAGAATGATTTACTCCATCATTGAAGTAGTGACTTTAAGCAAACAAGTGGGTGTAATGTAACAAGTACATACACTGAATTGGATCCGATCAAGGACACCTTATGGAGTGATCACTGTTAATTAAAAAGTTGTTCTATCACAATTTTTCTATTGTCCTCAAACATGAGGGGTTTATGTATATTTATTTATTATGCACATAACTTTGACAATGTCAACTGATGATGCCAATTTTAAAGGCTATATACAGACAAGTTGGGTTATGTGTGTAATGAGTAAAATATATAAATGCTCAACAATGAATCCACCAGTTTCTAAAGAAGATAGTATATTCAGTTGATTTTCATATTGAAGTTGGACTCAAAACAAAACTGGCGGGTGACATTTTTCAAAAATGTTTTTCATATATATAATATTGTATATATATATTTAAAGAGTTTTTTAAAGATATTTTGGAGTCCAATAGAAATTATGAAATCAAGAAATTAGGGGTCACATAAGCTAAGGACATGACAGTGATATTTATCCAATCCTAGTGGCTTGTGGGAATATAGTATGGTGGAAGGACATAGATATAAAATTGTATGAAATGGGACCTCATTTGTAATTCTCTAATCTTCAGGGGTCAATTGCAATGTGTTGATGGACATTATTGCAATTTGTAGAAGTTCAAATATTTTCTTGATATGGTTGAGAAAATTAAGGAATAATTTTGAAAGAGTTTCAAGATAAGTCAATAACGTTCAAAAGTTATTGATGAATCCTACAGCTGAAGATTAGGATCCCTAAGGATCCCACGTCCAATCTCTCTCTTGGGTTTTAGAAGTCTTAAATAAAATAAGATTTTAAAATATCATATTAGTGGTTGGCCATCAGAACTACTGAGTGATACTGCAGTCTTCTGAAAACTCAAAAGAAATAGAGAGAGAGACGTGAATACCTTGGGAGGCAACATGCTTGGGTTGCTAAGAGAGGTACGCAATTTTGTTCTAATTAGAATCTATGGTTGTGTGGTACAACGATCTTTAAATGAAAATATAAATTTTTGTTTTATATTGCTTCCGCAAAAACTATCATACTCTACTTCCCCTCCCTCCCCCTCAATCCAAACAAACCATAAATGTGGGGTAATGAATATATATACTTCTTAGGATTTGGCCCAAAATTACAATCGTCGTCCCACATGTTTAGTCACCCATAACGCGTCATGAAACCTCAATACAAACTTCTTCTTTTTTTCTAGAACCTCAATACTGACTATAAATATATTAAAGTCATGATCGAGGTAACAAGCAAATTATAAAAAATTTATATAGAGAGAGAGCACTAACTTGGGCATCATATGATATCCTTTTTTACGGTATCCATTGTCCAAGTTAGTCATACAATTGTTTGATTCATTAAGAGCATTAACATTAAGAGGTGTAAAACTCCCCAAATTGCTATTTTATAACCCAAAACCAATAAAAATATACAACCGGATTGCTCTATGTAAAAAATTATACGAACCAACTACAATAATTTGGTATTTTTACAAATTATTGTTCATTGTTTGTAAACTTAAATTCACATATTTGACTCTAAAAAAAGAATTACATATTTTATTAACTCTCTCTGTCTCTCTCCTTTTTGGTTGGGTTGAATCGATGGCTAAGTTTCGTGGTTGCTTAGTTGGGATTGGTGGTTGGTTTTGATGGTGGTCATTTCAGTGATTGCTCGGTTAATATTGGTGGTGGTCATTTCAGTGGTTGCTGGGTTAGGACTGGTGGTGGGTTTTAGTGGTGGATTGTTTCTTTGGTGGGTCGTTTTGGTGGTTGCTATGTGTGGTGCAATGGTGGTGGGTTTGATGGCAGTGGTTGCTAGGTTGGGATTTTGGTTGTACAAGGTGGTGGTTGCTTGGAGGAGAGAGAGAGTAAATAAAGAATAAAAAAGGAATATATAAATGAAGTGATAAAAGAATATTGTTTGGATGTTGGGTATACTGTGAAGGAGTAATGCTACATGCACAAACTATTTTATAACATTTTTACAAAATGTTAATGTGGTCAACCTCTTATTGGTTTTCATTAGGTCCACAATTAATATCAATTTTTCATTTACTAATAATCACTCACCACATCAATAGTTTGTAAAAAAATTTGTAAAATTGTTTGTATCCCTACCATTAATCTATTGTAAAGTAGTATGGTACAATAAATAAAGTAATTTTTTAGATGGTATATCTAGGAGGGAGCTTCACACACATGTACACTTAAACTAGGTTAAACAATTTTACAAGGAGAGTTGAAACCAGTAATAATAAGCAATTTTAATATTTTCATGAATTAAAGTAACACAATAGAAAAAAAAAATAATGAAAAATCATCCATAGTTTAAGATGAATTTTAAATCATAATTTGCCTTGTTGCTAATTGTTTTTCTCTAAAATGTCTTCTTTCTTATTGTTTTTCTCTAAAATATCTTCTTTCTAATTGTTTTTCCAGTTTCTAAGATGACATATAGTTTTATTCTTTTTTTTTTTTTTTTTTTTTTCTAATCAACTCCTAGAACAAACTAATTTTTATATATCCTCAAGACTAATAAACAGAAATATATATACTTTTTTCAATAATCAAGTGAATTTTATCAAGCAACAAAGACTTACAAACATCAAATAGCTCACTCCTAACTAATGTGAGACACAAAGTAAAATACTAAATGTTTGAAACACACTCACACATGCCAACATCCTATAACCCCTAAAATTTATTCATATGTTCTCACTATGCTCGCAACAATTTGCTATTAGTCTTTATCTAAATTGGGTCACAATATAAACCAAAAAACTCATATCTTGTCTAATTTTATTATCATTATTTAGCTGAGCCCAAAATTGACCCTACGAGCCCAATTTACACATCACATTCTTTTTTAAAGTCCAAGGCTACTTATGCTTGACAATATTTCAAAAGCCTAATTTTCATTGGTAATATCAAAAGCTCAATTTACGTTGGCATTTTTAAAAACCCAAGCTAGTAAAAAGCCCAAAATTATAAATACTTGGCAAAATACCATATCATAAGTATTTCACTTAAAGTCCAATGATTAACAATGTTTTAAGTTCTTAAACCTATTACTATAATACTAAAAGCCTATGAAATGTATCTTATAAAACCCATGGTAACCATTTATGTTACGTGACACTATTCATTTTTCCAAAACCCATGGCAAACATATATCAAACCCATGAAGAATTATGAATTTGTATTACTAATATAAAAACCCATGGAAAGTTATGATTTATCTAAACCCATAATATTTATTTATTTCATACCATATTATAAACCCATGGTAACTACGTACATAACACTATTCATTTTTCCAAAACCTATGGCAAACATATATCAAACCCATGGAGAATTATGAATTCGTGTTACTAATATAAAAGCCTACGGAAAGTTATGATTATTTATTTCAACCATAATATAAACCCATGGAATTTATATAAGAACCCATGGTCACTATTTATCTTACATCACAACATTCATAATATCTATTTTCAAAACTCATGATAATTATTGACCTTACAAGCATATTATGATTATCTATAGAAAAACCCATGAGAATATCACATTATTCCACTATAATGGTTGTTACCATATTTTATTTGAAAACCATGGATATTACCTCTATTTAAAACTCATGGTAAATATTATTCTCAAGAAATATTAGAGGTCATTATTTAAAAGCCCCAAAGAAAATATCATTTACAAAATAATCTATGGCAAAAATTATGAGAAACTATTCAAATTGTTATTTAAAGCCCATGGAAAGTAATACCCAAAACTTATCATAAATATTTATTAAATCTCATGAATACATTTCATTTTTACTATCAACTAAAGCCCCATGGGGAATAAAGATCCATGGCAACATATGGTAGCTTTGTCCATTTTGTATGGCTCACAATGAGAAAGCAAAAGGATAGGCCTAAGTGGAAAGAACCACCAAGTCAAAGGCCCATCAAAATACTTAGCCCTCATGGCCAAGCCTAACATGAAGTCTTAGCCAAAACAGCCCATGTGTGCAAATTGACCCAGCTAGTGATCTCCATTCAGTTCTGCCTTTTGCTGGAGATTACCTCAAGAAGTAACTAAGCTCCCAAACCAAATTAGGAGTTGGCCACCTGTCCCACTGTCAACTCTGACGTGAATAGTACCAGAGACCGACACCTAAAGGCTAATGGGCAATAAATACCCTTCTTCCCCAAGTTTTGGTCACAACTCAAGGAAGCCGTAATCAAGACCTCCAAGCTCATGCAATCCTCAACTAAATAGTTTATTTTATTACTAAAAATGTATGTAATTGATTCATGAACCAAGCCAATGAATCCTAAAAGGGAAAATTTGGGAACATGTGATTTGAAGGGTATAAAGGGATCTCCAACAGAACCCTCTGAAGTGGACTTAAACTTTGACACCTAGGTTGGGGTGTTGAATTCTACTTCCTAGGGTCCAAATCTCAGTTGCAGCACTAGGATTCCTCCTTGATACCTACCTTACTCCTATTGGTTAAACTCAGCTTTAGAATTCTTGACATTTAATGCAAGATTACCCCAAATATTCACCATGTGTCATATTACCCAAAGAAGCAAAGCAACCCCAAAAGCAAAACTCCCATTTATGGCCAAAACCTAGGATAATTAAATTTGTTATTCTGCATTCTGATCAGTCCTACGTTTTTGGACTTTTGTTAATTAATACCTCCCTAAACACCATTATAAAAGGGTAAGCACACCAGCCCACAAAACACAAACCAACTGTTTTAAAATTTTTGCTTTTCTTGTCACTTTGCTTTTGGTTCAACCCTCCCCAAGCTCATAAATCATTCCCCTTAGCCCACACTCACTTAGCCTCAAACATTCATTTTCCTTTTTTGCATGTTCCAAGCCTAAAGTCAAGTCTCAGTCTTGACTCCCCTAACATCACGTGGGAGACGAAAAACCCCCCCAACAATGTGAAAATAGTTTCTTCCAATATCCCAATAGTGATCCTTTGAATTTTATTTTTTTTTGCAAAGCCATCAATTTGATATTTGTTTATTTTTTACGACTTTAGTCTCAATTGAATTGATTTATTTGTACTAATAGCATGATGATAATGTCAAAATTATGATATATGTATCATGTTATTGGCGTGCTAAATGTCTTTCATGCAATATAAGATCACATTGGTATGAGGATTTTTTTCATATGCATAGAGTATTTTAAATATGAAATAAAATAATTTTAAAAAGCTTCTAAATTCATGACGTCGTTTTTGTTAAATACCTCAATTATGCTTCAAACGGCCTAGCTTAAATTCACAGTCCGCAATAATTGGGCCTAATCTAGGACTAATGTAACACATTTTGGATCCTAAAGTGACAAATTTTAGTGGGTTTTTCTCTTATGTTAAATATTAACTGAATAATATTTATGTTTTGATTTTTTTTTCTATTTAAAAATCTATTTTTCTTACATTTTGAAATGCAAGATTACTACTAATTTGTTTTTTTTTCCAAGTTCCGCTAAGATTTCCTTTTCAATTGGTGATATCGCTAATTCACTCAATCTTTCTTGTAACATAGTCAATCTTAAATAGGAATTTTTTAATTTTAGTTATGGATAACTTCTTTCTACATACACAAATGTAAATGTATTATTAGTTAATATTATACAAGCAATACATGCATTAGAAAAAGAATCTAGCCTTTATACATAACTTAATATTTTAATTGGACTATTTTCATCTATTTATAAAACTTATTTTAATTTTTAACTCTAAAAATAAATCTAAACGATCCATATAATAATAAAAATCATGTTTGAGATGGTCACTTTTTCTCTTTGCAATATTGGACTTGTATTGAACAATGAGTTTCAATAATGAATTTTTCCGAAGAACAATAAATTTTAATTTTGATGGATAGAAAAAGGAAAAGTAAAATATTTGGGAGATTGAAAATTTTGACGCTCTTAAGCTACCGCAAATATAGTAAAACATATTAATAGAATGCACAACATTTGAAAAATATAATATTTTTAAAAATGATTTTTTTCATTAAAATTTTTACATTGTAAGACCGATAGACAAAGCATTCTATTGGCTAATAGAAGTTTTTTTTTTTTTGCTAGGTGAGAGGCTTTACTTTATTTATTCTTTATTTTATTTTTGCAATCGTATAAGACAAATAGATATAATACATTCTATTTAAGGGGGGACCTTCTTCCATCCCCGCGCGGGGGGGGGGGGGGGGGGGGGGGGGGGGCCTTTAGGCCATTGCATAAATGGCCTAATGGTTGAGCCACCCCTAATCATCAAGGCCTTCTTGACAGCACCATCTTTTAATTATCCTCCAAATTCTTTGAAAAAAGGGGCATTCGAAGAAGATATGGTCTCCATTTTCAATGCTTGTTCTACATAGTACACACAAAATGTCACAACTTATTCCCCAACTAACTATTCTTTCATTAGTAGATAATCTATCCCTCAAAGCCAACCAAGTAATGAAAGCATGCCTTGGGATGCCTTTAAACCAAACAATTTTCCACCAATCGATAGTAAGCCTCCTTAGCCTAATTTGGTCCCAAGCACTTGAGATACAGAACGTACTTGATTTGGAGGGAATCCATACAGCCATATCACATTCACTAATAGCAATCCATGATAAATTACATAGAATAGTAACAAGATCATCACACCTTACATAGCTCCAATTCCAAGCCTTGTCTAGAATCACACTCGAGAGTTTAGCATTTATTGAGCTCGCAACATCATACACTATTCCATGCCCAAATTTTTTTTATAGAGTCCTCTTTGGGTGCCAATTATCATGCCAAATGATTTCATTTGTTTAATTAGGGTAATGAGTACCCAACATGTGATTAAAATCATCAATGGAAGCATTCTATCAAGTATCAATCAGGGCTAAAGCTTGACCAAGATTGCTTAAGCTTCGAGATTTGCAGTGATCCCTCATAGATTTCAAAGTAAGAACTGATTCTGATGAGGCTTTCCAAGTATTCTCTACCACTACTAACAGTAGTGGTAAGGTTCATACCCTTTCTTCTTCATTTCTTCTACCAACTTCACAGCTCCAACAAAGTTAATTACCCGCTCTACTCTACTTCTCTTCTCTCATAAACGCTCAATTATTTAAACGGTAACTAAATTGGTGGCAAACTTGTAATTAAAACAAACATGACTTCAATTTTTCTTTTTTGGGGCTAAAACTAAGATATTGTATTTCTCAAAAATAAAATGATATAGTGTCCTACATCTACTTAATTAAATATAATAATAATATAACATAAGAATAGTGTTACTGTTTTTCAAGAATAATTAAATTTAAAAAAAAAACAAGTGTATGAATTTTCTTCTAAAAACAAGGGTTTAAATTTAATTAGGAAACCATTTTTTTGATAATCAATTAAATTCGGAAACCTAATTTACTTACTCTAAGTTTACTTTTTTAAAAACAAATTATATATAAGTAAGTGGAGTCTCAATCTTTTCAAGACTATTCTACTCTTTATCAATAAGACACTATTCGTAAACATGGCTTCAATTTTTTTTTCTTTTTTTGTTAAAATTTAGATATTGTACCTTGAGATGTAGTACATTAGTTATCTCAATTACATTCAAACCCTTTGTTACATTGACCAATAAGATAAGAATAGCGCTCCTTTTCCAAAAATAAATAAATTCAAAACTCCCATAAAAATATTTATATTCAAAACAATCCATTTGAATTCAATTGAAGAACCTTATATATTGCATATAAAGTACTCTATCTACTTTCTCAAAAAAAAAAAAAAAGTACTCTATCTAAGTTTTACCTTTTTAAAAAAATAAATATATATAAGAAAGTGGGGTCAAAGTCTTTTCAAGACAACCTTACTTTCGGTCGAGAAAACATCCCGACAACCTAGTTTGACGAATAATGTGATGAATCCAATTTGTACTCACAGAGGGTGTCCCATAAGCGTTCAATTCCTTATGCTTTATGGTTTATAATGTGAAATGGAGACCAATGGTGCAGGGCTTGCAAGTACAGCACTTCAGGTCGAGGAAAGAAAAAGAATGTAAGGCCAAAAGCTAGATGCTATTTTAACTTGTACAACTATTTACAATGCTAAAACCAAACTTTTAAGACCAAATTAGCCGTTTTGCAACTCAGCATAAACATTGAAATTAAGTTGCTCAAACAAAATTTTCTCTAATCTCTATAGCATTAATTGAAGAAATATTTTCCAGGCAATATGCACATAAAAACTAACAGTTTTCCTAGTAAAATATTTGTAGTTCATACTCTAATACCAGCAGCTTTTACTTGAAAAATAAATTCAGATTACTACTTGTCAAAACCAAAATCCGCATAGACGCATACATTAAGAGCTCATGTAGAGTAATTTTTTTCCCAGAAGGTTCCAACCATTGTGGAGAATAACATGGACAAGATCAGAGCTCCAAAGGTGGAGGAACATATGACATCACTAAATAAACTGTGCTATAAACATGCAGGCAACATCGGCCAAAAGACGGTTCTTGACCCTCCCTTTGTGCACTTGAGCCTGGAGAGTCACGCCCGATTTCCTCAGTACAAAATAAGCCTGCTAGTGGTACATTCGGAAAGTTCAAAGAGAATGGGTCACTATCAACATTAGGGCGTCCGAAGTATGACTCACCACGAAGATGGCAAGAGAAGATAAAGCCTCCAAAGACTTCTTTCTTCAGACCATTATCAGCTACACCTATTATGTCACGGTGATCTTTGTCATTCGAACCTGTCTTCAAAGCTTCAAGATCTTCAAAGACATTGGCACAAGAAGATGATGCAGTTTCAGAATCAGAATGGTAGAATAGGAAGGAGTCACCAGGTTTGATACCAACACCATCAACAACAAAGTACTGATTATCTCCACTGTTAAAAACAATAAGAACCCAGAAATCAGTTTTTTGATTTGTTAATCTTTTCAACCTTCTGTAGGGGAAAAGGACAAGAATGAAAGTATATCAGTAATCATTTGTCTCAACGAAAATACAAGTTCTCTAGGAAAATGTTACCAATACTCTTTGAAATGAAAATACCATATTATTTATACAATTGTTTTATTTTGCTTAAAGATTTCCGGAAATTATCATTTATGGACATGCACCACAAAAAATCCTCTTGCAAATATGAAAATTCCAGAAACTCATTGTTTATGGGTGCGCACCACAGGCCATTCTTCCAAAATTTGTGTGTCTTTTAGTAAACCATATGTGCCACAAGATCAGAATCCATTCAAACTTTAAACTTCTCAAGCACTAAACCCAGTATGTAAAAGTCATCTAATTATCACAAAGTAATTGATAGTATTTGGCTGATTGCTTCATGGTGAACTTACCTACTCAGCTTTGTGCACCATTCAAGAGTTGAAGAAGCACATTAGATGAGTATATACCAGTGGTGTGCAACTTAGCACTGATTCAAGTGTTGCTGCGGGGCTTGATATACATGTTGGGACACAGACATAAGCTCTAAGCCAATGGGTCCCACCAAGTATATCAATTTTCTCACTCTTATCAAATATTCAATACTACTTGATGTGGGACTTAAAAACTCAACATTAGCATGAAAATTTCCAACACAAGATATGCAACTTGAGTCAATGGACATGCTCAATGGGCAGTCCTTGTAGCTTGAATGAACAGTCATCACAAATGCAAATGAGGTAAACCACATATTAGGGGGCAAAAATGATATCTTACCCTAAAACTTCATAAAATGCCAAGGATGTTGCCGATCTCAATTGGACTGACCCAATGGAGCATTCTCTATGTTGTGTGACCCCGATGTACAAATCAGGAGACTCATCGATTTCATCTTGATCCATCTGCAACAAAATCCATTGTCATTTGAGCAAAAGAAAGATCTTTAAAAGATAAAAAGTAAATACAAACTGAGCAGTAACTCAAAATAGAGAACAAGGGAGAATAAGATTGAATTTAAAAAAAATAGACCTTATGAAAATCAAATTTTGGTCACTAGACCAATTGCATTTTAACAACATAACAACTACTTAATGCTTTTCAACTTATCATTATCAACTTCCAAATATCACAATGAAATGTGAAAAATACATTATACTTATCAAAAAGGAAATGTGAAAATACATTATATTATATGTAACAGATTTGATGGCAAGGGGCATCCCAAAAAAAATGTAGACTATGTAATTTAAGAATGGATGGTGTAAGAAGAATACTTTGTGAATAAAAATAATTATATACAAGTTAACACTTAATCAACATACCACTTCATTAATACTGTCTAAAAGATCTTGGCCACCAAGAATCTCATGATATCCTTCCATGCTGGCAGAGAGCCACGAACATCCTTGATCTTTCATTCTCACAGAAACTGCCGTGAGTTGAGGACCAAATGGAATTACACCAGTTGACAGTGTAACATAGAACTGAGTTTCCCCTATACCTGCTTGTTGAAACAGAATCCCCCCAGTTGATAGTTTTGTCAAAGAAAAAAATTGAAATATTAGAAGACAATACGTAATGGAGCATCAGAAACATTAAAGGTACTACAATCATATCATACTAGAGAATTTATGATAAAATATAAAGTTTCTTATTGTAGCTAATGATCCAGAAAATGAGAGGGAAAAAACACAAAATTTAATTTCAAAACAAGTACTAGAAGCTTGGGGCTTAATTTATTAACAAAATGAAGTACCATGAGACTTTGCTTTGTCCCTTGCAAATACAAGAGCAACAGCATCAAAAAAGTACAAATCCCCACTGTAGCTGTGAGAGCTATCCCCACTTCTGAACAAGAAGTTACCACTTGCATCACCCACGATGGTTGTTTCCACAGGCATAGCGTGATCTGCAGTTAGAGCAGTTAGATTTAATCATTTGGAAGCTATGTGAATAGCATCTATTACAATTCACAAGAAAATCTAAATACCTCGGACTACATTACTATTTACTAACTAAAACTTAAATCAATACAGCCAATGGACTCTAGCTGAAAGGATATATACTCTCCTTATAAAAACAAGGAAGAGGGTGAGACTGTGAATTCAAGATCCAGCAGGTGCTTGAGTAATAAATACATACACACATACAACTCTAAGAAAACTGATCATTGACACAGAAAAGATTGCAAAATTTTCAATGTGATCCATGAAAAGTATTAACAAAGAAATGGAATCAAGAAGAGCTCGGTTCTCACCCATCTTTGCAATAACGGGCTTCATGTCAATAGTTTGATCCTAACACATCACATATGTCAAACGTTAGAAACACAAAAGAACTAAACCCCACTTTAAGAAATGAAAATCATGTATTTTCTTTAGAAGTGAAACAACTAATAGCCCATCAAAACTCACACACACACACACTCATACTTACTCCAAACATTATGATGCCAGTTGGAGATGTACAACCCGAAACAGATGCTGTATAATTCATAATATCAATCACAAACTTGTCAACCATGGCCATTTGATTTCCCTGTCATTGGAAAAAGAAATGCCTAAGCCAATTTCTTCATACATTTACAAACCTACTAAATAATTTGTAGGACTCACAAATACTCCCTCTCAAAAATAGCGGGAAATAACTCCACATCATTTAAAATATCCATTTTCACCCATGAACTTGTGAAAAATCAAATCTTAATCATGAAGCTAGAATTTCTCCATTTCCCCCAAGTCTATTTCAGGTTTAAGATTTTCTTTCTTATATCCAACAGTGGACACGATACCACGTCATTTAAAATTATCATTTAAACACATAAACGTTCAGATTTGTAATATTTAATGTCAACCATGAAATGAATCAATTTGAAACAGGAATGATCTTTTTTTTTTGATAGGGGGAGTGATCTTTTTCCATCTAGTAAATGTTCACTTTTCATTTTAAAAAGCAAAATTGAGAGCATCCTAGTATAAAGCACATGTAAAAATTGCATTGTCATATCATTTTACCATATAAGACTGAATTTATATACCTTCTTAGGCCGTATAAGCGGGACAGCAGCAAGTTTGAGCCCAGGTACATATCCAACAACCAAAACAATCCCTCGGTTTAAATTACTTACAGTATTATATTCCTCACAATTAGGACCATCCTCATCTCCTAATTCCCACTTCACCTGCATTTAAAAAATAAATAAAAACTAAATTAAGGGTAAATTTTTTTTTTTTTTTTCCAAACCAGTTTGGAGGAATTTCCTCCAACCCAATACTTTGCGATTCATAAAACTTTTCACATGTATCATTTAAGCAAGTCACGTGACTCGTTAAAAAATGTCATGTGACTAAAAGTACACATGCATAGTCTTGTTAATTGTCACATAGTGGGTTGGAAGAATTTTCGACCAAACCAGTTTGGAGTAAACTTTTTCCTAAAATTAATACCAATAATATTTAATGTACTTCAAACAAATTAATGAATAAAATTAAACAAACACACACAGAGACAGTCACAAACCTCTCTGAGCACATCAGTTTTCGCATCAACACCAATGATTCCACTGGCAGCATTAGTAATTATAGGAATCTCACCGCCTAGCTTTTCTGTAATCTACAAAGCATTATTAAAAAAAAAAATTAGTAAAAAAAAAAAAAATTTGGATGATAAATATATTTAATTAAAACAGAGTTAAACTTAATACAAGTTTGTGAGTCTCTTTCAAGTTGAATTGCACGCCAATGAATGCGATTGCAAATTGTGGACGAATTGGCTCCAAGAGCACCTTATCAAATACCTCTTTCACAGCTTCCTATAAAACAAAAATAAACATGAAAAAAAAAAAATAAAAAAAAATAAAAAAAAAATCAGTGAGCCACAATTTTGAATTATGAGGAATTGAGGGTGATTAAAGTTTAACATATGTAATTAATTAACTAATTATTTCCTTTTAAACTTTAACATGCTTTTATTTCTATCTTATAGTTTCATTTTTTTTTTTTTCATTTCAGCCTCTTAATTTACATCTATTTTCAATATAGTCCTTCCGTCCATTTCCGATTCCAATAAAAAATAACTTCTTTTGCTATGGATTTAAAAGGCGAAATAAACATATCACTTGAATTACAAGGCTCTTAATAATATTTTATAATAATAATAATAATAATAAATTCTATTAATTAACTGGTGGCCTAAGTACACTATTTTTATGTAAAATAAAAAAAATAAAAAACTGTAACAATTTTTTTTATATAATAAAAAGTTTCTAAAAATATTATTTTAGATATCAGTTAACTTTTTCAACCAAAATATATATAGATATATATATATATATTTTGAAAGAGGACTAACTTTCTTTTTGGAGAATTGAAGAAGAACTAACATATATCATTGAAATGGAAAAATTGAAACCATAAGAATAATGAAAATTAAAACCAAGTGTAAGTCATAATTAAATAAAATGATATACATATATATAATAATTAAAAATGAGAAAAATAAAATAAAATTTATTTTTGAGTGGAGTATTTACTTGCAGAGAGGGGTTGAGAGAGAGAGCCGACGCGAGCTTAGGGCGCGTGAGGAACCGACTGCAGACACGATTCCAGGATTTGCTAACGCATGCAGCTGATGCGAAGGTTAAGGCTGGCAACCTCCCTAGAATGTTCTGCAAAACGTCATCGTTTATTTTAGAAGCCCCTCCTCCTCCGGTTCCTCCGGCACAGTCTGTACCGGTAAGACACATTTCGGCCGGTTCGCTCACTCGCTCTTATTTTCCTCAGCTCTTACAGTTCTCTCTTCCTAGTACCAAACAAAGACACAGAGACAGAGTACTTTGGTTGTTTTTTTGGTTTGTCCTATGGTTTGTGTGTGCTTTTGTTTGTGCGGTGTTGGGGGGGTTTTATAATAGTTGGGTGTTTGCCACGTCAGCATGTGCTGTTGTGGACTAATTTTTTTTATAAAAAATGAAATCCAATTTTGGGTAGAAAAATCGGTCATTTACTTTACTACACTAACACAATTATGACATAATCCAATTGCTTAGAATGAGTCACTATCATTAGGATACTATGAGATTCATTGCAAATTTGGTTACAAAATCAGGTTCTAGAGCTTTTCTAAATTTGATTCAAGGGGAGTATCTAAATCCTTCAATGATACATTACTTCTCAACTTGAGTTGTAGATTTGCTTCTTTATTACTTAGATTTGCATTTAAAAATAATGCATATAAGATGAAATTGTAAGGTTATTTTGATGGAAAATTATTCAAAATCCCGCGTGTTAATACTCATTTCTCTCTCGTAAATGGAATGTCCTATTATGAATTTAATTAACATAGCATAATATTATGTGTGACATGAAGGAGTAGTGGTCTTAGAGTCCAACATAATTATTCATGTTTGATGCACAATTTAAAATTCTTAAAAACAAAAACAAAAAAATATAGTTCCCATGGTGTTTTTTTCAATGTTTAAAAGTTTTCTTTTTTTGACAATTATTCCCAAAATACAATGTTGAGATTTGTTTTTTGAAAACATCAAATTGATGTTTTCAAGACTTGAGTTTATTCTTCTTTAAAGAGGGTGGGGAGATTTTTGTAAATTACAAATTTTGTGATTCAAAATCCACTAGTCTCTTTGGCTTAGTTTTGACATTTCTAGTTAGGTTAACAAGGAGTACTTGCTACCATGAAAATGATAATAACTCATAACCTTTCCAGATCTGTTGTTAATTACATGACATTTATTTGCATTTAAGAAGAAAATGTAACGACTGTTTGATGCTTTACTTTTTTATATTAAAAAAAATAGAAATTATTCAAGCAATGCTTCATCTTTTTCACTTGAATGAAAGGTCATACAATTAATTTAATTAACAAGACCTACTATTATGTGAAAGAATGAGCATTACTCTCAGAGGACTAAAAACCTCATATTTGATAACACATTTTAAAAACTATTTCTATGAGTTCTAGTTAGCTCAACTAGTAAAGTCTCTAATGATTGACTAAGAGATCTGGGGTTCAATCCCTACTTACACAAAAAACCGATTGGTGTCTTAATTTGATGATAAAGAGCGCAATTATTAGAAGTATACGTCATAGGTTGAAACTCTAAAAAAAAAAAACTAATTTCAATACCATGAAATTGATAATAACTCATAAACTTAATAGAGCTGTTGTTAATTACATGTCATTTATTCACATTTAAGAGATTCATTTAAGATGAAATTGTAACGGCCGTTTGATGCTTTACTTCTTTTTTAAGTAAAAACTATTCAAGCAATGCTTCATCTTTTTCATGTGAATGAAAGGTCATACAATGAATTTAATTAACAAGACCTACTATTATGTGAAAGAAATGAGCATTACTCTCAGAGTACTAAAAAACTCATATTTGATAGCACATTTTAAAAACTATTTTCGTGGGTTCTAGTTAGGTCAACTAGTAAAGTTTCTAATGGTTGAATAAAAGATTTGAGGTTCAATCCTTGCCTACACCAAAAACCGATTGGTGTCTTAGTCTGATGATGAAGAGCACAATCATTAGAAGCAGACATCATAGGTTGAAACTCTAAAATAAAAAAATAAATAAAAAACTAATTTCAATACCATGAAATTGATAATAACTCATAAACTTAATAGATCTGTTGTTAATTACATGTCATTTATTCGCATTTAAGTAATTCATTTAAGATGAAATTGTAACGGCCGTTTGATGCTTTACTTTTTTTTTAAGTAAAAATTATTCAAGCAATGCTTCATCTTTTTCCCGTGAATGAAAGTTCACACAATGAATTTAATTAACAAGACCTACTATTATGTGAAAGAAATGAGTATTACTTTTGGAGTACTAAAAAACTCATGCTTGATAGCGCATTTTAAAAACTGTTTTCGTGGGTTCTAGGTAGTTCAACTGGTAAAATCTCTTATGGTTGAATTAGAGATCAGTGTCTTGGTCTAATGATAAAGAATGCAATTATCGAAAGCGGAAACCAAAGGTTAAAACTCTATAAAAATAAATAAATTAAAAACTATTTTCAACACCATGAAATTGATAATAACTCATAAGCTCAATAGATATATTATTAATTACATGTCATTTATTCGCATTTAAGAAATGCATTTAAGATGAAACTGTAACGGACGTTTCATGCTTTACTTTAAAAAAAAAAAAAGTTATGATGGTTTAAAGAAAATTATTCAAACAATGCTTCATCTTTCAAATATAGTGGCCGTTTCATGCTTTACTTAAAAAAAATAATAAAAAAATAAAAAATAATGATGGTTTAATAGAAAATTATTCAAACAATGCTTCATCTTTCTCACGTGAATGAAGGGTCACACAATGAATTAAATTAACAAGACCTACTATTATGTAAAAGAAATGAGCAATGCCCTCGGAGTAACAAAAAACTCATGTTTGATAGGACATTTTAAAAACTGTTTTTGTGGGTTCTAGTTAGCTCAAATAGTAAAGTTTCCGATGTTTGAATTAAAGATCTGGAGTTCAATCCTCGCTTACACCAAAAACCTACATGTGTTTTAATCTGATGATAAAAAACACAATTATCAAAAAAGGATGCCATAAGTTGAAATTTTATTTTAAAAAAACTTTTTTTAATACCATGAAATTGATAATAACTCATAAGCTTAATAGATATGTTGTTAATTACATGTCATTTATTCACATTTAAGAAATGCATTTAAAATGAAACTGTAACGGCCGTTTGATGCTTTACTTTTAAAAAAAAAAAATTAATGATTGTTTAATAAATAATTATTCAAACAACGTTTCATCTTTTCACACAATAAATTTAATTAATAGGAGCTACTATTATGTGAAAGAAATGAGCATTACTCTCAAAGTACAAAAAATTTCATGTTTGATATACCACATTATAAAAAAAAAAAAAAATTGTGGGTTCTGGTTAGCTTAATTGGTAAAGGCTCTGATGGTTGAATTAAAAGTCTGGGGTTCAATCTCCGCTACACCAAAAACCAATTGGTGTCTTAGTCTGATGATAAAGAGCGCAATCATCAGAAGTGAACACCATATATTGAAAATCTATCAAACCAAAAAAAAAAAAAAAATGTTTTCAATAGCATGAAATTGATAATAACTCATGAGCTTAATAGATATGTTGTTAATTACATATCATTTATTTGCATTTAAGAAATGCATTTAAGAAGAAACTGTAACGGCCGTTTAATAGAAAATTATTCAAACAATGCTTCATCTTTCTCACATGAATGAAGAATCACACAATGAATTTAATTAACAAGAATTTCTATTATGTGAAAGAAATGAGCATTACTCTAGGAGTATTGAAAAAATCATGTTTGATAGCATATTTTAAAAATATATTTTCAATACCATGAAAATGATAATAACTCATTAGCTTACTAGATCTGTTGTTCATTACATGTCGTTTATTTGCATTTAAGATGAAATTGTAATGGCAGTTTGATGCTTTACTTTTAAAAGAAAAAAAGAAAAAAAAAGGTAATGATTGTTTAATAGAAAAGTATTCAAGGAATGCTTCATCATTCTCACGTGAATGAAGGGTCACACAATGAATTTGATTAACAAAACCTACTATTATGTGAAAGAAATGAGCGTTACTCTAGGAGTACTAAAAAACTCGTGTTTGATAGCACATTTGAAAAATGTTTTCAACACCATGAAAATGAAAATAACTCATAAGCTTATTAGATCTGTTGTTGATCACGTGTCATTTATTTGTAGTTAAGAAATGCATTTAAGATGAAACTATAATGGCTGTCTGATGCTTTACTAAAAAAAAAAAAAACTTGTGATTGTTTAATAGAGAATTATTCGAGCAATGCTTCATCTTTCTCACGTGAATGATGGTCACATAACGAATTTGGATAGGTAGAAATTCCTAAAGTAAAGTTGACGAACCTGTGGAAGCTGACGACTTTGCTTACATGCCCATAAACACCTCTAAAAGATTGACGATCCATCACAAGGACTGATGAGCGCACCTAAAGGTCGTCAATGTAAATAGGAACGATCAGAAGGCATTGATGGACAGCAAAGCTGATGGGATGAAGTTGACAGATTTAGCATGACTTGGTCTACACGCATAAGTATATAAAGAAATATCTTGCGGCCTACACTTAACCCTAATCAAGAAGAGTCCTATAAGGAAAGAACTCCGCAAAATACGCAACTTAAAGAGGATCTCTCCTACAAGGAAATATCTTTTTAACCAAGGCACGAATGTCAACCCTATACTACTATAAAAACTCCAAGACCCTCATAAACTAAGATACGCATAATTCACCCTAGCTCTGGCACTCTAGAGTTGTGAGAAGTTTTCTAACTTGACCTTTGGAGGGTCTTTGGCCGACACTACACCGGTACTCTCTGTTAGGTCTTCTCTTTTTGTTGTGCAAGTATTGTCGTGAGCGCGTAAGGGTTGTGTGGCTTACTAGTGATTTTTCGGGATCATCAGTTGGCGCTGTCTGTAGGAACACGACGATTAGGAGATAAGCCATATTCATCACTTCCCGGACAAAAAGTTGCATGGTACTTACTCATTCGATGGCAACAACCACCAACAATCAAGGCAACGAACCATGACCCACTACCCTGGAGAGGCAAGTCCAAACCCTTACAGCAACAGTTGAATGCCTCACCAAGCAGAATCATGACTTAGAGGACCAACTGCACCAAAAGAACGCAGCGATGGATACCCAAGAGGAAGACCAAGAAGGCACCAACGCTGAGAGAAGGAACCAAGAAAGGCCGGAAGGAAGCAACGCCCCAAGCAGACCAGAACGACAGGACATGAGTCGGCCATTCGTCACCGATATGGTTCCACCTTACATAGTCGCTGAGATGCAGATGATGAAGGAGCGGATGGACTTTATGATGAACGCCCTTAGAGGATGGGTGTCTAGCGACCTTGATGACTTGGTCCACCAAACTGATTCGCCATTCACAGTGCCTATCACTTCATTCCCCCTTCCACCAAAGTTTCGTATGCCACAAGTGGAAAATTACGATGGATCCAAGAACCCCTTAGATCACTTGGAGTCTTTCAAGACCCTGATGCACTTGCAAAGGGTGCCAAACAAGATCATGTGTGGAGCCTTCCCCACCACGCTGAAGGGACTCGTAAGGATATGGTTCAATAGGCTGACGCCGAACTCCATTGGTACCTTCAAGGAGTTAAGCGCCCCATTCACCTCACACTTTATCGGGGGATACAAGTACAAGAAGTCCATTGCATGCCTGATGAACATTAAGTAGCGGGAGGATGAGACGCTGAGGTCTTACATAACCCGCTTTAACAAGGAGGCCCTTTCGATCGACGAAGCGGATGATAAGTTACTTGTGGCAGCATTCACCAATGGGCTATGGAATGGTAAGTTCCTATTTTCTCTGTATAAGAATGACCCAAAGACTATGTTAGATGTGCTTTACAGGGCAACCAAGTACATAAACGCGGAAGACGCACTACTGGCCCGAGAAGAGAAGCCCAAGAAAAGGGAAAGACAGTAAGACATGCGGCCAGATAGGGGGAGAAAGATGGCTAGGACTGGAGAGCAGCGGGAGGATAGGCGCTCCAAGCCCCTTGCAGGGAAGTTCATAAGCTTCACCACACTGACTGCCCTAATCGACCAGGTTTTGATGCAAATCAAGGACGAATGAGCCCTGACCTTTCCCTGCAAGCTGAAGGGGGATCCTAATAAGAGGTCTAGAGATAAGTACTGCCGCTTCCATCGGGATCACGGCCACGACACAACTGACTGCTATGACTTGAAGCAGCAAATTGAAGCCTCTATTAGGCAAGGAAAGCTGCAAAAGTTCATCGACAAGGAGAAAACGGATCCACCCCAAGAGCAGGCTTTCCGACAAGAAAACGAGCATCCTAGGCCGCCCATAGGAGACATAAGAATGATTGTAGGGGGCACAACGGTTGCCGGGTCGTCTAGAAAGGCCTGTAAGACTTACTTGAGGATGGTCCATAATGTCCAGTTGACAAGTTCCATGCCAAAGATGCCGCGGATTGACAACTTCGTCATCGAATTCTCAGAAGAAGATGCCTGATGTCTTCACTACCCACACGACGATGCACTTGTCGTCAGCATACGAGTAGGAGATTACAACATGCATCGGGTTCTGGTTGACAATGGTAGATCAGCTGACATCTTTTACTACCCAACATTCCAACAGATGAGGATTGATAGAAAGCGACTAGTTCTGACAAATGCTCCGCTCGTTGGTTTTGAAGGAACAAAGGTATACCCCTTTAGCGCAGTCACATTATCCGTAATGGTGGGTGACTACCCCCAGCAAATCACTAAAGACGTAACATTCCTTGTGGTTGACTGTTCGTCCGCCTACAATGCCATCTTAGGACGGCCTACCCTCAATTCATGGAAGGCCATAACCTCAACCTACCACTTAATGATCAAATTCCCCACCAATTATGAAGTAGGGGAGCTGCGCTGGAATCAGGTAGCCGCACGCGAATGCTACATAGCTATGATGGAGATGGATGACCACCTCCAGGCCATGAACATAGAGGAGCACAGGAAAATGACAAAGCCTGTCGAACAGCTTGAAGAGATACTTCTCGACGAATCTAAGCCTGATCGAATGACCAGGATTGGTACGCTAGCCAGCCCAATGATCTGACAAGCACTTACAACTTTTCTCAAAGATAACCGGGATGTATTCGTTTGGAGCCATTAAGACATGCCAGGAATCGACCTTTCGGTCATGGTGCATAGACTGAATGTATCACCCTCCTTTCCACCCGTCCGTCAGAAGATGTAAGTATTCGCCCAAGAACGGGACCAGGCTATAGTAGAAGAAGTTCACAAGCTACAAGAGGCGAACTTCATCAGAGAAGTTTACTACCTCGATTGGTTGGCAAACGTGGTATTGGTCAAGAAAGCCAGTGAGAAATGGAGGATGTGCATAGACTTCATCGACCTAAACAAGGCATGCCCCAAAGATAGCTACCCCCTCCCGCAGGTTGACGTCCTAGTTAACTCTACGGCCCAGCACCAGTTACTAAGCTTAATGGATGCCTTTTCCTGTTATAACTAAATCTGAATGGACGAGTCGGATCAGGAGAAAACTTTATTCATTACCAGCCAAGGCCTCTTCTGTTACAAAGTGATGCCGTTCGGTCTCAAGAATGCAGGCGCGACGTATCAAAGGCTCATAACAAGATGTTCGCGAACCAGATCGAGAGGAATGTTCAAGTCTACGTCGACAACATGCTGGTAAAAAGCCGAATGGAGGAGGACCATTTGGAGGATCTTAGGGAAACATTCGACACCCTTCGCTCTTACAACATGAAGCTCAATCTGAGTAAGTGTGCATTTGGGGTGACGGGGGGAAAGTTCTTAGGGTTTATGGTGTCTCAAAGAGGTATCGAGGCCAACCTGGACAAGATTAAGGTCATAGTAGAGATGGCCCCCCCAAAGAACGTAAAAGAAGTACAAAGTTTAAACGGCAAAATCGCCGCCTTGAACAGGTTCATGTCAAGGGCAACGAATAAGTGTCTACCCTTCTTCCACACGTTGAAAAAGTCTTTTGAGTGGACGGCTGAGTGTCAGCAGGCGTTCGAGGATCTAAAGGTCTACCTCTCTTCCCCACCGCTATTGAGTCCTTCACAACCAAGGGAAGAGCTCTTCCCCTATTGGGCCGTCTTCCCTGCAGCTGTCAGCGCGGCCTTAGTCAGGGAAGAAGACAAGGCTCAGAGGCCCGTGTACTATGTCAGCAGGGCACTTCGTGATGCAGAAAAAAGGTACCCGCCAATGGAGAAGCTCTCGCCTTCGCTTTGGTTACGGCAGCTTGCAAGCTCAAACCATACTTCCAAGCCCATACAGTGATCGTCGTAATCGACAAACCATTACGGCGGGCGATGAGCAACCCTGAAGCTGCCGGGCGATTGGCACTGTGGTCGATAGAGCTGAGTAAGTTTGATATTCAGTACCGCTCGCGTACCGCCATCAAGGGACAAGTCGTCGCTGATTTCATAGCAGAGTTCACCAACGAGGAAGGCAAGGGGGCAAATAAGTGTCCTCAGTGGAGCATACATATAGACGGATCGTCTAATAGACAGGCTGGTGGAGCAGGTATCGTGCTTCTTTCTCCTGAAGGAGACAAGATTGAATGTATGGTTCGCCTCGACTTCCCTACCACCAATAATGAAGCGAAGTACGAAACTCTAGTGGTAGGACTTGATCTTGCCAAAGCGGCAGGGGCCACAAGTGTGGTCATTCATTGTGACTCCCAAGTCGTCACCAACCAAGTAAATGAGGATTATGAATGTAAGGGTGAAAGGATGAAGAAGTATCTAGAGCAAGTAAAGAGAAGGGTGGACAACCTACAGGCCAAGATTGTTCAAATCCCCAGAGGGGAAAATGAGCAAGCCGACTGCCTTGCCAAAGTTGCTTTAGCAGAACATATGACCAACCCTGGCAATGTACTCTTCTTTGTTCAGCTTTCTCCACTAATAAATTTCGTCGATGTGCAGGAGATAGGTTTTGAAAATAACTGGACCACACCATTAGTCTTCTACTTGAAAAATGACGTGTTACCAGATGGGAAGGAAGCTGTAAGAAAGCTGAAGGTTCAAGCAGCGCGATTCGTTCTAATAAAGGACGTCTTGTACAAGAGAGGTTTCTCCCGCCCATACCTAAGGTGTTTAAGCCTTGAGGAAGTAGACTATATCATGAGAGAAGTCCACGAAGGGATTTGCAGAAACCACTCAGGGTCACGATCGTTGGTACATAAACTGATTCGAGCAGGGTACTATTGGCCCACCATGCAGAAAGATGCCCAGACTTATGTCAAAGCCTGTGATAAGTGTCAAAGGATCAGCAACGTCATCAGACAGCCATCCGAAGAGTTGACCTCGATAACAGCCCCATGGCCATTTGCTCAGTGGGGATTAGACATCATAGGACCATTCCCGATAGCGGTGCGACAACTGAAGTTCCTTATGGTAGGCATAGACTACTTCACAAAGTGGGTGGAAGCTGAAGCCCTGGCAACCATTACAAAGAAGAACATGCGAAGCTTCGTCTGGAGGTACATCATCTGTAGGTACGAAATCCCTAGGGTCCTGGTCTCAGACAACGGGAAACAATGTAACAATGACTCATTCCGGAATTTTTGCTCGCAGTTGGGGATCAAAAACCACTACTCCTGTCCCACCCACCCTCAAGCTAACAGCCAAGTTGAAGTCACAAACCGATTATTGCTTAAAATTATCAAGAGTCGGCTTGAGGGGGCAAAGGGTATATGGCCTGAAAAGTTGCCAAGCATACTATAGGCATACAGGACAACAGTAAGAACACCTACCGGAGAGACACCATTTCGGCTAACATACAGGAGCGAGGCGGTCATTCTAGCCAAGGTCAGGCTCACAAGCTACAGGGTGGATAACCACAATGAAAGCAAAAATGATGAGGCTATGCATCTACAACTCGATCTACTAGACGAAGTCAGGGCGATAGCCGAACAAAGACTTACACAGTACCAGGACCTCATGGCTAAGCACTACAACTCCCGAGTCAGACACAGAGACTTTCAAGTTGGAGATCCCGTTTTGAGAAAGGTAATGGGTGCCGCTAAAGACCCTACCCAAGGGAAGCTCGGTTCCAACTAGGAGGGACCTTACAAGATTACGTCATGGCAGAGGAAAGGCACCTACCACCTAGAGACACTAAACGAACGGAAGTTGCACCACCCATGGAACACTGAGCACCTACGAAAGTACTACCAGTAGAGCTGATAGCGTGGAAAGCAACACTCTTCATTTTCCAGTTTACTTTAGTTAATTTTAGCTACACTTTTCAGTTTTTTAGTTTACCTTAGTTAATTTTTGCTACAATACTTTTTAAGCCCAAATGGCAGGTCTTTTTCTTTAGAGAGTAATTTTTCTACGAATGCATGGTTTATCATTATAAGAGGAGTTTATTCATATATGGCTAATGTGTTTTTCTACAAAATATTATCAAGTCCACAAGTGGACGAGTTTATTAATAAGTCCATAAAGTGGACGAGTTCATTAGTCCATAAAGTGGATGAGTTTATTAGTAAGTCCATAAAGTGGACGAGTTCATTCAAGGAGGATGAATTATTATTAGTCCATAAAGTGGACGATTTTATTAGTAAGTCCAAAAAGGTGGACGAGTTCATTCCAGGAGGATGAATTATTATTAGTCAATAAAGTGGACGAGTTTACTAGTAAGTCTATAGAGTGGACAATTTCATCCCATAAGGATAATTTATTATCATAAAGTTCACAAGTATACGAATTCATAAGTCCATAAAGAGGACAAGTTCATTACACAAGTGGACGGGTTCATGATTTAATCCACAAGTGGACGGATCCATAATTAATGTGGACATACTTATAAAGTCCATGAAGAGGACGAACTCATTCCACAAGGATGACTTAATATAATCCATAATTAAGGTGGACAGGTCCACAAGAAGAAAGGTTCATAACTTAGTCAATAAAGTTGACGAGTTCATCCCATAAAGTTGACGAGTTCAATAGAGTGGACGGATCCATGATTAAGCCCACAAAGTGGACGAGTCCATTATAAAGTTTAAAAAGTTCACAAGTAGACAAATTCATCACATGAAGAGATTATAATCCACAAAGGAACAAGCTTCTTAGTCCACAAAGTGGACGAGTCCATTATGAAGTTTATTAGCCCACAAATGGATAAGTTCGAAATAGACAAATCAAAATTATTAAATCATAAAGTAGACGGATTCATAAAGGCAAGGGATGAACATATACATACCAATAAGCAACACACATATTGAAAGCGACGAATATGAAATACCATAAATAAAGTGAAGTTTTTACAAACAGAGCCCAAAAAACAAAAGGGCATTATCCAGAAATTAGATTAAATTTACAATAAAGAGGAAAGAAAAAGGCTAAGTTCAGGAGGCCAGGGGGTCTTGTGGGATCTCATCACCCTTAGGAGGCAGGTTCTGGACATCCTGAGTTGAAGGATCTTTAGCATCTGGATGTTGGCCGACAGGGTCAGAGGAATGATGGGCTGGTCCATAGCAGGTTGTGCAAGAACGACACTATCATCCTTTAGATCCACCTCAAACTCGATGGAGTTGTCACTCTCTTCAGGAATAGTGTTACCTGCAGGTGTTGACGGCAAGAGGTTATCCATGGAAACCTTAGACAAATCCAAGTAAAGGTAGATGGATTTGACCTGTTTAAGGCAATCCTCAAACCCATCACCATAGTATTCGGCATAAGAATCAATGAATGTTTGTGACGCCCTGAATTCCTTCACGGCGTCAGCCTTAGCCGTCTCCACCTGGCCTAAAAGGGCCGTCAACTCCTTTTCCACCGCCTCCTTGGCCTCTTGCTCTTTTTTCTTCTGACAACCCTCATCCTCCAATTTCTCTCTCAGCTCCTTCACCTCCTGGTTAAGGGTATGAAGGGCATCCTTGTATTATTCTTGCCCGTCAATCAGGTTCTTAATACGCTTATGCAGACGAGTAATCACCCCTTCCTTGGTGACGCCCCTATCTTGCAAAGCTTTCATACGAACGAGAGCCTGCAAGATAGGATAACCATCAGCTATTAAACATAAAAATGAATAAATAGAGAGACAAAGGAAGGAACGTACCAAAGCAAGGTCAAAAAGACTTGACGCCCCCAGCTCCTCATTGGCTTGCTCAGCACAAGGGTCCACGTCCTTGTCCCTAATAATGGACTCCATCATCTCCAAGGCATAGTCCTTGTGAGTGAGAAGATGATGCTCAGGATCCCGGGTGACGGGGCCGGACGTTGTCATCAGCCCCTTGCCTACCTCGTGCTTCGGCTTGGGAGGTGACGGCTTCTTGGGGGGGGGCTTCTCTCCAGGAGTGGCGGACACCTTTTTGGATAGGCGGTCGTCCTTACCGTCACCCTTCCTCTTAGTCACATCCTTACTAATGGCCTTGGGGGCTGACGAGGTCGCCCCCTCCTTTCCCTTGGCATTCTCCTCTTTCTTGCGCGCAGCAGCTACCCTTACCTGCGTCCTCAGCCTAGCTGCCTCCATTTCTGTAAAAAGGCAAATAACGAGTACTGGAACAAGTGACGGCCTTAGACAAGCCGACGAAGAAAGAAAAAATAAGGGTTAAAATGGATAAACTTATGACGATGGGAATAAGCGTTAAGACGACGGGCTTCTGGTGTTGGCTCAGAACCCTTACAATTTGCGTGTAAAGTGTCGAGTGTAATGTGATCCCGACACTTCCGCTCGTCCAACGGGATTTCTGTTACCCGACGAATAAAAGCTTCTTGCTCGTCGGTGATATGTGGATGAACACTAGCTGAAAAAACAAGAAAAGTAAACGATGTTAGAAATTCGAAACAAATAAACTGAAAGAAGCAGACGGGATTAACCTGAATCCTTGACATAAGCCCAAGTGTTGTCAAAGCCATGAGGCATCGTCTCCCACTCTTCCTGATGACACACCCAATTCGTCCTTTTGACGAAGAAATACCTGCCCTTCCAATTCCTATTGGAATCAGGCATATTAGATACCAGTCTTAGCCCCTTCTTCCTTATAGAAAAGTGGTATATTCCCTGGGACGAGACAATGTGTTGAGGACGGTAGCACCAAAAGAACTCGTCAAGAGTTAGTTGACGGTTCCCTTCACTTAGACGACCCCACAAAATCTTAGCCCCAATGAATATCCTCCAAGCGTTGGGGGCAATTTGGCTGACGGAAAACCCCAAAAAATTGGCCAACTGACGGTGAAGTGTCGTTAGAGGCAGTCTCAATCCTGCCGCGAACATGGCATCATACATGCCGAAATCCCTGGTCTTCCCTGAATAGCACTTCTCAAACTTCCCAGGGAGATGGATTGGGATGTTGTTCGGAATTTGGTAACGATCACATAAAGTGTTGAAAACTTTGTCCGACATCGTCGGTAGAAAGTCATTTACCGTCCATTTTTTAGGGAGGATGAAAGGACGGTCATCTCCTGGGCTACTTGAAGTACTCTCTAAGACCTCCTCCTCACCATCATTTTCATCCCCGTCACTCTCTCTCCCCTTTTCTCCCTCGTCATCCTCATCTTTGCCCTCACTTACTACCTCATCTTCTCCTCCACAACTTTCCACTTCCTTGTCAGAAGATTAGGCTGACATTTCCCTCTCTGACAACCAGGAGAAGCCCTCCTCGGGCTCATGGCCTGATGGGAAGACCTCATCATAGCCCGTTCCCTCGCGGACTGACACCTGTTCATTCGTCGCCTCTCTAGACATCTGACTACCTACAAGCGACGGGGATATTCTAAGAACCTAAGTTGACGGCCTTTCTAAAAAAATTTCTCAATCAACTAGGATAAAAGTAAAAGACAGGAGGTAGTGAGAGCAAAGGTGACTTACCAAGTAAAACAGACTGTTTCTTGAAAGGTGACGGTCTCAGCTAAAGGACGACATCAAAAGCACGATGATGTGGGCAAAATCCTTGAAGTGACGGGTTCGCTCTGATGATCAGCAGCAATGAAATAGAAGAAAATGAGGAAGGAAGTGAAGTATATATAGGGTAAGAAACGCACAGAAGACGAAGCAACACCCTTGTCCAGAAACAAGGCCAATTGGCTTGAGCCACGTGTTCTGACATTTATGGCTGCTCGAGGAACTAAACAATAAATGCCCCATTTACCAAAAAATATATATAAATCAACTCCACAACCCGATAGCTAGAACTGATGGGATTATGGAGTAGGGGGCAGCTGATAGGTAGAAATTCCTAAAGTAAAGCTGACAAACCTGTGGAAGCTGACAACTTTGCTTACATGCCCGTAAACACCTCTAAAAGATTGACAATCCATCTCAAGGACTGACGGGCGCACCGGAAGGTCGTCAATGTAAATAGGAATGATCAAAAGGCATTGATGGATAGCAAAGCTGATGGGATGAAGCTGACGGATTCAACATGACTTGGTCTACACACATAAGTATATAAGGAAATATCTTGTGCCCTACACTTAACCCTAATCAAGAAGAGTCCTATAAGGAAAGAACTCCGCAAAATATGTGACTTAAAGAGGATCTCTCCTACAAGGAAATATCTTCTTAACCAAGGCACGGATGTCAACCCTAGACTACTATAAAAACCCCAAGACCCTCATAAACTAAGATACGCATAATTCACCCCAGCTCTAGCACTCTGGAGTTGTGAGAAGTTTTCTAACTTGACCTTCGGAGGGTCTTTGGTCGGCACCACACTGGTGCTCTCTGTTAGGTCTTCTCTTTTTGTTATGCAGGTACTGTCGCGAGCGCGTAAGGGCTGTGTGGCTCACTGGTGATTTTTCGGCATCATCAAATTTAATTAACAAGACCTACTATTATATGAAAGAAATTGGCATTGCTCTTGAATTACTAAAAAACTCATGTTTGATAGCACATTTAAAAAAAAAAAAAAAAATCGTGGATTTTAGTTAGATCAACTGACAAAGTCTCCGATGGTTGAATTAGAAATCTGGGGTTCAATCCCCGCCTATACCGAAAACTAACTAGTGTCTTGGTCTGATGATAAAGAGTGCAATCATCAAAACTGGACGTCATAGGTTAAAACTCTAATGAAAATGATAATTTTTTATTTGATACAAGATAGAAACTCTACTCTAGCCAAATCTAAGTGTATATGTGTGTGAAACTCCCTCCTGAAGACTTGAATCTCGGCCCTTACCCTCCACACCCTACAAACACTTATACTTGTAAAATTGACAATAACTCATAAGCTTAAAGGATTTGTTACTAATTACATGTCATTTATTCGCATTTAGGAAATGCATTTAAGATGAAATTGTAACGGCTATTTCATGCTTTACTTAAAAAAAGAAAAGAAAAGAAGAAGTAATGATGGTTTAATAAAAAATTATTCAAACAATGCTTCATCTTTTTCACATGAATGAAGGGTCACACAATGAATTTAATTAACAAGACTTACCATTATGTGAATGAAATGAGTATTACTCTTGGAGTACTAAAAAACTCATGTTTGATAGCACATTTTAAAAATTGTTTTTGTGAATTCTAGTTAGCTCAACTGGTAAAATCTCCGATAATTGAATTAGAGATTCAGGGTTTAATCCCCATCTACACCAAAAACCAACTAGCGTCTTGGTCTGATGATAAAGAGCGCAATAATCAGAAGCAGACGCCATAGGTTAAAATTCTATCAAAAAATTAAAATTGTTTTCAATACCATGAAATTAATAATAACTCATAACCATAATAGATCTGTTATTAATTACATGTCATTTATTTGCATTTAATAAATGAATTTAAGATGAAACTGTAACGGCCGTTTCATGCTTTACTTAAAAAGAAGAAAAAGCAATGATGGTTAAAAGAAAATTATTCAAACAATGCTTCATCTTTCAAATGTAACGGCCGTTTCATGCTTTACTAAAAAAAATGTAATGATGGTTTAATAGAAAATTATTTCAAACAATGCTTCATCTTTCTCACGTGAATGATGGGTCACACAATAAGTTAAATTAACAAGACCTACTATTATGTGAAAGAAATGAGCAATGATCTCGGAGTAACTAAAAACTCATGTTTGATAGGACATTTTAAAAACTGTTTCCGTGGGTTTTAGTTAACTCAACTAGTAAAGTCTCTAATGGTTGAATTAGAGATTTGGAGTTCAATTCCCGCCTACACCAAAAACCTCTAGTTGTCTTGGTCTGATGATAAAAAATGTAATCATCAAAAACGGATGTCATAGGTTGAAAATTTATCCCAAAAAAAAAAAAATGTTTTCAATACCATGAAATTGATAATAACTCAGAAGCTTAATAGATCTGTTGTTAATTACATGTCATTTATTCAAATTTAAGAAATGCATTTAAAATGAAACTGTAACAGCCGTTTGATATTTTACTTTCTATAAAAAATTAATGATTTTTTAATAGATAATTATTCAAACAATGTTTCATATTTTCACACAATGAATTTAATTAACAAGACCTACTATTATGTGAAAGAAATGAGCATTACTCTCAAAGCACTAAAAATTTCAAGTTTGATAGCACATTTCAAAAACTATTTTTCTGGGTTCTAGTTAGCTTAATTGATAAAGTCTCTGATGATTGAATTAGAGATCTGAGATTCAATCTCCGCTACACCAAAAATCAATTGGTGTTTTAATCTAATGATAAATAGTGCATTCATCAGAAGTGGACTCCATAGATTGAAACTCTACCAAACCAAAAAATAAAAGTTTTCAATAGCATGAAATTGATAATAACTCATAAGCCTAATAGATCAGTTGTTAATTTAATATCATTTATTCGCATTTAAGAAATGCATTTAAGATGAAACTGTAACGGCCGTTTGATGCATTACTTAAAAAAAAAAGAAAAAGTAATGATTGTTTAATAGAAAATTATTCAAACATTGCTTCATCTTTCTCACGTGAATGAAGGATCACACAATGAATTTAATTAACAAGACCTATTATGTGAAACAAATGAGCATTACTCTAGGAGTACTGAAACACTCATGTTTGATAGCACATTTTAAAAAAATGTTTTCAATACCATGAAAATGATAATAACTCATAAGCTTACTAGATCTGTTGTTGATTACATGTCATTTATTTGCATTTAAGAAATACATTTAAGATTAAATTGTAACGGCTGTTTGATGCTTTACTTTTTTAAGAAAAAAAAAAGTAATGATTGTTTAGAAAAGTATTCAAACAATGCTTCATCATTCTCACGTGAATGAAGGGTCACACAATGAATTTGAATAACAAGACCTATTATTATATGAAAGAAATGAGCATTACTCTAGAAGTACTAAAAAACTCATGTTTGATAGCACATTTTGAAAAATGTTTTCAACACCGAGAAAATGATAATAACTCATAAGCTTACTAGATGTGTTGTTAAGAAATTATTTAAGATGAAACTGTAATGGCCGTTTGATGCTTTACATAAATAAATAAAAAATAAAAAAACTTATGATTGTGTAATAGAAAATTATTCGAGCAATGCTTCATCTTTCTGACGTGAATGACGGTCACATAATGAATTTAATTAACAAGACCTACTATTATATGAAAGAAATTAGCATTATTCTTGAAGTACTAAAAAACTCATGTTTGATAGCACATTTTAAAAACTGTTTTCATGGGTTTTAGTTAGCTCAACTGGTAAAGTCTCTGATAGTTGAATTAGAAATCTAGAGTTCAATCCCCACCTACACTGAAAATCGACTGGTGTTTTGGTTTGATAGTAAGATGATAAAGAGCGCAATCATTAGAAGCGGACGCCATAGGTTAAAAGTCTATAAAAAAATTGTTTTCAATACAATGAAATTGATAATAACTCATAAGCTTAAATGATTTGTTATTAATTGCATGTCATTTATTCACATTTAAGAAATGGATTTAAGATGAAACTATAACGGCCGTTGCAAGCTTTACTTTAAAAAAAAAGTAATGAGGGTTTAATAGAAAATTATTCAAACAATGCTTCATCTTTCTCATGTGAATGAAGGGTCACACAATGAATTTAATTAACAAGACCTACTATTATGTGAAAAAAAATGAGTATTTCTCTCGGAGTACTAAAAAACTCATGTTTGATAGTACATTTTAAAAACTGTTTTCATGGGTTCTATTTAGCTCAACTGGTAAAGTCTCCAATAGTTGAATTAGAGATTTAGGGTTCAATCCCCGCCTACACCAAAAATCGACTAGTGTCTTGGTTTTGTGATAAAGAGTACAATAGTGTTTAATAGAAAATTATTCAAACAATGCTTCATCTTTCTCAAGTGAATGAAGGGTCACACAATGAATTTAATTAACAAGATCTGCTATTATGTGAAAGAAATGATTATTACTCTCGGAGTACTAAAAAACTCATGTTTGATAGCTCATTTTAAAAATTGTTTTCATGGATTCTAGTTAGCTCAACTGGTAAAGTCTCCGATAGTTAAATTAAAGACCTACTATTAGTTTTCATTTTTTGAAAATTATTCTCGAAATTTTTGAGATCAGCTCTTTGAACACCATCAAAATGATGCTTTTAGCTTTCAGCTTGGGTTTTATGTTTTCTAAAGTGGATGACAGTTTTGTAAATTATGAAATAAGTGCTTCAAAATCCATCAAACATTTTTAACATTTTTTGTTGGGTTTTTTTGTTTACTGGGAGTATCTAATACCATTAAAATGACAATAACTCCTCAATTTTCTGACTAGATATGCTGATTGATTACATGTCTTTCATTCGCATTTAAGATGAAGCTTTTTTTTTTTTTTTTGTTGAAAATTTTATAATATGTTGCTAACTTCACAGCTTAAACCCTTTCTCCCCTAGACCTTCTAAGCATTTTGTGAATAAAGAGGTACTGATTAAGTTGCAAGGCCCTTGGCATTTAAGACAAAACCGTATGCCTATTTGATGAAAAATTATTCAATACACCAAGAACAATGCAGACCAATAATATGCACCGACGGTAGACCCACTGTTATCTGAGAAAAAAAAAAGAAAAAAAAAAGAGCATTATTCCCTGTTTGATAGCACATTTTAAAAAAATTTATTTTCAACTTTTAGAAACAAAAACAAAAACTCTTATTCCCGATGGTGTTTGATTTAGTGTTTTAGTTTTCAGTTTTTAAAATTTATTCTCAAAATACAATGTTGATATCAATTTTTTTTTTTTTTTTTTTTTTTTTTTTTTTTTTTTGTGAAAAACATCAAAATGAAGATTTCAACTTTTTGAGCTTGGGTTATGTGTTTTCTGAAGGGGCCGGTGGCATTTTTGTAAATTACGAGATATGTGTACTTCGAAAACCATTAGTCCCATTAGCATCGTTTTTGCATTTCTGGTTAGGTTTTCTATTCACAAGGAGAAATCTAATACCATTAAATAGATAATAACTCGGTAACTTGATTAGATATGTTGATTGATTACATGACATGATTCATATTTAAGAAATGCATTTAGGATGTAAGCCATGTTTGATGAAAAATTACTCAATACGTACACCTGGAGTAATGCTTCCCCCCGTCCCCCAACATAATAGTCTCACTATAAATTTTGATTAATGGAACTCACAATTATGTGACAGGAAAAAGTATTGCTCTTGGAGTACCGAAAACTTACAGTGGTTTAATAGCATGCTTTAAAAACTATTGAAATCAATAATAACTCATCAATTTGATTAAATCTGCTAGATGAATACATGTTCTTATTGATTTGCCTTTTTTTTTTTCCAATTTTGATTTTCTATTTAAGTTGAAACTTTTAAGCATGTTTGATGGGAAATTATATACTAATACACTAGAAACAATACTTAGTTACTTACACCTTTCACATGAATGATGGATCTCTCCATCATTGGACCTACAATTATATAAGAGGAATGAACATTACTCCCAAAATACTTAATAATTACTTATGTTAGATAACACGGCTTAAAATATGTTTTAAGCTTCTTCTTTTTATTAATACATCGCTAGTTAGGGGTGAGAAGATTTGAACTTTAAATGTCTTCATTGAAAACACCAAGTGGTGCCAGTTGCTACAAAGCTCCTAGCAAAAATTGTTTTAAACTTTTAAAAACAAAAATATTGCTCCCTATGGTGTTTGGTTTAGTGTTTTACTTTTTAGTTTTTGAATATATATATATATATATATATATATATAATTTGATAGTTGGAGAGGAGAGATTTGAACCCTTGTTTCTGTTAGAAACACTATAAGGTGCTAACTAATTGAATTATAATAAGGTTCTTGGCAAAATAGACAGTCAAAATTAAATATTTTTTACACATAAAAATGAAGTTTTCGGTTTGGGTTTTATGTTTTCTAAAGCTGGCGGTGCCTACTATAATAAGCACTGATATAGAAAAAGTCGCTATTTCCATCATTTCAAATACCAAAAATTTTGGAAAAAGTTGTCCACCGAAATAAATGAAACAAAACTACACATGGAAAACAATTGAAATTACTTCACTGCTCACTATTCGTAGTCTAAAAGGTAAATCAAATAGTGGGTATAATAACTAATAAGCACTCCTCTTTTAATGCACTATTATTGAACGTAGGCATGCTATGCATCAGTGGAGGCATACGTGCAATCACTCACAAGTCACAAGCTGCGTACCTATTACCTAACCTAGCACAAGTAATCAAACCTACCCCCCTTTTTTTTCCCTCTAGTCAAAAGGTCCTCACTTTTCTGATGGAACTAACCTTCCTATAATGGCATTGGAGTTTTGGATTGGAACTAACCTTCCATAAGGGGCAATAGAGTTTTGGGTATCCTTTGGTGTTAAAAAAAGTCTGGGACTACACACTTTAACACAACTTAAATATATGGCATGCGATGATTGGACCATATGTAAGTGATTTAATCTAATTATATATTGACAAATGTGTAAATTATGTAAAAGTATGAGTAAGAGTATGCATCCGTAGAAGAACTGGTTGGTGCTTTCTTGAAAATTTTTTGAACAAGCAAATGGTCTTGGTGTTTTCTTTAACCTGTTTGGCCGAGATTAGATAATTAGTGTATTTTAGACTAAATTATATTTTTAACCCTTAAAGTTTAAGATAATTTTTAATATGCATTGTCTAAAATTTTCATTTTATTCTACCATGTTTAATTTGTTTTCAAAATAGTCCTTTCATCCATCTTTGAATATTGAGATTGATTTGATCATTAAGTACCAAAAAATTGATGTCGCTTCTTTTTCTTATTAATAGAAAAAATCAACCAATACCATTAAACCACAAGATTCATTGTCCTTTAGGTAAACAACAGCTTTATTAGTCAAGCTGAAAAGGTACACGAACAATTGGACATACAATTTAGTGTCTTAGTATTTGTACATTTTATTATTTGGATAGTTGCTAAGTATCATTAGGAAATTCACATGAAGAGTGAGAATCAGATAGCACTTCAAGAAAGCATAGAAGGACTAACATATGAATGTGATAATGGTATATGCCATTATTTAGAGCTAGAAAAATGTTGAGTCAAAAGTGCATTATAGAACAGAAATTTCACACCACAAAAGAATAGCACATCATAAAGCTCCAAGCTGTTGTACCTAAAGGGTGGTTCAGATACAGCATTAATATAGTTTTTACATCTCTCTCTCCTTTAAAAAAATTATTAGCAGGTAAAGAAATTACAGAATTGAAAAGGTCAACAAAATTTTGCACACTAAAATTCCATGTGCATTAGGGAACTATTGAAGTATAAAACCAACAAAGTAAGAGGCATTCACCAAGTATGTTGCTGTCATAAAAGACTAACCATAGAAATTTAAAAATATGGAAACTTTAGTATTACTTAAAATCATCACAACATCCCAATGCAGAATCCATTATAGTTACTCTGAGAAACATAAGGGTAGTGTGATTATGTTCATAAATGAAAGAAATTCAATAACCAACCATCTCAACTTTAGGAAAAAAATGAAAAAAAAAAAAAAAAATAGTTAAGATCATCAACAATGAAATCCGGATTCATTATGCAACAAAAGTAAAAGAAAGTAATACCTTAATTTACTCCCAATGAAAGGGAAGATTTTGAGGGGTTTGATTTCCCTGTGATCCATCAGACCCCATGAGAAACATTCCCTGGCAATGTGCATTATTACCACTGCCATTTGAAACCAGAACTGAATCCATTGGCTCTAAAGTACTGTCACCATGTAGGCTTGGGCCTAAAGGCTGCACTAGGGAGGCTGAGTTAGGATGCATTACATGGCTCAAATTGAGCCCAGATGATTGTGACTGAGGTGATGACAGAAGAGAGAGAGCACAATCCGAGTCATGGACTCGAGCTGTTAACCTGTCACAATACATTTTGCTCCTAGCCCTATCACTTTCCGAAGCAATGGTCCTCAGAAGCGGCTGGCAGACAGGAGCCTCAAGAGATAATTGATTGTTGAGCGTGGTGCTGCCATTTTGCAAGAATGAGAGTTGCTTCCCTCCTCCTATATAGCTGCTAGTGCTAGGGGATGATCCAATATATGGTTTCTGTTTATCAAGTAACTGTAATTGTTGCTGCTGGTTAGGAAGCCTAGCATCTGCTGCAGTATTGAGAACTCCAGTCCAGGCAGGGCTCATCACAGTGGTGGAGGGATAGACATGTGTACCGGAGAATTGTATGAATTGGGGACCTGAAACAACAAAAACCAAGCTTTAGTCCTAAAATTTTTAAGTCAGCTATTGATCTGATAGAATTAGGAGTATCTACAGTCTTTTTGGTGCTTTTTCCAAAAATACTATTGCATCCAAATGGATGCTTCTAATAAGTCAGAATCAGTTTTGGGATTAGAGCTACCTGGGTTTGTAAACTGATATTAAAGCAGCTTTGAAGAAGTAACTGTAAACATATTAAAAGTTATATGCTAAACATGCACGCAAGTTTCTAATTCATGTTGGACTCAATGACCTCAAGAAAAATTCTGCAGTTAAAATGATTTCCATTTGAAAAGAGCCACTGTAGAGATTGAAAACATTTTGGTTATCACAATTTTGTCTAGTACGAAAAGCCAAAGAATGACACACATTGAACTGACCTCTAGAAATGACTCTAGTGGCCACTAGAGTCATGAAATCTCACCATCAATCATAGCAGGCATTGAAGCACTCAGCTGAGTGGATATTCAGCATAAAGAGTTTTAGTCTTTTAGAGAAAATTACATCCTAAAAGCTTTGTGTTTGTGTGTGCGCAGTGCACATGCCAATTCATAGCTGACAATGAGTTCAATCAGCCATCATCAAAGCTAACCTTGGTAATTAGACAAAAAGTTCCCAGATCGAGACAGGGGTTCTGGCTGAGGCTTTCTTCGCCTTCTGTTGTGTCCATCAAGACGTTTCCTGCAGCTTCTCTTCCCTTCATCAAATTCCTCCAGTGAATGGAACCTACAAAAAGAGTGTTGGAATTATTTAGAAACTAGGATTGCAAGGGGTAATGGTGTAGAAGATAAGGGGATTCTTTGCATATGAAATTAAGAAACAATAAATTATAGAAATATCAATTAAATCTAAAATTGAAGTCCTTCATATGCACATGAGAAGAAAAATACTTAACTCAATTGAGCCTTAGTCCTAAATTAAGTTAGGGTCGATTATGGATCCTCATCACCTAATTGAGGTCAATCATGTGTATTCTTTTATACCATTCCATTCTATCAAATCTAAAATCGTGTTCTCTTTCACCTCCCAATTTAACTTACATGAGAAGAACAATGTGAAAAAGAATCTGAGCTATGGATCTTCATCAACTAATTATGGTTGGTGACTTGTATTCTTTTATGCAATTCTATCCCATCTAAAATCATATTCTCTTTCACCTCCCCATTTTACTTACATGAGAAGAACAATCTGAGCTAGTCATCAGCAAGGATTTTATGAAGAAAAAAAAACACTACTTTTGAGCATATAAAACTAAACAAAATTTCTATTAGAGGGATGAGATTAGTTAGATGAACCATCCAAAGTAATGAATGGTCAAAGAGGGTCAAGGAAAAAAAAATACAGACTTCAATATCACACAAAGACCGGACATGGGAGACTGCTCCTAGACATTTAGATGAAAAATATAGCCTGTCAATAGTTTCACATGTTTTCCTTAAACTTAAGTTCTCTGTATACTAAAGCTAGTCCTTATCAAGCTATTATATCTATACACAGGAAGTATACTCCTATCAGAATCTGGCTGCTTAATTTTACACCTCTAAAACAAAGTAAGACCAGAGATACTCATGGACAGAGAACACTAAAAACAAATTTTATTGAAATTAGTCCACACATTTTTATTGACTATACAATTAGGAAATAGTATATTACAGTTATATTAGCAAAAGGACTACAGAACACACACTCCTAAAAACAAATTTAAGTAATCAACAGCATAGCTGATGTGACTTTAACTAGAAAAGCACTAATACCATCAATCAACCAATACCTGCTACACTGCTGGCAAAATCTTTGCTTCTGACCACAGATGGTTACTTGTGGAGTCTTTGAATGGAGCTCACACACCTTGTGGCGCCTATGGTAATCCCTGCAAATACTAAGATCTGAAGTGCATCCATCAACCAGGCATGACACTGGCTGAGTTCCATTATTGGCTGCTCTTGCTCTCTTCGATGACCCTGAAGGTGGTGATGCCATTTTTGAGACTCCAGGCTCCTTCCATTTATTCACTGACTCATTGCCTGAACTTCCCACCTGACCAAGCTTCAAATCAACTGAAAAATCCCCCCTTTGGGCTCTATGATCTCCAAAACTACTTGACCCACTAACTGTTTCTATGTTAGGAAATGCTCCTTGTTCCAATTCTGACAAATCCCAAGAAGGTGCTTTCAAGTTCCAGTCCATACAAACTGTCACTTCTAGATTTCTTCTACTTCTCCAAACACCTCTATTCACCCCCACAACCCCTTTAAGCTTCTCTTTTTCACTATGAATTTGAGGCACCCTTAAAGAGAAATTATTTCATGACAGCATCAAGCAAAACAAGAGCAACAAGTCAAAAATTACAGTCTTTAGAGAATATGCACTGTGTTAGAAATTAAAAATTTATTAAAAAAAACCATTAATTTACATAAATCTTTTATTGGGTACCTTCAAATTGTAAAATTTCAAAGAAACCAACAGTAGAAAGTAAAAGGAAAGCTAGAAGTGAAACAATAGGAATCCTTAAAATGCATCACAAAATTTTTGTTTTTGTTAAAATAAAAGCCAAAAAAATAGTAATAATATAAGAAAACATAGCAGAAAGTTACATTTTTTTTAATTAAAAAAATGACTGCTAAGAATAGAAGTAGAGTAGCAGAGAGACTTCCAAGGACTTTGGAAGCTAAAAATGAAAAGTACCAACCAGAAATAAAGAAGTAATATAACAAATAAAGAAACAGCAAGAGGAAAGAGGTGAGAGAGAGAGAGAGAGTACTTACAGTTACAGTCAATTACAGCAAAATGAAGACTGTTTGCTATTTCCAGCCACTCATTCCCTGACAAGGATTGCATTACAAACTTTAAAGTGCAAAGTCAGTTTTTTTTTTTGTTAATTCAAAAAGAAAAAAACTTGTAAAAGAGAATCATTCAGTACTGTACCTGTTAGCACAATGCAATTGAAGGTTTTTTGTGCATAGAAAGAGAGAATGGATAATGTATTGAAATGGGGAGAGAAATATTGAGAGAGAAAAGATAATAGTGGAAGAGTGAGGAGCTATAAGTCTATAGCTAGATTTGTTGGGTTTTTTCTAAGCAAGCTCTAGTTTTTTTTTTAATATTTTTTTTCCTTTTCCATTTAGGGTTTTGTTTGTTTGAATGTATTGTAGGTAGGTCTTGAAGAAAGGAAGGAGGACAGGCTGTTGTTGCTTTCAACTTTTGTAAGCCAAAGAAAAAAAAAAGAAGAAGTACAAGGATGGGTGCTTAAGACAAAGCATGTGGCATTGTGTTTCACATTTCATGGCATGTCTTTCTTTTTGGGTTTCTTTTACTACGTGGGTTTTGGGAACCATAGCGCACGCTCCTATGGGAGAGAGTGGGAAAGCTACACTTCAAATTTTGAAACCCCATCTTGAAGCTCAAAGGGAATTGGAATTGGAATCTAATTTTAGTTGCCTTACACTTTTGATGGACTATCTTCCCACTCTAATGATTATTTTTGTGAGCAATGCTGCAGACACAAAAAAAATTTGACAATATTTTTGCCGTTTTTTGATGTGGTAAGTTTGTACTGGTTCTCATATCAACTCATCGTTGACAATACTTTTTAAACTATCACTAATAGCCTGTTATATCAATAAGTATCATATTTTGTTGCCAAATTTTTTGTGTCGGTAAATTTTATCTAATTCTGCAGGGGACCCATAATCTACGCTGATTATTTTGTTGTTGATCTTGTTGATGCCTACTGATAGCTGTTTGGGACGGATTACAAGACGCCCATTAGGGATTCATTTAAGACATCCATTATCAAAAGCTATGTAAAAAGAAAATACACTTAACGCATCGGATAAAATTAGAATAATACTAAGAAAGGGTTGATTCTCACACTCCTCGATATATATCGTTCGTATACATTACTTATTTGCATTTTAAATATGGGTACTAATAAAAAAAATATGAACATCTCATGTGAAATTGTATACGTTGTATGTGTAGAGTGTACATCAACAAATATGTGAGAAGTGAGAACAATTTTAGAAGAATAATTCATAAATAAATTTTTTAGTACTACATTCTTTGTTAAGCTGCATCTGCCTAAAAGTTGAACCTAACCTTAATTCTGCGCATATTGAGATGAAAAGCACCGGTTGATAAAGAGAAGCAACCCTTTTTTTTATATAGATATAGAAGAGAAGCAACGCATTAAGCATAGAGCAATAGCAAAAGTAGATTTGTGAATATAAATTAACCCCCAAAAAAAAAAAAAACATATGTGAGAATCTTGCAAATTACAAATCCTTATTTGTATCTAGTTATATAATTGAAATAAAATTTTTTGATTTTCTTTTTTTTTTGCCAGAACTAATTAATGATCGTATATATATATTATAATAATAATAAGATTCTCTATTGTCCATTTATGTTTTGCCAAAATTAATCTTATTATATACTGTACTAGTTTAAAAATTAATTAGTGATGACAAATTGGTGATACTGAATTGATTCTATTTTGATAACATAGGGCACGTTTTTCTTATCAAAAAAAACATAGGGCACGTTTTTGCTACAACTAACACAATTTTGTTTTTTTATACCAAATTCGAAATTTAAAACAGCAATGACTTCATACTAATCATATTTAATCAACAGTTTCCAATAGTTTTTGTTTAATCAATTATCATCAAATTGACTTTGAACACATAGTAATGATTTCTATACACATCAAATTTAATTTCCACAGGTACAACATGATTCAATTTTCATAAAATTATAGTACTTTTATATGCCCAAAAAAACAAAACCATATGCAGTTTTCTTATTATACTGGTTTAATGGAGGTGTCCTGGAATACTGTGCATTCTAGTCATGAATAGCTAGTTTCTAGTACTCTCATTGTTTCACGCAACGGGCATCGAATTAATGGTTAATGTCGCATTCCTTGAAACAAAAAACAAAATGGGCTGCAAAAACTAGTTGTATTATTTAATGAACACTGTTCTTTAGTTGAAAAGTTCCTATTTTTGAAGACTTTTTGAGATGAGTACAATCGAGCATTCAACTGGTGACTAATATATAGCCAAAAAAAAAAAAAAAAAAAAAAACTGCTACCTATAATAGCGGCTGCTGGGAATGCTGTTTTTTCTTTCCCTGTATTTTTTGTAATATATATTGAGCATGTTTGTATAAGCTATTCGATACCTGTGTTTTGAGTTTAAAATGAACATCATTATTAAAAAAGAGAGTTTAAAGTGAATATTTGTATAAGAAGTTGTGGTTGCAAAGTAGAATTTTAGATTTTAAAAATGCGCTCTTTTAAACGCTCAAAATGCTTAATTAAGTAAACCCATAATTATCGTAACATAAAATAAATAAATAAAAAATAACCTCGCCACACTTTTAGTATAGGCACCAAATTCGTGTCTTTCTATACGTTTTTGCCCATGTTCATCAAATGCAAAGATGTTTTTTAACTTATCCATAACTTCTGCTCTATTTTCACAATGAATTTATGAACCAAAATCCAAATACAATCATAATGAGTTAATATCCTAAAATTAATTAGAATAAATATAGTATAAGTAATCATGTGTTTAAATCAATTAAATTGCTTTTTTTTTAAATCACCTCTCCTTTCACAAAATAATTATTATTTTCAATATATTTAAATAATGATAATAAAGTTGAATTTTTATAAAAGAATTAACTATGAAGCGAGTTCCATAACTCAAAGTTGTCACCAAATGCAGACATCCCTAAACATTGTTTTCGATGCTTCATCAAATGCATAGATGTCTTATGACTTATCCCAAAAAAAAAAGAAAAATAGTAATTTATTCCCATCATGAACCTATTAACTAAAACCCAATCGTAATGAGTACAATGGGGAGATTTGAATCATCATAATCATTCTTCTAATAAAGAATAATTATGTCACTGAGTTACAAGGTTCTAAACTAGTATCTAAATTATAATTTTTTTTTTATAGTTATATATATTCAAAAGTTGAAAAATTAATATATTAATAGGTGTGTAAATGCACTCATTAAAGAAAAATCGAATGAATTCTATTTCATTAGAAAGTAACAAAAACTAATAAATAAATATTTTTTTTACTCGACGTTGAGTGAGTCCAAAAAAACCTAGGCCATAGAAAAATAAATAGGCATATGACAAACTAGTATGCAATGTTGTTCTATTCATATATAGTTGAAAATTGACTAGCCGCATTGGTTGGCAACTTTTTCCTTTGTAATTGGATGAGAGATCTATGCATTTGGAACTAGGGAGTTGGTTCGTACCCAATGAAACCAATTTGGGCCACTTATCAATTTGTGGTCCACACTTTGATCAATTTATTGTAGCATGTGGACTTTGGGAGTCGAACGTGGCGCGAGAACAGTACACATATGACGTAAACCCATGGTAGACGTGTGCTGCCAAAAATGCACAATAAAATGATGTCATTGATAAAGAATAATTTAAAAGAAAAAAAGAAAAAGAAAAAAAGAAGAAGATATTGCAAAGAAGATTTGATAGTGTTGTTACACGCTTTTCAAAAAAAAAAAGTGTTGTTACACGACTCTTACACCTCTCATAAAATGATATTGGATCACTCATAATTTGATATTTTAAGTGAGTTTTAGGGCTATTTGGTAGGTAAGTTTAAACTCATATTTTCACATTTTAAATAATATTACACACATTTTTTATCCACACGTACTTTAAAAAACTACAAACAACATTACTCAAACTACTCTACCAAACACTCCCTTAGTTAGCTCGGCAAAGTTTATTGTAGTTTTTTTTTTTTTTTTTTTTGAGAACCCAGACCAAAACGGCTAGGGGAGAAATAACCATTACGTAAGGAATATCAAACAAAAGGGCAGGGACAATGTCCTCTGGCACCTCTTCGAGCCAAACAGTTAAGCTTAGAGAGTTTTTGGCTTTCTTAGCAAGGGCATCCGCAACAACATTACAATTGTGTTTAACATGACTAAACTGAATAAAATCAAAATCTGCAGCTAATATCCTGATGTCTTCAACGATGAGTTCATACTCTGCTAGTTCTGCGTTGCCATGGGAAACGGCTTGAATGACCATGGTAGAATCACCTTCAAAAACCACCTGTCTCAGTCCGATTTCTTTGGCAAAGAGGAGAGCTCTACGGCAAGCTAACGCTTCCAAGACAGCAACTAAATTGGATAGAGGGGTCAGCATAGATAATGCACCTATAGCTTCGCCTCTATTGTCGCGAATGATTACACCAATCCCTGCCGAGGAGCTTTCTTTGAAAACCGCCGCATCGAAATTGGCTTTGTAGTACGGGAACTCCGAGGGCTGCCATTGGTGAGAAACAACAACTGTGGGGACCTCGGTCGGTTTGTCTTAAGCAGCCAAGAACTCCTGAAGTAAAGCTCTAGCTCTTGGGACGATGTGATCCACTAAAAAAGTCGAGTGGCCAAACTTCACAGCATTTCGGCGATTCCAGGCAATCCAGACCACCATTATAAAAATTTCCTTCTTGAAGTCCTCATGTACCTGCAAGAAACAGTCCAATAAATCGTTAAAGCTCAGTGGGCGAGCGTGGGTGGCAGCTTGTGTCCAGGACAGCATGTTCCAGACAACTTCCAACTTACTACACGCCCACAGAGCATGAAGAGTGTCCTCAAGGGCTGTCTTGCACAGCTCGCAAACATCAAATGAGCTAATATGCCTGTGAGCAAGGTTAGCCATGGTGGGGAGAGCATTGTTGCATGCACGCCAAGCAAAGTGTTTCACTTTTTTTGGCACCCTCAAGCTCCATAACTTCTTCCAAAACTTGCACTGAGAGTCAGAATTAGAGCTTCCTGCAACACCGTTGTTGTCCAAGGCAACAATCAGTTTGTATGCACTTTTGGTAGAAAAATCACCATTTGGAGTTAGGCCCCAACTAATATTGTCATGTGGCAACCTATTACTCAAGGGGATTCCCAAAATCACGGCTGCTTGATGAGGGAGGAAGAGCCTTTCCACCATCTCTGCTTTCCACACTCCAAGCTCATGGTTTATCAAAGAGCCCACCTTAGTCTCAGGTTGGACAGTTGTGAGGGGGGAAATCACCTTTCTATTAGCTTTTACTGGAAGCCAATTATCTTCTTTAATTTTCACTGATTGTCCATTCCCAATCCTCCATACCATACCCTTATGGATCACATCCCTAGCACTAAGGATACTCTTCCAGGTGTAGGAGCCAACAGTTAAATCTTTGGCCTCTAAAATAGAGCAATCTGGGAAAAAGCGAGCTTTGAACACACGATGGCATAGAGAATTAGGATTATTTATCATACGCCACACCTACTTAGCCAGAAGGGAATCATTGAACTTTTCTATTTCTTTGAATCCCAATCCCCCAACTTCCTTAGCCTCACATAAACGATCCCACTTAACCCAATGGACTTTCCTGTTATCACCATTGTATCCCCACCAAAATTTCCTGATTAAAACCTCCAATTCCTTGACAATACCCTTAGGGAGTTTGAAACAACTCATAGTATAGGTGGAGTTTGAAACAACTCATAGTATAGGTGGGTATAGCCTGAATCACAGACTTTATAAGAACCTCCCTACCTGCATGGGAAAGAATTTTTTCCTTCCACCCTTGGAGCTTCCGCCAAACCCTTTCTTTGAGATAGATGAAACTTTGTTTCTTAGCTCTCCCCACCAACGCCGGCAATCCCAAGTATTTCTCATATTGTCGAATGGCGGGCACTCCTAAAAGCTACTGAATATTAGCTTGCACCTGTGGATGAGTATTAGAGCTAAATAAAATATTAGTTTTCTCTCTATTAATCTTTTGGCCCGACCCACGTTCATAGGTGGCTAACAAATCAAGAATAGTTTGGCACTCCTCAACTTTAGCTCGATAGAATAAAATACTACCATCAGCAAAGAACAGGTGGGAAACTTTAGGACCATTACGACATATAGACACCCCATTGATCTCACCATTTACTTTAGCTTTTTTCAACAACCCCTGCAGCCCAAGGGCACAAAGTAAAAAAAAGGTAGGGAGATAGAGGGTTACCCTGTCTCAAACCTTTAAAGGGTTTAATGTTACCCACTGGTTGACCATTCAAAAGGACAGTATAAGAGACCAAAGACATACAGGACATAATTATTTGAATCAATTTGTCAGCAAACCCCAAATGCTTCATAACTTTCTCCAGAAAAATCCATTCCACCCGGTCATAAGCTTTACTCATATCAAGTTTAAGAGCCATAAAACCTAGTTTCCCTTAGGTCTTTATTTTAAGGTAATGGAGGGTCTCAAAAGCTACTAACACATTGTCCGTAATTAACCTCCCCGATAAGAAGGCACTTTGAGAATCAGAGACAATATTGGGGAGCACAAGTTTCAGACGGTTGACCAAAACCTTAGAAATAAGCTTATAAATCACATTGCAGAGACTAATAGGGTTGAAATCAGAAACCTTTTTTGGATTTTTAACCTTAGGAATGAGGGAGATAAAAGTGGAATTAAGAGATTCATGAACAACCCCAGAATTAAGAGCATTAAGGACAATACTGGCGACATCATTACCCACAATATGCCAAAAAGATTTATAGAATATAGGTGACATACCATCAGGCCCAGGAGCAATGGTGGGGGCCATCTGTTTCAGTGCCTGATGTACTTCCTCTACAGTAAACTCCCAGGTAAGTTCCTCGTTCATGTCATCAGTGACCGATGGTTGAATTCCACATAGAATTTCATCAAAGCCTGAAGGATCTGATGAAGTGAACAGTGCACCGAAGTACTCCTCAATCAGTTTTGCCATTTGGCCTTCCTCCTCAAACCATGCACCTGTATCATCCTCCAAACCTGCAATAAAATTTCTTTTATTACGTTGGTTAGCTCTACAATGGAAATACTTCGTGTTTTGGTCCCCTTCTTTCAACCAATCAGTTCTGGATTTTTGCTTCCACATGCATTCTTCCCTCTTTTTAAGTTTCTCAATACGAGATTGAAGTTCCTAGATAAGCCCAAGATTAGTGCGGTACCCATCAGACTCCTCAACATGTTTCAACTCTTAGAGGCTGCGCTGCAAAGTGTTTCTAACATGCCCAAAAGTATTACGGTTCCACACCTTAAGCCCTTCCTGACACAAAGCAATATTCCGGTTAAAATTCCCCACCAAGGCCGACCCCTCAATCTTCTTCCATGAAGTTTGAATAATACCCTCACAAGAACTATCTTTTAACCACATAGGTTCAAATCGAAAGGGACGTCCCTTCCTATAGAAATGATTCAAATCAGAATCCAAACCTAGAAAGACGGGTTTGTGATCTGAATGAAAACAATCCAAATGGTGGACTCTGATAGTGGGAAAACGAAGAATCCAATCAACAGTAGCAACCCCCCTATCAAGCTAAATCCAAACATTCTGATTACCCGGTCTCCTATTACACCATGTGAAGGGAAAGCCATGAAACCCTAAGTCCTTCAGTCTACAAAAATCTAAAGCATCTCTGAAGTTTTGCATCTGTTGTTCAGGTCGGTCCAATCCACCTTGTTTCTCCTCTGCCAGTAATATTTCATTAAAATCCCCCAGAACCACCCATGGATAATTACTTCTCTGACTCAAAACTCTAAGCAAAGACCAGGAGTCTTCCCAGTTGGCGGTGTCAGGGTCTCCGTAGAAACCTGTAAACCGCCAAGCGTCATCAACTCCATGGTTTATGAAAGATCAATATGCCGATCAGAATATGTTTGGACATCCAGAGAGATAAGAGATTTTGAGTAAGAGATTTTGAGTTCAAATTCTGTTTATACCAAAAACTTATTACTATATTAGCCTGATAATGAAGAATAATCATTACGAAACAGACACACAAATTCAAAATTTTATCATATCTATAAACAAAAATTATTAGTATCTCATTAAATTATAAAATAATATTAAGTTCATACATTTCACTTTTAAAAGCCCCAATTCTGTTTATACAAAAAACCGATTACTATATTAGCCGGATAATAAAGAATAATCATTACGAAACAGACACATAGATTCAAAATTTTATCATATCTATAAAAAAATTATTAGTATCTCATTAAATTATAAAATAATATTAAGTTCATACATTTCACTTTTAAAAGAGTGGGGCTATAATTAATACAAAATTTATTACATAAATCTTATATGTATATGTATCAACTTGTAAACACAAACAAAAGAAATAATTCTATAACGTTTTTATTATATTATTAATGTGACACTAATCATATTTATTATTATATTAGTTAATAAGTGAATACTTACTAGATACACTCAAAAAACTTTTGATGTGTTACTCCAAAAAAAAAAAAAAAAGTCATTTAATGCAATAATATGGCTAGCTTTTTTTCTTTTCTTCTTTTTTGACAAGAAAATAATATGGCTAGCTTAAGCTTAAAAAAAAATGCAAAAAAAGGTAAGGGAAAAAAAAAATACAAAACCTACTTATGGTTTCCATGTAAGACATGAACTTCCTTTAAAATTTGAGACTAACACTTTAGTCTAGTCCTCTATAATATTGTTTAGGCAATATTGTGTACGCGTAAACCATTAAATATCTATGAAAATAAATAGTGAGCTGATCATATGATAACATGTGCCTATATATTATTTTCACACAAAATAGTACCACCAAAGGTTTTGTGTTACATTCAAAACCAAAAAATTATGTGTTAAAGATTTAACAATCTATACATAATCAATACAAAATGTGATTGTATGTGAAACTCTCTCTCAAAAAAAAAAAATGTGATTGTTTGGGAAAAAAAGTTTTTATCTCTTAGTTTTTTACCTTATGTCTAAGTTTTTTTTTTTTTTTTTTTTATAAATTAAAAAAATTAAGTTAATCTTTGGGTTTTTCACATATTTAATATAAAAGCCTACCAAAAATTATATCTCTCAATAAATAAATAAATATATATATATATATATTTAGAGAGTTTTAACCTATGACGTCTGCTCTTGATGATGACTTTTTATCATCAGACCAAGATACTAATTGGTTTTTGGTGTAGGTGGGGATTGAACCCCAAATTTCTTATTTAACTATCAAAGACTTTACTAATTAAGCTAACTAAAACCCACATCTCAATAAATATTATGCAAATAAGTTATTGAAAACAACGCGTCCCAAATCAATTTTAATAAGAGAAAATTACAAAGGGTTTTGGGTTTTTTTGGTTATAAAAAAATTAAGATTTGAAAATTTGCATAATTTTATTATTATTATTATTATTATTTTGGGTGAAAGACGGGATGAATAACATTAAACAACAAGTATAGTACAAAAAAGCTCAACTTTGTCAAAAGCTAGCGCATTATCCACCACAGGCGATGGTTTATACAAAATTTGGAAGTCAGTAACTAGATCTGCTCCCATCTTTGCCATCTTGTCCGCACATCTGTTTGCCTCCCGAAAGATGTGGGTTATAGAGCAGTTAGGCATCGATCTAATCAGGGTCCTACAATCATTAAGGAGAGGTTCAAGCATAATATTAACATTGGTGGGGTTAGAAAGTAAGTGTACAATAAATTTAACATCCAGTTCAATGTTAACGTTTAGGAGGTTTAATTGCTTAGCCAAGGATAGTTCATCCTTAAGGGCCCAGAGCTCCGCCATGGCGCTGGACACCGCGCCAAGCTTTCTAGCAAAGCCAGCAATCCAATTTCCATAATTTTAGAGTATCACATAAAGAATTCAAAGGCCGTTTGGTATATGTGTTTAAACATATGTTTTCAGTTTTTAAACAATATTACACGTATTTTCACATACTTTTTCACGTACACATATTTTTAAAAAATACAAACAACATTACTAGAACAACTATACCCACTGCCCCAATTTCCATAATTTTAGAGTATCACATGAAGAATATTCCAAGATACACTGATGTAACTTTACTTTCATCATTTTTTTTTTCCGGGTGGGTAAAAATTGTGAGAAGATGCTACAGAAAAGAGAGACAGGACCTTTAAATCTGCAACAACCAGTGTTGGCAGCTGTAATTGCCATTGTTTATAGTGGGGCCTACGTACCACTGCTTCAAAATCAGTCATGAGTACACAGTAGAGAACAAAAAAGAAAGAAAGAAAACAAAAAACTATCTTAGCCTTTCGCTGTTTATTACTTGACACGTGTTACAAGCCCAGATCATTCAAATATTAACGCAGTATTGTTTTGTGTGTCGGCATCTCTATCCTATAATATGAGACTTATTGTTTGTCCTCTTTTCCGCATCTTTAAATTCCATAACAAGACAAAACATAGAAGTAGGAGAAAAGCAACAACAAACAAGGCTACGTAGTAATCAACATTAATATCAGGGAAATTTTTTTAAGTTTGTGCATAATTTTGTGTCATACCGCACCACATGATGAGTTGTGAGAGCTGTAAATGTGATGATGAGTCGTATGAAGACACTTCTATCCCTCACAATTTGTTACATAGCGGGTTATAACACAAAATTATGTCATAAGCACTACTCTTTTTAGTAACATAAATTATTTCACAATTTTTTTCTTCTATATTTATAATGTGACAGAGTGTGAATGAGAAAAAAAATAATAGATACATGGGTAAGTAATAGACAATTACTCATAATTTACAACGTCAAAATTGTGATAAAAAAATTGTGAAATAGTTTACGATCTTATACTCACCGTTAATATAAGATGGATAGGTATGAACTTCTTTTCTTTTTACCCCTTATCTTCAGTCACCTTGTCTTTTATTGTAGGATAGATAAACGTGGTTAGTTAAGAGCATCCACAACAGTGAAGTTAAAAATTTAGTTATTTGACACCTACAAAAGTCACTTTATCTATTTTACCTCTTCACACCCCACAGCAATGAATCTATATTTTTAGCTATTTGATTAAAATAATACAAAAAACTCATTAGAATAACAATAAAAACTTCCACAGCAAACTTCAGTACCCAATCACAACCACCTCTACCATCAGCCACAATCACACCCATAACCACAACCACCACCACCACCACCACTAGTCCACAACAGGGAAAAAAAAAAAAAAAACCACCAACCTAAATCCCCAACTTTTTGCTCAACCTAAACCAAACAAAATCACCAAACCACAACAAAATCCACCTCCACCATCGTGGCACAACCAAACCACAACCACCATCACAGTAGCCTCAAGCTCAACCAAAAAACTAGCAACCAATTGAAAAAAAAAAAACTCACCATCAAGATACCCAAGCCAAGAGCACACAATACACACAATTAGAAATCTTAAAACCCAAATATGCAATCCAAAGAGACCCACACAGCAACCACACACCACGACCCCAGCAACCCACCCACAAACCCAACGGCAAAGTGGAGGTGAGGGAAGAAGAGCACCAGCTGTTTCGGCACTGAGACCACCCACAAACCGTTTCGACACCGAACCCAACCACGAACCGAGCAGCGGCTTGGGTCGGCACTGGGTAGGGGCTTGGGTCGGCAACGAGTGGAGGAATTGAAGCTTCAACGATAAGAAATGAAGAGTGTGAGGACTGACTGAGAGGAGAGGAGCAACGGGTAGAAATGGGGAAGAAGGAGAAAGAAAAAAAAAATTAAAATACTCTCTATTTGTGTGAACACAAAATAAAATAATATATATTTTTTACCTTTGAGCTACAGTGCACATCTATCTTTAGATGTGCACTGTAATTGAGAAGCCAACTTTTTTGGCTTTAGCTCCACTGCTGCAGCTCCATTTTTGTGATTGGTGGTGCTAAAAATAGTAATATAGCTATTTAGCACCACTGCTGTGAATGCTCTAAGTCGAGTATTAAATGTTTAAATTTATTCATTTCATTCATTTAGAACATGAGTTATGCTTGAGCTTATCATCAAAGAAGGTTACATGTTTAAACTTGATTAGTTTATTTGTCAAACAAGCTCAAACTTATTTACGAATTACTTAATTAATTAATTTTTTTCCATATATAGTACAACCATGACTAAAATTTATTTTTCTTTCAAAAATTTATGAATTTTTACTACCAATGGATTGTTTATATTATTGATCAATTGTAAATAATAATTTGATATCATATGAACATATTTACAAATTTATGAAATCAATTTTCATATCTATATAAGTATACTTTTAGACTATTATATATATAAAAATATAATATTATATATAGTTAAATGGAGCACCACATTCAAAAGCTTATTCATAGACACATTATTATGGTTGAGCTTGACTCGTTTAATAGTCGAGTCTAAAGCTGGACTTGAACTTGGCTTATTTACTAAACAAACAAACATAAATAAGCTATTTCACAAGTTGAATTTGAATTATTCATAAACACCTTAGTTCATGTACAACCCTATATTATAATATCAATAGTCTTATACACACAATAAATTTTGTAACTATTTTTAATAATCGAGTAGATTGTGATTTTATTTTTATTTGGATTAGTATTAATTTATTTTTATTATATATTAATCACAATTTCCACCTCAATTCCTATAAAAAAAATTGTAAAAGTTATTGTGTATCATCACATTATTGAGCATCCATTTGGCAATAAAGCTTTTTGCCAAATATAAGATAAAAAAAATATGATTTTTTGTAATTTTTATATTAAAGGCTTGTTTAATAATGTTGTTCTAGCAATGATATTTGTATTTTTTAGAAATATATGTGGGTAAAAAAGTGTGTGGAAATATATGTAATATTGTTTAAACGTTGAAAACTGTTGTTTAAAATACACTACCAAACAACCCCTAAATATGTGACAACAAACTTAGAGTACTAGCAATAGTGGTGCTAAATAGCTATATAGCTATTGTATGGCCTAAGAATTTGACAAGCCCAGCCCGCTTTATACTAAGCCCAAAGCCCACGCCGAGGAGGGGAAAATGGCCGAAGATGAATGAAGAAAGCCCAAATGGCCCAGGATCATCGCCGAGGACAGCCCTGACCTCGGCCAACCCGGGTCCCAGAAGGGAAGAACGGCACGCCATCGAAGGCAGCCTCCCAGAACGTCCCACGAGAAGGGACAAGTACAGTGGGTTACCCTTGAGAGCATGGTGGAAAAGCAATTCAAGGAAAAACTGTCACCTCCGCATTAAATGTCCACAACTAACCTTCTGGCCGCATTAATGAGGAAATGACCCTTGAACAATGCCCCCTTGGTTGCTGCAACTCACAGAAGGTTGAGGGAGGCAGTTGATGGGACAAACACTCGAGTAGTGACCCGCATGATCAACAGATGGAGGGCCAAGATCAACTGAAAAGGGGCTATATAATGTAATAGATCCTCCATGAAAAGGGGATCGAGAAAATATGGAAAAGAGAGAAGACAGGAGTAGTTTGTATGATTTCTGAAGCCTTTGTAACTAAGCATTGAAGAAATAATAAGAACCCCAAGCTCCTCGGATAGGGCCGAGGACGGAAGTTCATACTTCAGTTGGAGTCTTTGTCATTCAATCCTCTTATAATCATGTTTAGTTGTTGTAACCCTCACTAGGGCCTAGTTCTTGAACCCATTTCTCTATAAATTTATTGTATTGGGCTAATTGAGCTTGAGTCCAACATCTAACAGCAGAAGTGCTCGAACCCAGTTCCTACAATTGGCGCCGTCTGTGGGGAGAACTTGTGCGTTAGTTAGGGCAACAACCAAGCATGGTAGGATTAGGTCCTCATCAGGCAGGCTTCCATCAACCTGAACCGGCTAGATCCCAACAGCAGGGTAACTTCCCCAACCCTGAGCGTGCTCGAAATGAAGAAAATGGAAGGCTCCGAGAGGGAAGCGTGAATACCACTCAAACCAGTAAAAGTCAATCTCGTGTGGGCAGCCACGTGCTCCAGAGATAAAATAACAACCGGACCATGCAATCAGAAGAAGTTAAGAGTCACTTATCCCAGCGACAAAATGATAAGCGGGCCATGCAGCGAGAGGTAGACGACTTGAAGAGAAAGTTGCGTCATGCATAACGAAGGCAATCTCATTCCAAGCACGATATGCCTTCTGATGACGAAAGTGATGACGATTATAGGCGAAGATCGAGGACTCCCCCAAGCGAGACATTTTCTCATGAAGAAGAGCATTACCGGAGGCGTGAATGTAAAAGCCTATCTCCTGGGGGCTTGGGAAATGATGCCATGAGCAGGGCACTAGACCAACTCTCCAAATCACCTTTCACACGCCACATAGAAGGGGCCACACTTCCTCGACGATTCCAGCAGCCAACCTTCACCCTTTATAACGGCAGAACAGACCCCGTGGAGCACGTGAGCCAATTTAACCAAAAGATGGCTGTCCATTCTAAAGACGAGGCACTGATGTGCAAGGTTTTCCCGTCCAGCTTGGGGCCTGTGGCAATGAGATGGTTTAATGACCTAAAGACGAATTCCATAGATTTGTATAGGCAGCTAACCCAAGCTTTTGGCTCCCGTTTCGTTACGAACAGCAGAGCCCCTCGGCCCTTGAGTGCGTTATTGTAGTTGTCCATGCATGATGGAGAAACTCTAAAGGCCTACTCGGACCGATATTGGGAGATGTATAATGAAATGGAAGGCAATTTTGATGAAGTCGCCACCAGCACCTTCAAAAATAGCCTCCCAGCCGAGCACGGCTTGAGGAAGTCTCTGACAGGCAAACCTGTCACAAGTGTGTGCTAACTGATGGATCGGATCGACAAATACAAACGAGTAGAGGAAGACCAGTTGCAGGGTAAAGGAAAAGAGAAGGTTATCCCTCAGGAGATGAGGGATTTCAGGTCGGACCGATACAACAGCAACCGCCTGAGGAGAGATTTTGTAAGGCAATCTGGAGCAACCAAAACACAGATTGTTAATGCTGTATTCCGAGAACCAGTACATCGGGTGTTGGAGAAAATCAAGAACGAGCCATACTTTAGATGGCCGAATAAGATGGCCGGAGAGTCCACGAAGTGCAATCAGAACTTTTATTGCCAATACCACCAAGACCACAGGCATACCACGGAGAATTGCAGGAACCTCTGGAACTATCTGGACCAGCCCGTCCGAGAAAGAAAACTGAAGCACCTCTTGCATCATTCCAGTAGTCATCAAGGCCAAACCCATCAGGAGCCCCAGAAAGACACTGCCCTAGGGCCACCCGTAGGGACGATCAATGTAATCTTGGCCGCGCCAGGAAAAACAGGCACACGCCCCTCCCGAGTGTTATCGGTGGCTCAGCTGCCTGCCGAGGAGTCCCAGCCAGAGCCGAAGAGGGCCAGAAGGAATTTTCACCCGGTCTTGAGTTTTTCAGAAGAAGACAAGATTGGAACCATCCAGCCCCATGACGATGCGCTGTTGATCGCTCTCAGAATAGGGGACTACGATGTGAAAAGAGTGATGGTGGATAGCGACAGTGCTGCCAAGGTCATGTACTCAGATTTCTACAAGGGGCTGAGGTTAAAACCGGAGGATTTGATGCCCTATAGCTCCCCTTTGATTACCTTCGATGGGAAGCTTGTTATCCCAAAGTGTATGATTAGGCTACCTATCCAGACCGGCCCAGAGATAGTGGAGGTCAACTTCATCGTGGTGGACACCTACTCTCCATATACGGCTATCGTTGGCAGGCCCTGGCTCCATACATTGGGGGTTGTCGCCTCTTCCTTGCATCAGAAGTTGAAGTTCCCGTCAAGGGACCAAGTTCTCGAAATCCGTGGGTGCTAGTCCATGGCAAGGCATTGTGTGGTGGCTGCCGTCTCCCATCGGCTCGATGCGGAGTCCTCGGTCTCTGCTGAAAGGAACTTATAGCAATCAAGGGCCTCGGTGTCACCTCCCGATATAGCTACCGAGGATGCGAAATGCGAAGATCTAGAGGAGGTGGTTATTGGCAATGACACGGGGAAGTTCTTTCAGGTAGGGCTCAGCTACCTCTTCAGGAGAAGGAGGAGTTGATTGAGTTCCTCAAAAGAAACATTGACATATTTGCATAAGATGCCTGCGATGCTCCCGGAATTGATCCGACCTTCATCTGTCACCATCTCAATGTCAACCCGTCCATCATTCCCAAGAAGCAGCCACCTCGTCGCTCGTCAAGAGAGCACGCTGATGCGATTAGGGACGAGGTGGCGAAGCTTAAGCGCGCAGGGGCTATCAAAGAGGTCTTCTACCCCGAATGGTTGGCCAACACCATAGTGGTCAAGAAGAAAAGTGGAAAATGGCAGGTTTGTGTAAACTTCACGGACCTAAACAAAGCATGCCCAAAAGACCCGTTCCCCATGCCACGGATAGACCAGCTAGTGGATGCGACAGCAGGCCATCCTCGGATGAGCTTCTTAGATGCCTTCCAAGGCTATCATCAAATACCACTAGCCCTGGAGGACCAGGAGAAGACAGCCTTCGTGACACCTACTGGGAACTACCAATACAAGGTAATGCCGTTCGGCCTGAAGAACGCGGGGTCCACTTATCATAGGATGATGACGAGAATGTTCGAGCCACAGTTGGGTAAGAACATTGAAATCTATGTTGATGATATGGTGGTGAAAAGCAAAGTGGTATTCGAGCATTTAGGAGACCTCGACAGTACCTTCAATGTCCTAAGGAAGCACAAGCTGTGCCTAAATGCTTCCAAATGCTCGTCTGGTGTGGGATCAGACAAGTTTTTGGGCTACCTGGTTACTCATAGACGAATTGAGGTCAACCCTAACCAGATCAAGGCTATCAATGATTTAAAACCACCACGAAACGCTAAGGAGGTCCAAAAGCTTACTGGAATGATCGCAGCCTTGAATCGATTCATTTTCAGGTCGGCGGATAGATGCAGACCATTCTACCTCTTGATCAACAAGTGGAAAGGATTTGAGTGGTCCGAGGACTGCATTGTGGCCTTCCAGCAACTCAAGGACTACCTATCCCGGCCACTTATCATGTCCAGTCCTGAGGTCGATGAAGTCCTGTACGCATATGTTGTCGTGGCCCCTCACGCTGTGAGCTTGGTGCTAATACGGGATGACAATGGCCTTCAAAAGCTAGTCTATTACGTGAGCAAGTCGCTGCATGAAGCTGAGATCATATACTTGCCCTTGGAGAAAGCCATACTGGCAGTGGTCCACGCTACGCGAAAGCTTCCCCATTATTTCCAAGCCCACACAGTGGTTGTTCTAACCCAACTACCCTTGAAGTCCGTACTTCGGACCGTTGACTACACTGGAAGGATTGCCATATGGAGTACAATTCTAGGAGCTTTTGACATCAAATACATGCCTCGGACCTCCATAAAGGGCCAGGTCCTAGCTGACTTGGTGGACGAATTTGCTGAACCATCAGTAGAAATAATGGCAGAGGAGCGCAACATGGATGGAAAGTCGGTTAGAGTAATCTCTACGCCAGGATCCCCATGCTGGAAGGTGCACGTTGATGGCGCAGCAAATCAAAGGGGTTCCGGAGTGGGGCTAGTCCTAATATCTCCTGAGAAGACTACCATAGAGAAATCCCTGAGACTTGGGTCTCGGCAACAAATAATGAAGCCGAGCATGAGGCCCTGTTACATGGAATGTCCATGGTACATAAAATGGGAGGAAAAGCGGTAGAGATGTTCTTGGACTCGAGGCTAGTAGTGGGCCAGGTCACGGGAGAGCTAGAAGCCAGAGATGCGAGGATGCAAGGGTACTTAAGTCAGGTCAAACGCTTGCAGTCGGGCTTCGATCTTTTCAGCTTGTCACACGTCTCCAGAAGTGGAAACACTCATGCAGATTCATTGGCCACGCTTGCTACCTTCTCGGCAGGGTGTCTGCCTCGAATTGTCCTTGTCAAGTATCTGGATAGAGCAAATGAGGTTGCAAAAGGCATGGCGCATATCCACCAAGTTAGAGCGGGTCCTAGCTAGATGGACCCCCTAGTGAGATTCCTCAGAGAAGATATTATGCCCAAAGAAAAGTTAGAGGTTGAGAAAATACGAAGAAAACCTCCTCGGTTCTGGTTGTCCGAGGACCACAAATTGTATAAACGCTCTTATTCTGGGCCATATTTGCTGTGTATTCACCCTGAAGCTTTGGAATTGCTGCTTGAAGAGCTGCATGATGGAATCTGTGGCAGTCACATAGGAGGAAGATCTCTGTCACACCGAGCTATTACCCAGGGATATTGGTGGCCGGGGATGCAGAAAGAAGCCCTAGAATACGTTAAGAAATGTGATCAGTGCCAAAGGTTCGCCCTAAACATTCATCAGCCAAGAGGGGTCCTCAACCCTTTGTCCAACCCATGGCCGTTTGCCTAGTGGGGCCTGGATATTGTAGGCCCTTTCCCCAATGCAGCAGGAAATAAGAGGTATCTGTTGGTCGGCACAGATTACTTCACCAAATGGGTTGAAGCCGAGCCATTAGCAAACATCAGAGATGTGGATGCTAAGAAATTCATCTAGAGAAACATTGTCACACGGTTCGGGGTCCCTCGTACCCTCATTTCAAATAATGGACTCAAATTTGACAGCAAAGTCTTTAGAAGATACTACTGCGAACTGGGGATCACTAACAGGTACTCAACTCCAGCTTATCCTCAAGGAAATAGACAGGCAGAGGCTGTCAACAAGGTCATAGTCAATGGGCTTAAGAAGAGGCTGGATGACGCTAAGGGAAGATGGGTAGAAGAGCTACCACATGTCCTATGGACTTATCGGACTACACCACGACGGTCAACAGGGGAGACACCTTTTGCCATGACCTATGGCACCGAGGCTGTTATCCCTCTAGAGACAAACTTCCCAACGTTGAGGACGAGCTCCTTCACTCTAAGCAGTAATGATGAACTACTGGGAAAGAGCCTGGATTTGATCGATGAACGCAGAGAAAAGGCCGTGATCTAGTTGGCCTACTACCACCAGAAGCTCAAGCAGGGATATGATGCCAATGTGAAGCTGAGACCACTGGCACCAGGGGACTTGGTACTGAGAAAAGTCGTGGGCGCTACCAAAAACCCATTATGGGGAAAGCTGGGACTTAATTGGGAAGGACCATACCGAATTACTTCAGTAGCGGGAGTAGGTGCATACTACTTAGAAGACTTAGATGAAAAAGCTGTACCTCGTCCGTGGAATGTAAATAACCTGAGAAGGTATTATTATTAATAAAAGCATTTCTCTAATTCAAGTTTTAAGTCTATTATGATTATATGTCTTGTATCTTGGCAACCACCTAAGTACTAGACAGAACCAAGGTATTGCATGGTCCTCGAACTCAAACCTATGGGGAAACTAGTTACTTCAAGAAAGTCTAAGTGCTAGACAGAACCAAGGTCTTGCATGGTCCTCAGACTCAAACCTATGGGGAAACTAGTTACTTCAAGAAAGTCTAAGTGCTAGACAGAATCAAGGTCTTGCGTGGTCCTCAGACTCAAACCTATGGGGAAACTAGTTACTTCAAGAAAGTCTAAGTGCTAGACAGAACCAAGGTCTTGCATGGTCCTCAGACTCAAACCTATGGGGAAACTAGTTACTTCAAGAAAGTCTAAGTGCTAGACAGAATCAAGGTTTTGCGTGGTCCTCAGACTCAAACCTATGGGGAAACTAGTTACTTCAAGAAAGTCTAAGTGCTAGACAGAACTAAGGTCTTGCATGGTCCTCGGACTCAAACCTATGGGGAAACTAATTACTTCAAGAAAGTCTAAGTGCTAGACAGAACCAAGGTCTTGCATGGTCCTCAGACTCAAACCTATGAGGAAACTAGTTCTCGGACTCAAACCTATGGGGAAACTAGTTACTTCAAGAAAGTCTAAGTGCTAGACAGAACCAAGGTCTTGCGTGGTCCTCGAACTCAAACGTCTTGCATGGTCCTCGGACTCAAACCTATGGGGAAATTAGTTACTTCAAGAAAGCCTAAGTGCTAGACAGAACCAAAGTCTTGCATGGTCCTCGGACTTAAACCTATGGGGAAACTAGTTACTTCGAGAAAGTCTAAGTGCTAGACAGAACCAAGGTCTTGCATGGTCCTCGGATTCAAATCTATGGGGAAACTAGTTACTTCAAGAAAGCCTAAGCATTGGACAGAACCAAGGTCTTGCATGGTCCTCGGACTCAAGCCTATGGGGAAACTAACTACTTCAAGATTCATGCAAGTTGCGTATATAGCCTAAATGCACGCTCGGCGCCTCGGATCATATACTCAGCCCCCTAAAAGTATGGGTAGACGAAAATTAAGTGCCCCTTCAACGTCGGTGAGTTAGAACTTAGAAGTTTAATTTCAAATATATTGTGTACATAGCCATTCTTATTCATTGGGTTAATCAAATTCATGAGACACAAGGTTCACAGCAATAACAATAGCTATAACAACAATAAACACATAGTGTAAAAAAGGGAAAGAAAGGAATTTCATAAATGTAATTCGGAAGTTTAATTACAATAATTCCACTGTCCTTAAAAGAAAATACAAAACTAAAAAGAAAACTAATACAAAAGATTGCCGGGTTGCCTATTTCTTCAACTTTATTTTGCCACCTTCCTTGGGGAGCTAAGCTGGATTGACCTCAGGACCCTTGGAACCAGCACCCGGGGGAACGATCTGGAGGGGCTGAACCGAGAAGGCTGGCTCCTCGGCATTGGGGGCTTGAGCATTGGCTGAAGGCTCTGCAATCTCTTGGGGCGCTTCAGGATTCAGATCTCCTTGTGTCTGTGCCGCCCCAAGAAGCTCACCCTCCTTGGTTGACTCATTATGAACAGTTATGACTAGGGCATCTTCTTCGGGCCGGGCAGCCTCAGCCTCCTCGGGAGCAGCTTCAGCCTCAGAGTTGGAAGGGGCAGTCTCCCGGATAGCCGAAGGGTAGTATACATTCTCCACCTTCCACAGGTCAGATGAAGCCTCAACCCTAGCTTGTTTGAGGGCTTCGTTCCAAACCTGGGAGCAGTAGAGCCTGCATACTCTAGGAACTTGAGCCTTAAAAGCGGCCTGAGTCTCAGCCACTCCCAAATCGTAGGCCTCCTCCACAATTTTTTCCTTGGAGCTCTCGGCCTCCGTCCTGGCGAACTCCACCTCTGCCTTGGCCCTCAAAGCTTCGTCCCTGGCCCACTCGGCAATGTTCCTGGCCCCCTCCGCCTCGGCCTGCTTCTTCTTCAGCTCAGCAATTTGCTCCTTAGCAATTTTCAACTGTTCTTTAGCCTCAAGAAAGCGCTTAGTCTGGCTCTCGGCCTACCTCTGAGCGCTGGATAGGCTTGACTCGGCACTGTCCCTGGCCCTGGTCATTTCCTTCAGCTCCTCCCTGGCCTTCGAAAAGTCAGCCTCGGAGTGTTTGAGGGTCCGAGCAGCATCCAAGCGTTTGTTGCGCTCTTGCTCCAGATCCTTGCTCTACTCCTTAGCATCCTCCTCTAGCCTATAAATGGCCTGAACAGCCTGCCAATTGGAACAAACACACAGTAAGTTAGGAACCAAAGAACAAAAATCAACGGAATCACGAGTATTAGAAACCTTACCATCCCCAGGTATCTCTTGATGCTGAGGAAGACCTCCTACCTCCTCAACTTCCCCAGCTCAGCCATGTCGGCGGGAAGCAGCAGTGTCCTCTCCAGCGCGTCGGCCTCGTAGGCGCCTTTGCCCTCTCGGAAGTTCCTAAGAGAGGCGTTGTCCATCAAGGGCTCCCCATGGAGCATCGGGGCAGGAAGCCAAGCCTGGGCCTCAGACTGTGGGGCGACCTCTTTTTCCTGGCCCTGAGGCCCAATCTTTAGTTGTTTCGAAGCTCGCGGGGCTTCTTCTTCCTCCCTGGACGAGCGAGATTTCCCCCCATCCGCGGGCTCCTTGCCCTTGGAAACCCTTTTCCTTTTTGGGTCGGTGGGCTCGTGCCGAGGAGGCAGGGTCAATTGTGAAGGGGGAGGAAGTCCGGACTATGGGGATGATTGCTGTTGTTGAGCGGAAGACGACCTGGTCTGGGCAGGCTGAGGCTGGGGTGGAGGTGGAGGAAGCTTGGATTGTGACTTCCCCGGCGCATCCTTCCCCAGCTGGCCCTCAATCAGGTCAAACAGGTTGGTTTGAGGTTTTCTCTTAAGGCCCATTTCTGCCTGAGAAGATGTCCCTACTGACAAGAGGCCCTCCTCGGACAAATCAGGGTTGCCAAAGTCACCAGAGGGATCCTCGGATAAACTGGCTTGGTCAAGTACACCAAATTCCTCCTCGGACGGACCCAAATCAACCTCGGCCCCCGCTGCTTGGTGTGATGATGAAGGGCCTGTCAATGGGATGCCTTCCGGGACAAGGGATCCTTCAGGAATCAAAAACCCGTGCTCTGTTACGGTGATTTTGTGAAGCCTAGGGTCGTTGGCTCTGATCACGTGCTTCAGAGCGGGGAACGACTTCTGATTGGGATTGTACCCTAGGATCTTGTGAGCGGCCCTGACTTGGTTGTCGGCTTCGTTTACAAAAACCGCCGCCTTGAGGACAGTTTCTAAATCTCCCCGGTTGACGAAGTGGAAGTGTTGTTCAAAAGTGTGTGGATCTGCAAAAAGAAGACACATTCACATTAGTAACCAAACGATACAAATTATAATGGCACAAAAGATTAACCCTCTCCCACTCTCAACACCCCACCTGGTTCCCCTTCCTCTGTCGGGCAATGAAGGCCGTCGTGCCATTCCCCGGACACAATGAGAAAGTCCTTGTTTAACCCTTTGTTGGTCTCGGGGAGGCACTGAATAAGCCGAACCTTATCGTCCTTTGTCTTCATATAGTAGGACTTACCCTTCAGGTGTTGAAGATTGTAGCACCAGTTCACATTGTGGTGGGTTAACCTCAACCCTATTTTCTCATTTAGAGCGTCCACACAACCCAAGATCCTAAACATGTTGGCACCGCACTGGGTGGGAGCTAATCAGAAATGCCTAAGGTAGCCCCTCATCACTGGCCCCATAGGGATTCTCACACCACCTTCTATGAAGGCGATTATAGGGATCACTACTTCACCCTCTTCCCTCCTAAAATGCCACTCCCCTTCCTCACAGTACCTCAAACCTACATTAGGGGATATCCTATAATCGGCGATGAACTTTTCCATCGCCTCCTCGGACTCAACCAACTTTTTTAATTTACCCATCCTTAGAAACGGTTAAAATGACTTAGGGAAGGGCGAAAGAAGGAGAAAAGTAAGAAGAAAAGAAACTTAGAAGGAAGAAAGCGCGAGTTAGAGAGAAAAGAGAAACTTACAGAAATGAGGAAAAGCTCCTCGGGCAGGCTTTTTATACTGAAAAAGACTTGAGTTTGGCTGGAAGTTTAACTGAACTCAGGATATGTGCGCAAGAACTCTTGAGTGCAAAAATAAGGAAACAAATCAGTTCAAATGGGTATTTATACCTCCCACTAAAATAGCTGTGCGGGTTTTGCCGCCCATAAAGTTAAGGAAACCCCCACCGTTAGATTGCCATCGCACCGTTGAACGTGGGGAGCACAGAGCTGCCAAAATTTAATGAAGACGCGTTCCGCATACCAAGGCTCCAAGAACGTGTCTTAAGCATGTGAAAAGGCTTCGACACTGACAGAGGACAAGACTTGACAAGTCGTGATAAGGCCCGAAGACACCAAAATCCTCCTCTCCATCCGAGGAGCCGGACAGCAGGATTTTCAGGGGCTATTGTAGGGCCTAAGAATTTGACAAGCCCGGTCGCTTTATAGTAAACCCAAGGCCCACGCCGAGGAGGGGAAAATGGCCGAGGATGAATGAAGAAAGCCCAAATGGCCCAGGATCATCGCTGAGGACAGCCCTGACCTTGGCCAACCCGAGTCTCAGAAGGGAAGAACGGCACGCCATCGAAGACAGCCTCCTAGAACATCCCACAAGAAGGGACAAGTACAGTGGGTTAGCCTTGAGAGCATGGTGGAGGAGCAATTCAAGGAAAAACTGTCACCTCCGCATTAAATGTCCACAACTAACCTTCTGGCCGCATTAATGAGGAAATGACCCCTGAACAGTGCCCCCTTGGTTGCTGCAACTCACAGAAGGTTGAAGAAGGCAGCTGATGGGACAAACACTCAAGTAGTGACCCGCATGATCAACAGATGGAGGGCCAAGATCAACTGAAAAGGGGCTATATAATGTAATAGATCCTCCATGAAAAGGGGATCGAGAAAAAATGGAAAAGAGAGAAGATAGGAGTAGTTTGTATGATTTCTGGAGCCCTTGTAACTAAACATTGAAGAAATAATAAGAACCCCAAGCTCCTCGGATAGGGCCGAGGACGGAAGTTCATACTTTAGTTGGAGTCTTTGTCATTCAATCCTCTTATAATCATGTTTAGTTGTTGTAACCCTCACTAGGGCCTAGTTCTTGAACCCATTTCTCTATAAATTTATTGTATTGGGCTAATTGGACTTAAGTCCAACATCTAACAGCAGAAGTACTCGAACCCAGTCCCTACAGCCATTTTTAACACCACTAATACTAAAAATGCATGCTACAACAATGGTGCTATAGCTAAAATTTTTTAGCTTCTTGCTACCGTGCGCACAACTATTTATGGCTGTGCACTGTAGCAAGAAGCTAAAAAAAAATAAAAATTTATTAAACTATCTCTCTCTTCTCTCGTTAAAAAAATATTTTATCCTCTCTCTCTCTCTCTCTCTCTCTCTCTCTCTCTCTCTCTCTCTCTCTCTCTCTCTCTCTCTCTCTCTCTCTCTCTCTCTCTCTCTCTCTCTCTCTCTCTCTCTCTCTCTCTCTCCGGCTTCCCTTCTTTCCTTAGTCTGTAGACGCTGGTTAACGGGGTCTGAAAGCAAAACCCAGAAAATAATTTCAGAGACAATATAAAAGAATTGGCAATGGAATCAAGAGCAGTTCTTCCACCACGGCATTACTTTTTTCAAGATTGGGTTTTGCATATTATCAAAATCAAAAACAAAAAAAAGATTGAATTTTGCAACTACGTCTTTTTTTTTTTTTTGGGTCGGTGTTATTTGTTTCTTCAAACTGATGGGTAAGGGTGCTCCATAGACATTTGGAAGCTTGGATCCATTGATTTTCATTTGGAGGCTTTGTGGTTTTCCTTAATTTTTAATTGATGGATTGTGGGTCCTTGTAATCCAATCCTTTCTATTGGTTTTGATCAAGTGGGCAGGGAAGTTCATGTAGACATGATTGTTGAAATCTTTCTTCCTTCATATTATTGAAATCTGGATATATTGGATTTTTGGCAGTGGTTGTGGGTGGTTGTTTTTGGTTGTGTATTGTGCTATTGATCGGTTTGTGATTTTTTTGGTAGTGAGATATATTATTTTATTGTAATAAATATATTATTTTATTGTGATATTTATATTATTTTATTGTATTGAAAACTAAAATAGATCTACTGTTGTTAGATATTTTGTAAAATAAATAAATAAAATAATTTTTTGTAATGATAAAAAAAAAAAAAAATAGTGGGTGGATGCTCTTACACTTACTTTTATAAAAAAAATTGAGACAAAAAGAAAAAGTAAAAAAGCAAACATGAAAATGCTTCTAAGTTCTAACGGACACTGATACTGCTACAATAGGAGGAGACAAATTGAGGTCAGAAAAAAAGGGTTCCTACCATCGTACCTGTCCTTGAAAAACTTGGAGGCTATGAGAGCAAGTGTAGCAGGTTTAACAGGAACACCGAACACATTGGTCAATTTGGTTCACGGATATTCAAGAAATACTTGGACTTGGAGGCTATGACAGCTACTCTAACAGCTTTAACAGGAACGCACTTGTCAATTTTGCTGGATCCAAAGTCCAAACTCGATGATGCATCTGCGTGGATAGATAGTCTTTTCATGTCACTGACATTGATACCTAACAGTGCGAGAGGAAAGCCGGAATGGGAAGGCATGCCCCGCCCCTGGTTTTGATATATTCTTGATAGGGAAATGTTAACTGTGCTTGTTATACTCTCCTTTTTTGTGTCTCATTTAACCAAAAAAAAAAAAGGTTGTCAAAAAAATTATCAAAACAGATAAAAAAATGGTCAAAGTTACTCAAAAAGTTGAAAAGTTGTCAATAACCGTTAAGATGTCCATTAACACAACCCTTCTTAATATTCTCTAAAATATAAAAGTTATATATATTTTAAGGTAAATATTAACGAGTACCAAGGTGCTGTACTTGCTAAGGTTATAATAATGTGGACCTTATTTAATAAAAAATTAGATAAATAAGAGAAATTATATAAAACTTATAAGGTTGACAAAATATTGATATAAAGACAAAAATTCTGACACAAAGTTTGGTGTTAATAGGCACCTTATTGTGCCCGTTAACACAACTCATATCTTAAAGGGTTTTACGACAGATATTAGTAAACCATTTTAGAAAGAGAAATGCGATATTCATAATATTTTCACAACAAATTTTAAGTGGTAAATTGTTTTTGGTTATAATGGATGAGCAAAAAAGTAATTTAAATTGTAGATTCAAATTAGAACCAATAAGAACTTACCACCTATGATTTGTTGTGAAAGTATTGTGAAAATGTTGTAGATGTAGAACTTCTCTTTTAGAAAACCTTTTATGAAAAGATGAAAAAGTTATTAAATTTTTTGACAGATTTTTCAATTTTTCATAAAAGGTTTCCTGAAATGGATGATTAATGTGTTCTTTAAGGACATACATTAACCGGATAACACAAAACAAAATTTTAATTGCAAAATAAATCTTCCTAATGTGAGTTGGGTTTGAAAACACAAATTTAGGCCCCTAAAAGTCTAAAACCGCTATCTACCGATTTTAAGCAATTGATTAATTAGGTCCAATTCATTAGTTAGCCAATTACTTGTTGCATGGAGAAACATAAATCAAAGCAAATCCTAAGCACAAGATGTGTTTAGGAAAGAAAAACCTACAACGGGAAAAAAATTGTTCGGGGCCTAACCTAAGAAATGAATTCATTAGAAAAGATAGTTGTGTTATAATACACTTGCAAACCCTCATAATCTATAGATGTACAAGTACATCTATAGATGTACTTGTAGTAGCAAATTCCTGCTACTACAACTTGAACTTCAGCTTCTGATTGGATCGATCCTCTTAAAATTTCGATTAGTCTATTACCAGTTATTTCTTTCTTTTTAGCCTAATAGACATTATTATATATGGATATTTATTTACACCAGGTGTCTTTTAATTTAAAGATTTTCTATTAACAACATATCACATGTAATGGATATTATATATATAATTTGCAGTAAAATATTTTTGAAAACATAATTTATTTTGAATTTGAAACGTTTGAAATCAACTGAATTAATTTAAAATTAATTGTAATTTATCCATCATGCATGCTATTTCACACCATTTTTACTTTCTTGTACTATACATTATAATTGTATTATTAATAAGTTATTATTGTTTGAGACTTTGTGTCTAAATAAAGGTATAATAACTTTATGCCTTTAGGCCTATTTTTATCACTAACTTCTTTACTGTAATTTAAAAACTATGGCAACCTTGTGGCTTAGGCCAATTTTATCACCTCTTGCACAGAAAGACAAACAAACTGCATAGAATCTTATCTCATACATACTAACTATAGCAACCTGCCATTACTCTTATCTCTCGCAATCTTCTTATGCACTTGTAGACAAAACTCTGTCAGCTCCATTTGCTTCTTCTGGCTCTTGCTCTTCTACCACCAACTGAAATAATTAATTTCCATTAGTTACACCCACAAAAAAATTGCCATTTCCTTGAAAGTGATGAAAATGAATGAATTTTGATTAATTTTTTTAACTTCATCAGCAAAGTGTTACATTCATTGCCATTTTTTGGATTGTGACAAGAATATATATACATATTCTTTAGGTTATTATTTGAATCCAAAAGCTTGCCTCTTAAGAAAAATTTCTAACTCTACTTGATTACAATATCTAGATACTAGCTAACAACAATTTCTCTCCTCTCTTGTTATGTAAGAGTACAACTTGAGCTTGACTTAAGAGGGCATATTTTATTAACATTTATATCTCTCAATATACCTATAAGATAGACTTATTGCATACGCGCGCACGCATATAATTAAGTCGTGTGGTTGTTTTTGTTATAGTCAAAATTTCATTTATAGTTCTCTTAGAATAATTTTTAATAACTAGATTAACTTCAAGTACAATTTATGTCAATTTTTGTTAAACTTATAAAATGATTAAATTATAGTACCATTTTAAGCCATATAGTAAGCATTTCATTTGTGCATAAAAAATTTTAGGGTTCAACTTAAAAATAATATCAAACTATAGTTTATTTCCTAATTTTATTACTTATACACTTTTTTTTTTATTTTTTATTTTTATGAATAATAATGAATTTTACTTAAAGAATATGAGCTCCTAACACTATTGATTATTGAAATTTAAGTTTGATATAATAAAACAAGATATTACTTGTATTTTTGTGATTTTGAAATCTCAAGACTCAAGAGATAATATCAAAAGATAAAAATAAAAAGAAAACAAATCTATCAGTACGAAATAAAAGGGGCTAGGTGTTAAATTTTTTTGGGCTCGACCCCCACCTCCCCCTGCTAAGCCCTGAAAGACAAAACTGCACAGAACTTATTATCTCATACAAACGATACAAATCAACAGTAGCAACATGCCATTACACTATTCCCTATAGTAAGCTATTGCAGACCAAGCTCTAACTCAATCCACTCATTTGCTCCGCCTCTAATTCTGCTACAAACTAGAGAGTACAATAGTCATTAATTGCCATCTGTTTCACCCCCACAAAAAGGCTGCTTCTCCTTGAAAGTCAAGGTCCATGAGTTTTGATAAGTGTTAAAACTTTTGCACCGACAAGTGTTGCATTCTAGGGAAACCAAAACAGGACCCCCCAAGAGAGGAAATAACGACAACATCATGTTGAATCTTCCGACTTTCTTACGTGACGGAAAGGAGAAGGTATCTTATACATCTTTTTTTTTTTTTTGATGAACATATCTTATACATCTTTGTCTTATATAATCATTATCTTTTTGTAATGTGTTGATCTATAATTGAGTGGAAGTCGCATGTTGTGAGAGTGATATATGATACATATGTGTGTATTGGATTGAATGTATAAGATAATTATTGCCTCCTTTTTCGTGAACATGTGCATGGACATGTGCGTGGGGTTTATCTGTGTACGTTTTGATAAATAGGTTTATGTGTATCAATGAAAATGAAGGAATGTGAAGGAAGTTTGTCTCTCTATAGGATTCAATCAACATTAACTATGACAAATACATGTTCCATTAATAATCATTATTAACCTTAATTGTTAATGCATTAGGTCCTTCGAATATTTCCTGAGAAGTTGCATTAAGGTCTGTCTGTTGCACTTCTCAATTCTAAGTGACTCCTAGATTATTTCCCTTATACGTACATGAATTGCCTTATCGTATTTTCTTAAACCTTTATTGAAATTTGAATCCATGGTAAGAGAAGAAAGACTCAAAGTTCTGACATGAACAATTTGAAGTCTAAGCAGCAAGGTCATGCAAGACTAGAGACCATGACGAGAAACACAAAGCAAAATAAACATCAAGATCCTGGTAAGCAATTATTTCCAACCTACTGGAAACTTAAATGACATATGGGCACTTTAATTATCTAGCTCAGTTCAACTAGAAATGTTATTCTAAGTTGGGTCAACACCATGATTCTCAGTCGATGCATTTACACTATTTGTTGCTTCAAATTAGTATTTTCTATGGTAAATATCTTTTGTGATTTTCACTCTAGTAAAAGTTTTTGTAGGATTGAAGGCTTTATTGTGGACCGTTGAGGAGGCAAAGACTCGGCTTATTCACTCAACAAACATTTCACTTGCTTCAATGTTCTCTAGGTACTTTAAAAGTCTTATGTGTCTTTGTCTTTCTTCTTGTTCATCATGAATGTAATAAGCTAAGAGTTTTGTAATTTAATTGACATATTTTCATGCATAAAGTGTTTAGGGGTCTAGGAAAGAAATGTTCGAACTGTGAAGTTAGTAGCATATTGTAACTATCTCAAAAAAAAAAAAATGTAACAACAAAGATAAAATTCAATTTATTTCAAGTGAAATAAAGGGTGTGTAAGATCTTATATTAAGTGACATAGATACTCTATTTTTATAATAAGATTTTATTTCTTATATCTAACCATATTGATGGTGTTACATTATTCAAAATTGAACATATTAATATTCATACTTTTAGATTTATAATATTTAGTTTAAACCATAAAATAGACTCATTTAAATAATCCGTGAAATTAAGTGTGACTTTGGATTGCGTTCCAAACTCATCACGTCTGGCGTTTGCGTTCAACAGCTGGGTCCTGTGCACTGTTCATGGGACCCAGCTGTACGGAAAAATACAAATTATTCATCATTTAAAAACTGTTCATGGGACCCACGGACACTATTTATCATTTAAAAATTATTTTGTTATAGTGTTTTCAGCAATAAGTTTTCAATTTTTAGCAATAAGTGGTATCCAAACAGACTCTAAGTCTGCTTAATATGTGAACGTTTTCCTTTCTTATCATATTAAGGATTCTTGAAGTTTAAATTATGCAAAGTTACCCAATATTAAGAGATTTAAATTAAAGGAGAATATAGAAGATGGCAATTTCTTTTTTGTACCTCCTTGTCACCTTTCACTTAAAAAGAAGTGAAAAAATAATAATTGTTGGACTATTAATAGAGAACATCTTGACTTAAAAAAAAAAAAAAGTAATAGAGAGCATCTTTACAATAAGATTAATATTAAAGACAATTTTTTTTTCACAATGAAAAAAATATGATTAATTTAATATCACTTTTACTTAAGCCCAATACTCACATAATCTTTACAATTAGCTTAGTATCACTTTCACCGAGGTCCAACTACTCACATAATTTTTATTATTTTTATCGTACGTCAATCATAATAAAAACGTCAAGCATAACATGCTACTTTAACAATGTAAAAACAAGAAAAGAAGTTAATTATGCTAAAATTTTGCCTAATAATACATACCCTTAAATTGGGCTAGATCCAAATTAGGCCCATGAATTCAGGCCTGTTAGTTACTAAACCCAAAGCATCTCAAACATAAATGGATTAGCCCTTAAACAAGGCCCATCCATTGGGCCCAAACTCATATTAGAAACCCAAAAATAAAAAATAATTAAAAATTAAAAATCTAAAAAAACAAGCTATCTCAGTTTCATTTCAAAGTAAAAAAGCAAAAAATCGTGAGCTCGTATTTGCTTCGCTTTGCTTTGCTTCTTCTTCACTATTCATAAAACGCAGCACTTCGAGCTTTTCTAGGTTTTCTCTCTCTCTCTCTCTCTCTCTCTCTCTCTCTGCGCTTTGAATTAGGGTTTGTAAAACAGGTTACGGCTAGGAATGGACGGAGAAGAGTTGACTGAGCAAGAGACTGCTCTCTACGACCGCCAAATTAGGGTTTGGGGCGCTGATGCTCAAAGAAGGTAATTTTTTTTTTTTTTTTCCAAAATTTCGTTTTTCATTTTGTGATTTTATTCATTGAGTTCGTTTTTAGCTAGCTCTGGTTTGATTTTTTTTTTTTTTAAATTAAAATTAAAATTTTATTTTAATAATTCAATAATGTGATATATAATGCATGAGCATGAGCATGAGCATGAGCTAGTAATAGTAATTCCTATTAATTTCATAATTTTGTTTAGTCATATTATGAAGTTGCAATTTTTAATTTTTTAACTAACAATTTTATTTTATTTGCTTGTTTTAGATTGAGCAAATCTCATATATTAGTATGTGGAATGAAAGGGACTGTTGCTGAGGTAATTCTTAATTTATTATTATTATTATTTTTATGTTGTTAGAGCAATGGTTAAATGATTATTCGACTATTTAAGCTTTTGGAATAATCGGTAATTTATTACGGTATCAGAGTGGTCATGGGTTCTCTCTCATTTAAAAAAAAAAAAAAATCATGTCTTGGGTTCTACATTACTTCTAGGAAGCACAAACCCTTCATTGGGGGTGCGGTGTCGTATCCATGTCGTATTAGTGTTATACCTGTCACGTCATGTTATAATTTGTTATAATTTTTTAGAAATTGCTTGTATTGCCGTGTTGTACCTGTCTCCGTACCCATACTCGTGTTCGTGTCCGAGCTTCCTAGGTTCTAGTAATTAAGGAGTCTGGGCCTATACATGGGGGGAGTGGCATTATAATTATGGTTTAATGATTATGTTTACCATTTCCTAATGATTTGAGGCAATTGGTAATTTATTATCTGTATTGCTAATTGTTGGTATATTCATTCTTATTTACTCATTTCAATTATTATGGTAATTATTGTTTGGTGTTGATTTATGTAAGCTCTTTTTTTTTTTTGTGTGTAGTTTTGCAAGAACATTGTTCTAGCAGGGGTTGGTAGTTTGACATTGGTGGATGATCGGGTAGCGACTGATGAAGCACTTTTTTCTTCTAATTTTTTGATACCTCCTGATGAGAACGTGTATCGTGGGAAAACGCTCGCTGAGCTTTGTTGTGATTCCTTGAAAGATTTCAATCCGATGGTTCGTGTTTCAGTTGAAAAAGGTTTGCCCCTTTTGTTCTGTATCTTTTTATCATGTTCTGTTGAACTTGCTGATGTTATATTTATGAGTACAATTTATTTACCAAAGCTGGCTGTGTTACATTACTTAAGTTGCTAATAATCTATATTTTCTAGTGCAAGTCAGTGGGAAGAGATTTGATTAAATCCAAATTTTCAATCTTGCAGGTGATGTGTCAGGCTTTGATGGGGAGTTCTTCAATAAATATGATGTTGTAGTTGTCAGTTGTTGCTCACTTGTGACAAAAGTACAATACAAACTCGTTTTCCTTAATGTGGTCGTAGCTTGTAAATGGTTTACTCTTTATATAAGTTTCTTTTGACATGTTTGATTTTTCTTGGCTGCAGAAATCGGTCAATGAGAAATGCCGGAAGTTATCAAAGCATATAGCATTCTATACAGTTGACTGTAGAGACTCTTCTGGTGAAATATTTGTTGATCTGCAAGACCATATATATTCAAAGGTGATCATCTTACTCCATGTAAATTTTGTACCTCGTGTTATATGTTGCAGTTGTTCGATATCACTAGTTGATATCTTATTGTGATTGTGTTAACTCTTCTGTGAAAATATTTCCACATCCATGTAAATTTTTTTACCTCGTGTTATATGTTGCAGTTGTCCCATATCACTAGTTGATATCTTATTGTGATTGTGTTAAAACTCTTCTGTGAAAATATTTCTACATCCATAATGAAAATGCTTCTACGTGTGGATTCTAGAATATTTAGATTATTGACTAATTTTGCATGTGAAAGTTTTGCGTAGTCAAGCCATAGTTGAATGCAAAGTGGAACCTTATTTGCTGTATTAAATTCAAAAGTCTCTATAGCACTGTTATGGCTCTGGAATGGTAGATAGCTCATCCAAGGGTTCTCAAATGTCTATGCTTTGACTCTTGCATTATAAATTTCTGACTAATATTTGTATGTTTTAGCTGTTAAGCATCTTAGTTATTTAATCATATTCAGATATCATGCTTGATGAAAGCATTCCTTTATTTGGTGTTGTTTTTATTTGTTGACAGAAAAAACTTGAGGAGACCGTTGAATGCAAACTGCAATATCCTAGTTTTGAGGTATGACTTGGATACTCATGGTTCTTTCTAAAGATGTCGAGTTTAGTTAGTCTTTTTTCTGTTCCACATACTCTTTTCTTCATCCCCACTCTTTCAATGAGCTTTATTTACCCAAATCATTTTTAGTTTGGAGGCAGGGAGAGGGATTTAGCTGGAAGAATTAAATCCCTAATCCAAACCTTCCCTTTTGAGTGCCATGGCAACACAACGTGTTGCAACGGCTTTGGTTTCTTTAAGATTCATTAAAGAATCTTGATGCATTAGTTTCATTGCAGGAAGCAATTTCAGTGCCTTGGAGAGCTCTGCCAAGGAGAGTGTCAAAGCTATACTTTGCTATGAGAGGTCGGGTAAATCGTAAAGTTAAAGCTTCTTAACAATGAACCCCCCCCCCCACCCCCCCCCCCCCCCCTCCCTCTTTTTTTTCCCAAAAAAATGCTGCTAATTTCCTACTTTCACAAGAAACTACCAATTCTATATTTGGTCCTTCTACCATTACTTAATTAAGTTTGAACACTTTGGATAAGAAGTCGAAGGCTGCTTTCGGCATTTTCTAGTGACAAATTTAATATGCCTTTTTTTATTTCATTTGTACTTTTAAGATTGAATGTAATGGGTTCCAAATCATCTATATCAATAGAATAATTACTAAATTATCCTCTCTCTTGTTCCAGTGATAGAAAAGTTTGAGTCTGAGGGGTGCCATCCAGGAGATGTTTCGATTGCAGATCTTCCTGGTGTTCTGAAGCTGAAAAAGGAGCTTTGTGAGGCAAATGTATGGTATTTGGAATTTTTTGCTTATGTTTTATGATTGTGTTGTTCATCTTCTAACTCCTGCTTGCATGATATTGTGGCAGTCATTGAATGAATCTCATATTCCTGATGCACTTCTTGAAAGATTGGTAACGGGTACAAGAGAATTCCCTCCGGTTTGTGCTGTCATTGGGGGAATCCTTGGACAGGTGCCATATCAAACCACTTTGTTGTCCTGTTTTTAACATTTAAGACATTATTTTGACATAGTTTAGTGTTGAACTTATTAGGAGGTTATCAAAGCAATATCAGGCAAAGGGGACCCCCTAAAAAATTTCTTCTTCTTTGATGCTGTGGATGGGAAAGGGATAATAGAGGACATTTCAATTTCAAACCCTAAAAGTGGAAGCTGAGCAGCCTTTCTGAGGGTAGCTTTTGAAATAGAGGATTGATTGACAAGAGGAATCGGTCGTAAGTTCTGTGTAGGAAATTAAAGAATTTTGACAAGAAGAAACTGACCTGCAATGGATATTATTGTTCCTAATATTGAAGTTAAGATAACACTAGCTTGTTAGAGAGAGACCGATATTTCTGCAATTGGAATTTGCTGCATTGCTATTGAATCTTAAGTTATGATGCATGATGCTTGGAATTGTCATGTTCTTGTTCATTCATTGTTATTCATGTCTGACTATTGAGTTATATGTGTTTTCAGCTTCAGTATTAGTAAGAAACAGAGAAAGGATTCTTTAGCGCGTGCATGCTAAAAAGCCATTTTTATGCTTTCTATACAATTTGCTGTGCTTGTTGAGAAAACTTTACTACTCTTGAATGGAGCTGACATGAAGTGGAGGCAACAACTGGAAATTAACTCAAGTTTAGTATCGTAATGCTCTTATTTTAAAGTACAAAGTTACAAACAATAATGAGTTACGAAAAAAAGAGAGAGGAAAAAGCACAGTAACTAAGAAAGATTGTGGTGCCGAAGCACATGGTGATGTTTTTGACCATAATGCTCTTTCAAATAAACAAAGAACTTATTCAGGAAGCCACAGAGCACAGTTGTTATTATTTGCAGCATGACTGTAAATAATATTAACCAGGTAATTTTTGCCACAACTTGTTGAAGTTGTGGACTGTGAGTGGTGAGTTTATTCATAAGTGATTGCTAATCAGGCGAACCCACCATACAGTCAATTGATCACTTCAACAAGTTGTAGAATAATAGTTAGCAAATAAGCTTGGTCCGACACCTATGCCAAGAAAGGTGGTAGTTTCTTTATGTAATTGCGGTATCCCATGTTGAATATCAGGTATAATAGTTATAGATGATGTGATTTATTATATACTAGAGAGACCCCCCATGGGTACATTACTCTTTTGTGATCATGGGTGGTGGGGAATAGGCATTTAGTCTGTCCTGTAAAGTTAAAAGGGGGATAAAAAGTAAGACAATTACCATTATAGCTGCCAGGACCATGTGGTATATATGCATGCCTGGTATATGCACTACAGTGCCTCACTCCCATTAAAGCTACATCATTTGGAAATCTAATAATTTGGGTCGTAGTCAATTTATAATTTTTGATTTTATCATGATGAAGAAAAGGGTATAACTCATTATTGTCTGCATTAGTTCAGTTGCTCACTTCAGCATATGAGGTTCTGATAAGTGGAGAACCACAGGTAAAACAACCATAAGTGATTCATCACCAACGACAGAGAATTAAAAGCAAAAGTAATTCCCATAAAAAAATAAAGCAAAGTAATAATCATTCATCAGATCCTAGGAAGAAAAAAAGGGGAAAACTTTAAAGATTGCTAGTCATGCTTTTAAGATAAATCTTATCTATAAATTAAGACCTGCTTGATGGTCCAAATTTGAAATTTATACATTACTAAAAGAGTAAGAGATGCTACAGAGATTTAAAAAAAAAAAAAAAAAATCATAATTTATTAAGGAGAGAAGATCCTTTTCATTTTTTCCAATTTTTAGCCAGATTTGTGATTCACATCATTACTTGATTTTGTGTGGTTTAAATGGGGGTTGTTAAACCATTTAATTTTTTAAATGCTAGATATGTCTCTCATTGCTAAAAATTAGAGAGAATTAGAGAATTTAAGTGGGAGGATTTTCTTTTCCAAGTGATAAGTTGTGATTGATGTTATATTTCTTTAACATGATTTTATTATTGATATACTTTTATTATAGAAAAATTACAACATGTCTTGTCAACCGTTGTAAATTACTCTATGCCCATGACTATGAAACATCTCATAAATCCCATAAACTGATAGTGTGGTGGATTGAAGCGTGTAACCTCTTTTTTTTTTTCTTTTTTTTTTTTAAATTTTAATTGTAACTAATGTAGATTCTTATTTATCCCAACTTCTTCAAAACAAAATTCAAAATATAAAATCAAAACGTGGGTGGTTGTTCTTATCCCGCTATAATCTCTAGACATTCAAATCAAAATTAGCCACTCTCTCTCTTCTCCCATTCAAAAACCACACGAATCACAAGCCATGATCAAATGAGCAAAAAAGGAGAAAGGGACCCCACCATGAAAGGCTATCATATAGAAAAGAAAAGAGAACAAGATAAACTGCAGCACCAGTTTATGGTTTTACAACAAGATTGGCATTCCTACAATCGGTCTCACCCAAGAACCCAACGAAGATATTCAACAAACTCTAACCACATGGCTAAATCTCTTCAAAGGCTAGACAGCTCTCCAAGAAGCCTCATGTCTTCACTTCAAAAAAGACTGTCTCCTCCAGAAGGAGCATGGAAAGTGAGGACCAATGATTTGGCAATGGAAGAGATACGTAGAGAAAGAAAAGCAGTCATTGAGAGTGGAAGGTTGAAAGGGCGGCGGCTTTTTGAGGCGGATGAGAGTGAAACTGAGATGGGTTTTGGATGGAAAGAGAAGATATGTAATGGTTTGGCTCAAGAGAGTGAAGTGAGATCAGTGTCCTTTTGTGATTCTGATGATGATGATCATGAAAATGAAACTGGTGGGATGATCAGCAATGTATTGCCTGTTTGTTTTCAGTGCTGTTGTTCTTCATCTTCGTCGTTGTCTTCATTGTCTTCTTTTTCTCTGCGTGATGAATATGTGAAAGGAGAGGTAGTAGTGGAGGAGGAAAAGAAAGTGGTGGCAAGTGTGGAGATGAGAAGAGATTCTTATGGTGGAAGTGGTAATGGGAGAAGGTGGATGGTTGTGATGGGTTGGCTTGCTATTGCTTCAATCGTGTATGCAATTTGCATTGTTCCAATGAGGAGCTTTGGTGGATATAGAGACGAACATGAGATGATCCTAGTTCCAACATGAAATATTTCTCTCTCCCTCTCTCATTTTGATATTTTATGATTTGAACCAGTTTGGGTGCTAGTAACAAACAATTGTCTCTATCAATCCTTTATTATTTTCAAATAGATGTTGATGAATTGATGTTTCTTTTCTTCAAAAGTTTCAATTTCATGTTTAGGATAAATTATTTACAAATAAGATCGGTTGCTTTCCATATTCATCTCATATTTCATGCTATGCATATACTTGAACATATTAGTAGAACAGTACATTAATTAGAAATTGTGTGCATTGAGACACGCTGCAGTGGTTTTTGACATGGCGTACTTCATGAGGGAGCTGGTGTTTGTAACTGTTGCAAGATCTGTTCAAAGCTATCAGTAGTCTTCTCTAGTGGATGTGAATGCATCCCTTCATAGGTTGTCACCACAATCTCTTCATCTTTGGAAAGGCGTTGGATTTGCTTCTTGACATTGCAGCCTTTATGAGTACACCTGTAGTAACTCCTGGAAACAAAATGACACAAAATCAGTTCATTTTCTGCAAGATAATAGTATTGCTTTTGAAAATTTGTCATGCATCATAAAGGTTCCTCATGAAAGAATGAAAAATAAACAACCAGGTTGTGTATCAATTCTCACTAAAATGGTAACACACAGTAGAGGTTTGCTATGCAAAAAACAAGACCATAATAGTTGGAGAGGAGTTTGAGAATGAATGGAAGCAATTTAAGAGATAAGGAATGGTTGTGGAAGTAGGCCAACAATGCAAATCAAGCTCACTGAGATGCTAATATGTTGAGCACATCATGAATGATTTCAGGTCGAGCTACTAACTAGTGACAAAGTTCTTGATTATGATAAGAATTGTACAATTTATAATGCATTTGCCCTTTTCATATATATATAATGGTTTTTATCTATAGTCTTGGCAATTGCAATTTTCTTTGGCCAGTTGATTTGTAGTCTAGGTTTTGGTTATGAGCGAATACAAATTCTCTGTCCCACTTTTTGTGTTTCATTCTATGTTCCTCTAATTATGGTATGCCATGAGATTGATTGATTGATTGATTGATTTTTTTTTTTTTTTTTTCCATTTTAAACTTTAGTTATTATATAAGAAAAGTCAAATAAATATATGACAAGTTGTAATTGGTGGAGTATAGAGTGGAACACAAACAGTAAGATGAAGGATTTGTATTTGGTATAAACTATGTTAACCTTTTAAATGTTCTACTTTCTTTCTCTTGGAATAAAGTATACTAGTTAATAATTTTTTATTTTTTATTTTTTTTGCTGGAAGTTAATAAATAAAATAAAAAGACTTAAAAGATCTCATTTGAGTTTAGAGATAGGTGATTCTCACCAAAAAAAAAAAGTTTAGAGATAGGCCTGATCCACCGTGAAGATGACAACAAACGAAATAGGGCCTTAGTATACTAGTGTCCAATTCTGTGAATTTTTGTTGACAACGATGTAACAAAGACAAAATGAAAATTTTTCTCAAAAAAAAAAAAAAAAAAAAAAATGAAGATAAGCAAATTTTGCTCATTTAAGTCAATTGAGAAAAAGTAGACAAGTTAATTTTTTTAGTGGTATGTTATACACTCGCTCACTCAGTGGGTCTTGAACTTACAAGCTCACTTTTCAACCAATTATTATAAAATAAGTTAGTACTAATTGAAATATAACTTCTCGATAAGAAGAAAAGTTAACTAAGTTTGTCGAACATAATTATTAAGAATGCTTCTTTTGGAGCAATCAGATTCAATGAATGGGGGCTATATCCCAGTACTACCCAAGATAATCATGTATCTGCATCTACTATTTCCCCTCACAAAAATGAATCTCTCAATAAGTTTAAAAAAATGGTTAAGGTATAAGTTCTACACGTTAAATGGTACTAGCCTCCTTTGCATGAATCCTAATTTTCAGCTCTAAGGACATTGTGCTCCATAAAATGAGTATGACTGAAATGAGAATGTTAAGATGGATAAGTGAAAATACACGGAAAAATAAGATTTGAAATGAGGAAATTCGCCTAGAAATAGGAGTAGCCCCTATTGATGAAAACATAAGAGAGAGCCGCTTATGATGTTTTGGTTATGTGCAAAGGAGAGTAACTAATGTACCAGTAAGAAATAGCAAGTTTATCCAAATTGAGGGAATGTAATAATATAGAGAAAGACCAAAATTACATTAGTAGAAGAGATTAAAAAAAAAGACATGTCAATTAAGGAAGTAACAGAGAATATGATTTTAGAATATTTGATAGAATAAAATGGGGGAAAAGAATACATATGATCGACCTTAACTAATATTTTGAGGATTTATAGCTGACCTCAAAATTTTGAGACTAAGGCTTTGTTCATTGTTGTAGAACCTTATGCTCCATAACTAAGTGAGCAACTTAGACATCAATGGTTAAACCACTGTTTTCAAACCTAAACTACTCAGTTGGGGTTGGAGAATCGAATGAAACTACACAGACCTATCTTGTATCAGTCCTAAATACTGTATTAGATGAAAGACTCAACATGAGAATGATTCCCAATTTCCGATTTAAAACCCATCATGAGACAAGAATGTATTATGCTTACTTAGATACATGCAATCATGCAAAAGGTACACGGGTCATGCATGGTCACATAAACAATTGTGCTTAAATTCTGATTGGAAAAAGGAACAATCAAGCTAAATCATCTTTCTTTACTTAATGAGAGTTTTCCATCAAGTGGAATCACAGAGAATGATGAAGCTAATCAAAAAATATTTATATTTCAAATATTCATAACTTCAAATATTAACTTCAATAGACATGAAATTTGGCGTATGTCTTACAAACAAAAAGAATATGGAATCCAATAGAATTATAAAGATATTATCATATTAATATAATAAAAAATGAAATGAGGCAAACATCACAGAGTTATACTACGCATAATTTGATCATAACCCTCGATATATAACCATAATTTGAAGCCAAGGGAACTAAAAGATGATTAGAAAAAGATAACAAACCTCGGAAATTTACTATTCTTCACTGCCTTTTGCCCATATTTCCTCCATCTGTACCCATCATCGAGTATATCAACATGGCTCCTTGTTTGAAATGCAAATCTGTGCCTTTTGATCTTCTTATCTCCTTTGTTAACTTTTTCTCCCCTCTCAGAAATGTTATTAGCTTCATGATGTTGAATTCTGGTTTCTGCTTTCATTTTGTCCTTCTTGTTGGCACCATAAAAAAGATTCTGAGAATTAAAATTCTCTATGTTTGATGAGGAAGTAGAAGCTGCTGATGAACTAGAAGGACCTAGTAATAACATTTGGTTGTTTTGCATTGGAGCCATGTAGAATAATTCCAAGAACTTAATACTACTTTATTCACTTTTGTTAGGTAGAAAACAAAGATGAAAAGGGAATGAAGAGCGCGTTTTACTTTTATGAGATTGATATAAGAAAGAAAAATGTGGAATTTTGGTGGGCGGCTGTGAAGAAATTTGGGCCATAGAATAGAAGCTAATGTGTACAAGGACGTATATCTATCATGAATAAGACAATGTTTGGCGTAAACTACACGCAAAGTACTGATAGGAATAGAGTAGCATAGTTAGATTAGGATTACCAAACATGAACAGTATTATTGCTATTTTTTTTTAGATATAAAGCCTGTCTGGTTTTGATTTTGGAGAGTCCGAAATTACTTTGCTAGAAAGTGTTAAGAGCCGGACAAGTTTGGAGAAAAATCCTTCAAACTCTTGAATGTAGATTTTGAAAATTTAACTATTGAATTGCATTATTTTATTATATTATTTATGCTTGCAAAATTTTAAGAAAATCAAATATTAATAGCTATGTCATTAATTAAATGTTTAAATTTTAAGTTTTTGTGGTATAAAAGTATGCATAAAAAATAAGTTTATTGATCGAATAGTAAATAATATCTTATTTGAATAAAATTTGACAAGAATGTAAAGAACATAAAGAAAGTGCAATCCAACGGTTAGATTTTCAAAATTTACATCTAGTAAAAAGATATAGGAGTTGGAAAGAAACCTTTTTCGAAAGGGCCTTAAAGATGAAAATTTTGAATTTTTAAGAAAAAAAAAATTAATTGATCATATCTTATAAATCTATAACATTAAATCACTATTCATTATAGTTTTCCAGAGTCCACACGCTCAAAATGCTAAGTTTTTCAATCAATGTTCTATTGCAACAATACTAAACAGACACAATATGCTGATTACTTAGCTAAATTGGTTACATTACATAGGTAATGTGTTCTAAACCTTGATTGAAGTGTATGAAGGTTTGCACAGTTGACTTGGGATGGTGTTTCTGCCTAACTTAAGGTTGTCTTTATCTGGTCAACCTTAAAATGAGAAGGACTACGGTATATTTTTAGTAAAAGTCCCGCATTTGAAGCCGAGCTGTGCTCAATCTAATATGTGACAATGACACTATTTCAAAGTAGAAGTGAGGGACGTGTGGAAGAAGTGGAATATTTGAAATGAAATGGATAGGCAACGGTTCACATTACATGAGCAAGTTGCGTAGTAATGACAAATAGAAATGCTTGATGAAGACAAAAGGAAAAAAAATGTGATCTTTCGGTGGAATGTAGCAAGTATTGTCGGGAAAACATATGAGCCAACTTAAACACCTCCACTTATCGAGAATGTATTTTGTGCATCCAGTATATGCATTGTGGGGTCCAAATATTGTGAGAGATGATGTCATATGCCGTAAATATGAGATAATTATTGTCACCAACCTATCTTTAATGTGAATTGGAAAATTTCAAGCTTTGGGGTAAAAAATCATATAGTTGCAATTTGATAAGCTAGTAACCACTTTTTGTTTAAAAAATTGCTACACAAAACCACATGTACATAGCCATTAAATTATATTTCTCATGCTCCATATTTCTTTTGGCTCCGTGTAATATAAGTCTGCTTTTGCAATAGTAACCTTGCACCTTTATGTCAAGAGAGACTATTAGGTTTTTGGGTATGGTGACATGATATTCTCCACCAATAAAAATAAGTCATTTAATACAAAAACATGACATAAAGTCAAAAACCATGTAAAAAGGTTCATTATCCAATATTAAATGGTTTGGAGTACCATGTCAACTATACCACAGCTATACTCAAAAGTGTTAAATTTCAACAATTTGATTAATGGACACCAAAGGGTATTTACAATGATGCTACAATGCATTTTCATCTCCTCCTATCATTTTAGTACTCCCTACCTTATCAAAGGAAATTCAAATTAAAAAGAAGAAGAAGAAATTCATAGTTCAATGATCTTTGACATGCCAATCCTATTATGTAAGTCTATTATGTAAGAGGTAATATCTAGTGCACAAAACTCCCATTTTTTACTTTCTTTAAATCAAACAATAAGACATCTAAAGAATACAGTGACATGATATTCCACACCAATAAAAATAAGTTACTTAATACAAAATATGACATAAAGTCAAAAACCATGTGAAAAAAGTTCATTGTCCAATAGTAAATGGTTTGGAGTACCATGTCAGCTATACTCAAAAATGTTTAATTTCAATCATTTGATTTATGGACACCAAATGGTATGTACTATGTACAATGATGCTGCACTGCATTTTCATCTCCTCTTATCACTTTAGTTCTCCCCACCTTAGCAAAGGAAATTAAATAAAAAAAACAAAAAATCACAGTTTAATGATCTCTAACATGCTAATCCTATTATGTAAAAGGTAGTATCCAATGCACAAAACTCTCATTTTTACTTCCATTAAATCAAACGACACTAATTGAAAGAACCTCATGTCCTCATTTGGTGAGGATAACAGCACTCTAATTGATACAAAAAACATAGAGGTACAAAGTAATACACCAGCAACACTGATAAATAAAACATAAGGAAATAGGAACCAAAGTTTACAAGGAAAAGATGGTAAAGCAGAATGAAATAATACTACAACAATGAGAGGGAATTAAATGCTGTCTACTTAGATTTGGGAGAGGGCTCTTCCTTCTTCAAACTTTTGGGCTCTGCAGCAGCTGATGCTTCTTTTGGCGGATTGAGCTCCTCCCAGGCTTCAATCCAGGTAAGCATGGCATCCCCAAGCTGCTGAAAGTAATGACTAACATAGCCAAGCTTTACCTTGACCAACTTTGAGAGCTCAACATAGCATTCCTGCACGGTTGTGCACTTTTTTGAGAAAACGACAGACTGGAAGAATGGAATGATCTCCTCCTGCAAGTCTATGCCCTTGTATTACTTCTTCAAATTAACAAATGGGTTGCTTGCCTTGCTATGCCAGATGTGTGGCAATCCTGTCTTCACCCCTAGATTCAAATGGTCACAAATCACCTGAAAACCAAATTCAAAAGGCATTAAAAGGCCGTATCAGTGTACAAAAACTCCCACTAGAATTTTAACTTATGAAATGAGTTTGATTCCCACTAGAAAAAAATATCCTATTTATAAATAGCAAGTTGATGTACAGTAAGATCAGTGAGTCACTAATTGTGACTTGAATCATTCAAAAGAAGGTGATTGAAATAGGTCATTCAAGGTCATACAAGTTTACAAGCAGCTTTTACAAACATGCACACATACCAAAATTCAATTGAGTGAGAGTCCTGGAAATTATTAGAGAACTTTAAAACATTAGGAAAAAAAATGCAGCAATAATCCAAAGTCCAAACCATAATAAAAGAGAAGTCATAGACTTAAAATATCTCTATTCCAACAATACTAAGGAATCATTCCCTACAAATTTTAAAGTCAGATAATAATCTTCACCTCTATTTGGCAGCCAAGGAAAAGAATAACATCAAGTTGAAAGTTGATTGAGAAAAATACAATATAGCATATATATTACCAAATGCATTAAAACAGAACCTTTTGTGATATAATACTGATAACAACCAAAAAATAAATATAAATCATAGTTCAGAAATGACAAACCAATATAAGAAGCAACAGCAAGCCTTACTAAGAGTGATAAGAAACTTAACCTGGTGTTGTGCTCACGAGGCTTGACAAGCTGAGTAGGGGCATCATAGTCAGGAATGTTGAGCCAGAGCCCATGAGAGATGGCAGTAGACACTCCTTCTCTCAAGCTAAAGGGGTATCCACGAACGAATTCAGGTCCATCCCTATATGGATCATAGAGGGTATTGAAGAATAATGGTGTTGATGGTGTCAGCAGGTTCTGTACGTGTTGTGCTAATGCATTTATCTCTTTCCTGCTCGGATCCTTCGCCACCTTTTTTCACATTTATTCCAAGTTTCAATGACACAAACAAGATAAGGAAAAAGGAAAATGGTGCCAAACATATCAAATTATTGTGTCAAGAATGAATTAGCATTTTATTAAACTAAATAGGTATAAAATGTTACGTTCAATCAAATTAGTTTTGATGCTTTATTATGCAATCCTTTATAAGATTGCTCATAGACCTTACATATTGGAATCATATAGCATTAGTATTCTTTTTCTCTCTTTCTCTCACCCTTCCATTTATCTGCAATCTTTTAGTTATTGCTTCACAACTTACAATCAGATTGGTTTTTCTTTTTTTTGCTTGTTTATGTATGCAAAAAAAATTCAGCTACTACAATGATATGATCAATATATCATATTGTGACTAGTTCTTTAGATCCAGATAATATGAAGCATGGCTCATGAACAGTTACACAAAACACTTGCAGATAACAATGCAGACTTCTTATTATTATTATTTGAAGAAAAGAAAAAAGAGTTTCTATCAAAAACATAAAATAGAATACGCTGAACCTCATTTACGAGTTTAAAACTGTAATTTTGTCAAATTTCAACAAATAAGCAAATAAACTTTTAATAACAAACTAATCCAGACACGTGTGTAAAGAAAATGCATCATAAACACGACTAATGTTATCCAAGTACGGTCCTGGACCAACCAATGGTTGGTAGTTTTGACTAAAACATGAAAATGCTTAATTATGTTTGATTTGTGTGTTTCATACTTCCGCAACCAGCAAAAGTGACTTAGGGTCTGTTTGGATACCGCTTATTGCTAAAAACTGAAAATATTGTAGCAAAATAATTTTTAAATGTGTGAATAGTGTCATAAGACCTAGTTTTAACTTAACATTTATTGAACTCCGTACTTACGGGTCCTGTGAACAGTGTATGAGACCCAGCCAAAAAAACGCAAATGCATAAAACGCTAGGTCTAAAACTTTGGGTCTGCTGCTATCCAAACTCACACTTAGTAGTAGGAAGCCCTCAAAGCACTTCACCTTGCGTGTCCAAGGTTGATAGTTTGGATGGTCTCATACCATATCAAATTTGGGTTTAAATGGGTTGGGGCAATGACCCCACCTATAAGTCCATTTTTTTTAATTCAATAACAAAAAGTGTGTTCCGTTCTTCCTTGACTAATACGAAAGTGAAGTGAATGAAATTGGAACTATAATGGGACTAGTAAATGTCTTATTCAAAAGATTAGAAGGCATTTTATCTCTAGATTGAACGTGTGCTACCTTAGCTAACTAGCCTGCTGGATGGGTCCACATAGAGGCTATCCAAGAAAGAACATATATGCAATCAAAAGCCGTCATATAATTAATAAATGATGTTAAAGAATTCTATAATTCAGTAGCATTATCTAGTATATTTCATAAAAAAAAGCAAAGTTCAAATCCTTTCCCCTTATTATAACTATCAAATTATTAAAAAAAAATACAAGTTTGCTACAAATTTACTCTATAAATCTCAAAAATTGACATGAATTTTATAAGACATAGAATTAAACTTCTATTTATTAAGCTGTTAGTGTAGTACTAATCCTTTTCAAACTTAAACATTTTTGTGACGTGTATTTGTGTTAAAACCTCATTTTTTTTCTCCCTTTCTTCCTTGTGTGTGTTTGTTTCTACTACCTCATTAAACATTGAGAACATTAATAGTAACAACTTAGACAGGATGAAAGTTGAACAGGCGTATTTGTTTCTAACTGAGAAAAAAAAAAAAAAAATCTATTAGTTGTCTGTGGGACCTCATAAAATGCAGGTCCCACTTTAAAGCTGGATCCAACGAATCAACTATGTTTTTTAATTTCTTTGATTCTATCCCTGGACAATTATTGGTACATCTAGTGTACAAGTCTAACACTTCTCTCACGTAAATGTGACACATAAAAGATCCACATGTAGGGCCTCTGTTCTGTGAGAATAAGATGTAGCTAGCAATCTATGCACTAACTAATTTAATCGGTGATCGGATTGGACAGATGTCATGCATATGAAGCTGGTGGACATCCAACCTGTACACTCTTCTTTAGAGTTAAAAATTCCATTTTTCACAAAGCCTAGTTTGGGTGGCACGTGCATGTTACCTTTATAAGTGAGAAAAATAAGATAAAATTTCTGCTTGAAAAAGTGTGAAACTATATATATAAAAAATGTATGTCATACAAAGTTAATCTCATTCGTATAAGAATTTTGATCACACATAAAGTCATGGTAGCTATTTAACATATGAATATCTATTTTACTATAATAGTTTCTTAGTACTTATTTACTAAAAGCAATATCTACTCACTAAAAACTTCTAAGAATGTTAATGAATATCATCATCTTCCAACAATAAGCAACTGATTTTTGCCAAGACATGTCATAATATTTAAATTTTCGTAATGAATGATATCATATGTTACAATTGAAACTCTTCATCAAATACTTTCAACCATATACGATGAAAAATTTTGTCATTCATACTTTCTTCTTTATCATTCTACATGAGTCTAAGTACAGTATTTAGTTTACTTAATTTTTAATGAACATCCATTTTAGGTAAGAAAAGAAATTAAGAAAAAAAAATAACAAAAAACATGTGTCATCTAATTTTTCATTAAATAAATTATAAATTTCGAATATTTAAACCTAGAAAATCAATATTCTCTAGATAATAAATAAAACACCTTATATTATCATTTCAACTTTCTACGCATTACCACCATCTAAAACTCAAAGTACGTGAAGAAAATTTTTGGGATGTTAAAATTTAGTGGAAGTATTTTAGACATTACACAATGTAATATTTTAAGAATCATAAGCTTTCATTAGGGTTTAACTAAGAGAATAACAATATGACATATTTGCTCTTTTCCAAAATATTAAGGAAAAAATTGCTTGATTTTAAAGTTTAAGGAGGAATTGTGAACTACCCCAAACATAAATGATGAAAAATGTTTTATCCTAAGTTTTTTATTTTTATTTTTGTGTGTGTGTGTGTGTAAAACTATGTGTTTTTACTTAAAATAGTGTGTAAAGATAAACATACAAAAAGTTAACCTAAGAAAACTGTATGTGAAATAGTGAATTTTGGCTTAACAAAGTTGACTAAACAAACAAAAAAAAATAATCTAGAAACACAACATAATGGTACAACATTTTTGTAATACCTTTATAATTTTGTTATATTTTATTTTGACTTGTAAAGAATTGACACTTTATTAGTTGTGAAAATATTATGACGACAACAAATTGTCTTAATATTTTCACAAGAGAAATGCTATGTGCACAACATTTTCACAACAAATCATAAAGTAGTAGGTTGTTACAGGTTGTTATTGGTAGGCAAAAAAGTAATTTCATTGGTAAGTTTAAATTAAAACTAATAATAATTTACCACATATGATTTGTTATGAAAGTGTTGTGAAAAATGTTGTACCTCAACAATTGTGAAACTATTGTTATAATTTGTTGTCATAATATATTATTCTTTTAGGCAAACAACTCATACGCAGATAAAAAAAATAAAAAGTATGTTCGATAGGCAATATTCCCCCCCCCCCCCCCCCCAAAAAAAAAGAAAGCCTAAAACAATTTGGATTGAATAAAACAAAACTATTGTAGCTTTTCTACTGTAGCTTTGCCCATTGACGCTTTTTATACATAGATAGACCGATAGATTTGTCCTAGGTATATCTTCAAAGATCTATTTGACTTTTACACCCAAAAAAAAAAAAACTATGCATCAAATATCCAAATCTAAGACTAAGACTAAGACTAGTAAAATTTTCACACACACACAAGGAAAAACAAAACAAAACAAACACTTACAAAGCAATTATCATCAATGGTGAATATGTACTTCTTCTTGGACACCAAGAAGCCATAGCATCTATAGGTAGAGCCCATGAAGGAGATACATCTAGCCTTGGGACCCAAAACCCGGTCCACATCGTTCCTATTGTAAAGCTCGTAGTTGAACCCATCCGAGACCTTGATGACCTTGTAGGGATCACCATCCTGAATGATGATGAGGTGGTATGGCTGCAAGAAATGGATCTCCAAGAAATCTAGGTTCTTGATCGTATGGATCACTATGTCTAGCTCGTCTTTCAAGGTGATGACTGTAATACCCCGATTTGATTTTATGATCATCACCGTCATTGTCATTATTAATATAGAGTTGAGGTACTATATATGTGTGCATAGTAAGATGGGAGAAGACAATTTTGTGGTGTTATCAAAATAGGTGAGAAAATTAAAGTTTTAGTGTATACAATTTAGTGTGGTAGTTAAAATAATAAATAAATAAATAAAAGAGGAAGATGTTTTATGGGCCTCTGGGAGACTGAAGAGATAAGTTCAAGTGGGTTTTAAACTCCAGCCCACTACCCCATTAAAGGCCAAAGCTCTGATGTGTTAAATACAAGGTGGAGGAAAAGATAAATTAGGGTTTCATAAGAAGGGTTTCATCACTAAAGAGGCTAGGAGGTGTATTTTTCCTTGAAGTTTAGAGTACATACAATTGACGAGGCAATCAAATTGTTCAAGGTATGCTTTCTCACCGTTAGAAACAAAGAATTAAGGAGATAGAATTTTATCATGAAAAACTTTAGTGACATGCAGATTGTTGAATTGGTAATTTCTTAGATTACAATTTACACTATTTCAATAATTCTTGAATCCTAGGTTGCCACTGTTCGGATTCTAGAACAAAAACTGAAATTATTAAATCCATGAATAAGGCTTGCATCATTTTCGTAGGACTATAAGAGCCTTTGGGCTGTTGATCTATACCATAATGTTAATTTTGAGCTGTTGGACAATTTGCACCCGACCCCACACATGTTTCACTAGCCAGCTCTCATTTTGTCAAAGTCCTATCTTCTCTTATTGATAGCTTTGATAGTCTATGCCTAGGTGTTGACTATTCCCAAACACAATGAACCATTTAGGTTCAACACGTCTAGAAAAAAAAGGGTTCGACATGTCTAAAATTTTTTAAAAGGATAATGACAGATTTGAGATTTCATACCAAAATTCTTATATTAAATCCATAGGGTCAATGAATGTTTAAATTCATGAACAGAATCATATTGGTTTTGGCCCACCATTTGCATTGGGGTTATATATTAAATCCTAAAGTGTTGGCTACTGTATTCCTCATGGTAAAATGAATTTTGATTAATGCAAGGATGTATTATTGATTAGAATACCATTGGTTAGAGAAACGTTAATTTAGTGTTGAAAGTGTTATTAGTTCAGCAAAGTATAATCCTAGTGAGTCTGTTTGTATAGTTCTATAAGTTTTATATTTTGTAGAGGATATTAAGTATATTTCTGTCGGGGACGTTTTTGTGACAAGGGCCGAAAATGCGAAGACGGCCCAAATCTCCCCTTAGGTTCTTTAGAAGTGTTTGTTTATGGAGAATCAAACCCAAAATTCACAATGTATAAAAAACAAAGGCTAATGGTGCTTTGACAAGAGAGAATCAAAATGCTAACAACAAAAGTGCAAAAAACCATAAAAACATAACAGGTCTGAAACTTCGACCCACAGTCACACAGAAGAGGAAATTGAGGGAGGTCGTGAGGAAGAGAGGGAAGGTTCCCCTATACCCATATTTCCACCCCTAAGTTTCAGAATTGTGAGATTGTTGACTGGTTGAATGGGTTTTTGCTCTAAAGTTTCAGCTTGTGGGTAGAACATGGCTGACTGCTTTATGAGCTGAAGAGAGAGTTTTATATAGAGTTTGGGGTGTTGCTCTTGACTGGTTTTTGAGTAGTGGAAGAGGCTTTTATCCCCCATGATACTAATTTGATGTTTTGGCTTGGGTTGCTTTTGTTTAGGGAAGAGTTTGGTATGCTTTTAGCATGATTTTGGAAATAAAGTGGGTTTGCTCTAATTGGTTGCCTTTGGTCAGAAATTTCAGACCATTGGGAGGCTCACCTAAGTGAGGGCTAGCAAATGGAGTTGGCCAATGGGAGCCAACTATATTTAAAGGAAAAAAAGGGTTCAGACAGAAACTTTGGGCCACAGTCACACAGAGCATAAAAACTGTTTTGGGGTGAAAATTTTGGATACAAGACCTCCTCCATGAGCCTGAGGTGCTACTAGTGTCCCTTGCCCACTTGGTAGCACGCACGAGCTGGGCTCATGCAAAAGGTCCGAAAGAAACCGACCCATACCCTCCAAACCACACTTCCTCAATTTCCCCTATAAGTCGCATGGGCTTGGGCCATACTTAAAAGAATAAAATAAAATATAATACATGAATTGAGCCTACAAGGAAGTCGGGCTTGTAGAAAATGTGTCGCGAAAATGGGTATCAACAATTTCCATGATTGATTATAGGCCTTATTCAAGAGTGTTTTGAGGCTTTTTGGAGGTTGTTTCAGCTGGGCTTTCAGAGTGATTCAAGTGCTGTAAGTAATTATGCACAATATGCACAAGTTTTGTCCATTAGGTTTATAGAGGTCAAAAGTTTTCAAAAGTTATGTTTTTAAGTTTATGATTTCTAAAGTTTATCAAAAGCATTTTTTTTTATGTTATTTAAAGAGAAACTTCGACTTTTATATAATGTTTCAAAAATAAACTTTGAATTTTAAATAAAGTTTTGAACATCTAAATCTCACTTAAAAGATGATGTCTAAACAAAATTATTTTCAGAAAGGAATTGAGTTTCAAGATAAGTTTTCTAAAATGGTTCTTGTTCTTTAAGTTTGTTTAAAACCAAGTGATTTCAAAGTCATATTCTTATTTTCCAAATGGTATTTAAGACGTATTCTTTTAGCAAATTGAGCTTTCAAAGTTACTTAAGAATTGTAAAATATTTATATAAACTCCTTAGTTCCTATTCGTTCCTTAAGGGAGTCAAGCATTCTTTGATTCTATTTCAATTCAATATTGTGATGTTCGATATGTCTCTATATCTGGAATAATTATTAATATTAAGAAAATTATTCTATTTTGTATATATTTTGTTTTTGTGATATGTGACTCAAAATGAGTGTTTTTAGAATTGATTAGATATATGTGTAAATCCACTCACAGGATTGTATGTGAGAATATGTGTTGATCCCTCACCAGCAGGGGTTAGATGTTGGTATCCACTTACAGGATTGTATGTGAGAATATGTGATGTGTATATGTGACACTGTGCTTTGATCAATTATATGTATGTGTTTTTCTAATGATCTTAATATGTGATTACATATGTATTAAGTGATTCATTATATGTTTTGGAATAATTATTTTTGATATCATTGACTGAGTTTGTGAAAAATCAAAATACTCGTGCTTTGCTTGACTCTATCCTATTGTGTATTGTGAATAATTGCTTACTCGATGTGTGGCTCACCCATCAATTACCAAATTCTGATTAAACTTTAGTTGGGAAACAGAACCCTTGGATTACTTCGTAAGGTGCAAGGAGGAGCGTGAGAGTTTTTAGGTGATGTCAATAATGCTTGTAGCCTTAAAGGATTTTTAGTTATTTTTATTCCGCTTCAGATTTTATAGTATTTGGAGATTATTTTTAAAGTGTGGATTTTAGATATTGTAACAGGTTTATTAAGAGCATTGTTTGTTTGGAGTTTTATTCAAATTTTAAATTAATTATGTTTTTTGAGTTTTATAAGATCAACAAGTTAGTCATGCATTTGAATTCATAGTCTATGGATTTAGGTCGTGATAGTGACAATGGAGTTATTGGATGAGCCATGGTGGTAAGACTAGTCACTCCCAGATTGAGCTTGCAGAAGTGAGAGTTTTGTGTACTGGGTACGAGTTTTAGTTAACATGATGGGATGGTTTTTATAGTGTAAAAAGGAGCGTGGGATTGGTGCTTTTTGGAATGAGGAAAGAGTGAAGGTGAAGAGAGATGGATAGAATGAAGAATGAGGTAACTAAGGGAGTTACATCTTAGGGCACATTGTGAAGTGTTGGGTGAGTACAGGATACCATAAGATCAAAATTGATGGCAAAGTGTTAATATGAAATTAATTGCATATTAAATCATTATGAAAAAAATTTATATATATTAAAAGTCAAACTTGAGAGAAAATTCAACTTTGTGCCATGTGTCCCATTTAATTTTTAATTTTTGTGCTAAGTGAATTATCTATATATGTGTGTGTGTATATATAAATAGGTAAAGTTTAGAGAAAGTTCAATTAGAATTTGAAATTAGAATTCAATTTTGTCCCATGTGTCTAAATTTATGTGGGCACCATAATTATCAACTTAAATTTGTGTCATGTGTCCATTTAAGTTTTTTAATTTTTGTGCCAAGTGAGTTAATGAGTGCAAAATACTAAGAATCTAATATTAATGAACTATAAATAAAAATAAATAAATAAACTAATCACATATACTTAATAAAAATCACTTCACAACAAAGATCACTACACATTCTATTTTATTAAAAATTAGAAAAAAAATCATCATAAGTAGTGTTAAATTTAGGTAAGAATTTTAATATGTGACTAATTACGTTTACTTAAAAAAAAATTGACTAATTATTTATATTTTTATGATAAAAATTATGTTTCATTTTAAAAGTATCTATATGTATGCGTGTATTACATGCTTTTTTTTTTTTATATATATAATAATTTGACTAATTATTTATATTTTTATAATAAAAATTTTATTTAATTTTAATTGCATCCATGCGTTTGCATGGGTTACATGCTTGTTGAGTATAAAAATCGAAAAGTCCAAATCCAATTAGATGCTAGTTGAGAAACCATTACATATTTTAAAAATGTATAGTTTAAAAATGTATAATTTGTACCTCTTCTTAAAAAAAAATATAATTTGAACCGTTTAATTGTGATAATTTTTAATTGTACCTGTGCATATGCCCAAGGTTGTACACTAGTAAACAATAATAGGCAAATATAAAAAATTTCATATTTGTTTCCATAATATTTGTAATGGTAAGTTATGACTAGTATAACATGACTTTTATATGGGACTATTGTTGAGGTCCAAAAAAATCACAATGTTATACCAAGGCCCAAAACAAAGCAAAGGATTGAAGCTTAGGAAAAATAAAGCGTTTGTGCTTCCAATAAGAAAAAGGAGAGGTCCAAACCCATTAAGGGTCCATAAGGAGGGACCCAAATCCATGAATGGGCAAGTTTCGAGCCCCATAAAATAAAGGAAGAAAAAAAGCCTAGCCTAGCCCTTAAGGGTCAGAAAATTGCTGGGGAGCCCAGGAAAATAACTGGGCCAGGATACCTGGGGATTCCCAGGAGCCTGGGATCCTCGAGACATGTAGTAAAGCCAGGTTGGGATTAAGATAGTTCAGGGTGGGTACTAAGAAACACAAGGAACTAGAATAGATATGTCTCCATCAACCACATAATGATGCAGAAAGGGGATCAGAAGGCTTGGGAACCAACAATTCATGAACAAGGGGCTGGTACCTCGGGGAACCCAGAAAGAAGAACCATGAAGGAAGGTGGCTGAGAAACTTTCAACTTGGCAAAAAGGAATCAGCTCACTTGGGAAAAATGACAAAGGGAAAAGCAACCAAAAGTTGGGGTTGAAAATTTGGAATCTAGAAGCCTTGAAAGAAGAAAGACCAAAGGTCAACCCTCTAGGACACCCCAGAACGGGAAGGTCAGCTGGGGTCTTTCGAAGAGGAAATCTCAAAAGAAGGAAATAATAAAGAATGAGGAAGGGACCAACCACCAATGTTGCTGACACAACATTGGTTCTGGTACCCAGAAGAACAAATAGAGGGAATCAGTGGTACCTCGAAAACCCTAAGATGACACTATAAAAGGGGAAGCAGCCAGCAGTAAAAGGCATTCAGTAACAGTAAATTAGAGTAAAAATCATTGAGAAAACTCTGTTAAAATTCAAAAAAAGAGAGAAAAAGGAGGGAAATAACGTTTGGTATCCTCAAACAGCCACTAGAGAACACACTTGGATTCAAAAGGATTCAAACTTTGCAAGTCTTAGAGGCCTGGAGAACCATCTAAGTTTGTGATTTTTGAACTTATTTGGACCTTGTAACACGTCCTAATGAGCATAGTGTATTACACAATCAAGAAAGTAATAAAGTATTTTGCATTATTCTAAGATCCCTAACGCTTTATTTTATGTTCATTCTTGATCAATTTCGTTCCTTTGCTGTTTTTTGTTGTTCAATGCATATATTTCTTGTCTGTTAGCATGTATGTGTTGTAGGATTTGTGCTCTGTGCACCACTTAGTTCGAAATCAGTCCAATTTAGCTGCGGTGAACTAAGCCTAGTCCCTTAAAACAACAAGTATTGGGCCCAGGATCCTTGTTTTTACTTAGGCCTGTGTGCTAAAAAAAAAAAAACCCACACAACTATTATTTGCATTACTTTTGTTGTATATTAATACAATTTGTTGCCTTAAAATTTGCGAAAAACTTGTAAAATTATTTGATTGTCTAGAATTATGAGAACCAAATAATAAGTGGCAAAGTGTATTATAGAAAATATATTTATCACATTTATACTTCTTTTTATAGATAAGTTTGTTTTTTAACAAGTTTATAAATATGATTTGAACTTATAACATATTATTCATGATAATTATTCTTTACTATTATATTGAAAAGAAGACACTTTACTAGTTAGGTATTATTGTTACCTTTACTATGGGCGAATATGGATGTATTGGAGGTACCATGGTTAAAGTTTTATTGGAATTCAGCAAAAAAGAAAAAAAGAAAAAAAAAAAAGGTTTTATTGGAAAAAATCTTGATGAGATTTGGAAGGTTTAAGAATTAAGAGGTAGTAGAAGAGTACAACCCTACCGATAGTAGACTCTGAGCAGATTTTAGTAAGAGCTTTAGGAGGCATATTTGGAGTGTAAGGTGTCTAAGCAAATTAAGTTGCAAATAAATATATCAGGCTTGATTGGAAAAACACTTATTTATATTTATTTAATTAATAAATAAGTCAAACTCAATGTTTGATTCATTGATAAATTAAATTAAATTTAAGGATAATTACAAATTCGTGATCAAGCTCATAAGATAAGACTTTATTGAGATTGCACCTTTTTTTTTTTTGGTTGAGAAACTTGAGATTGAATTATCTAAATTTGTAAATAAAGCCATAAAGTATAAAATCATTGTCTTCAATTTATTTTCCATAATAATACAAATCCATTTTATTGTTTAAGAATTATTATGATTTATTCCAAATATAAGGATAGCTAATTTAAATTTTAAAAGTTCATAAATTTATATTTGTTTGGCTTACAACTAGTGGCAGAGAGGAAGTTCACAAAATAAAATTAGTATTTCCAAATTAATTTGAACAATATTATTTTAACTACAACATAAGTAACTAAACATTTTTTTACAGGAAGGTAACTAACCATTTTTATGGATTTGCACTTAAATTTGTTTGAAAAATAAATAAACCAAGTATAAGGATATAACTCAAGCTTGGTGAGGCGGACTTTACTTATAGGTGCAATACATCTCTTTGTGTCATACGCTTAGATTTTCAATGTAAAATGAAGGATTTAAGATCCACCTTAATGTTAGAGGCATTACACCTATCCTTGTTATATTAATACTGTCGAACAAAACTTGAATCCAATACTCTTGTACATTGGATCCAACACAATATAGACACATGGTAGATCTTAGAAACAAGTTTAAATTTGCTGAAACTGAAATTTTTTGCTGAAAATACTGTAGATAAAGGTAAAAGTTAGTTGAAATAGTACAGTGGGACCCATAAATAGTAACAAAAATAAGCTAAATAGTAAAATAAGTTGGCAAAATAATTTTTGCCAAATAGAAACTTAATAGGGGTTTAGGTCCACTAATACATGTGATATGAGAACTTAAAAAACAATATAGCAAAATTGTACTTCAATCCCTTAATCATGGTGTAATTACAATGTGTCCCTAAATTATAAAATTAAGCAATGTCCATTCATTAAATTTGAATTTCCATTAAATTTGACAAATTAAGAACATTTAATGTCCGTTTAGAATCTGCTTATTTTGCTGAAACTGAAAATTTTTTTGTTGAAAGTACTGTAAATAAAGGTAAAAGTTAGTTGAAATAGTATAGTGGGACCCATGAATAGTAGCAAAAATAAGTTAAATAGTAAAATAAGTTGGCAAAAATTATTTTTGCCAAATGCACACTTAAGGACTTATCATGGTATCTTCCTCAAAAAAATAAATAAATAAATAAATAAGGACATTCCCCTGGTATCAAATTCGAATTATGTTTCTCAAAAAAATAAAATAAAATAAAATAAAATTTGAAGTATGTTAAAGGAGTTTCTCAGGTACTTTATTTTTGGTAAAACGCTTCCCTAGTACTTAATACGATGATAAATTTTGATGTACTGATGTACATATCCCCTTAATTTGACAATAAAGCTATTTAAAGAAAAAAAAAACTATTAGTTATAAGCACTTTATCTTTTATTCTTAGGATTTGGAGTACCGTGTCAACTATACTCCAGCTATACTCGAAAGTGTTAAATTTCAACCATTTGATTTGTGGACACTAGAGGGGATATACAATGATGCTGCATTGCATTTTCATCTCCTCCTATCACTTTAGTCCTCCCCACCTTAGCAAAGGAAATTCAAATTAAAAAAAAAAATTCATAGTTCAATGATCTTTGACATGCAAATCCTATTATGTAAAAAGTAGTATCCAATGCACAAAACTCTCATTTTTTACTTCCATTAAATCAAACAACACTGATTGAAAGAACCTCAACTCCTCATTTGGTGAGGATAACAACACTTTTAACTGATACAAAAAACATAGAGGTACAAAGTAATAAACCAGCAACACTGATAAATAAAACAAGTAGAAATAGGGACCAAAGTTAACAAGGAAAAAATGGTAAAGCAGAATGAAATAATACCACAGCAATGAGAGTGAATTAAATGCTGTCTACTTTGATTTGGGAGAGGGCTCTTCCTTCTTCACACTTTTGGGCTCTGCTGCAGCTGATGCTTCCTTTGGTGGATTGAGTTCCTCCCAGGCTTCAATCCAGGTAACCATGGCATCCCCAAGCTTCTGAAAGTAAGGATCAACAGAGCCAAGCTTTTCCTTGACATTCTTCGAGAGCTCAACATAGCATTCCTGCACGGTCATGCACTCTTTTGAGAGAACGATAGACTGGAAGAATGGAATGATCTCCTCCTGCCAGTATATGCCCTTGTATTCCTTCTTCAAATTAACAAATGGGTTGCTTGCCTTGCTGTGCCAAATGTATGGCAACCCTGTCTTCACCCCTAGATTCAAATGGTCACAAATCACCTGAAAACCAAATTCAAAAGGCATTAAAAGGTAGTATCAGTGTACAAAAACTCCCCCATCTATGAGGTCTGGAAGAGGCGATTGGTATTTAATATCTATATCCTACAAATTGAGCTCACTAGCCACATCCCAGATATTATAGCAATCAACTGGGAATGCTGTAATATATTAGGATTCTTCTCCAACCATCAGATGGCATGCTATAAAGCACTCAGATGAAAGAATGAAGATACCTTGGCACACCAACCAGCCCACATATCGTCATATCTGCCAATTGGTTGGCCATCACCCATGAGGCCAAAATACATTGCAGGTCCAATCAGTTCCCTGTCGAAAGCAAGGTTCATCCCACACATTGGGAAGAGTGTGCCTTTCGGAATTGTCATGACAGCATCCACATACCTGTGTGAACTAATATTAATGCACAATTAGGCAACATTAAGCTGAAGAGAGCTCTAAGTTCCATGTCAATGCTTTGAAATATCAAATTAATAAATAGCAAGTTGATGTGCAGTAAGATAAGCCTGTCACTAACAGTGACTTGGATCATTCAAAAAAGAAGGCGATTGAAATAGGTCATTCAAGGTCATAGAAGTTTACAAGCAGCTTTTACAAACACACACATACACACACCAAAATTCAATGAGTGAGAGTCCTGGAAATTATTAGAGAATTTAAAAACATTAGGAAAAAAAAATGCAGCAATAGTCCAAAGTCCAAACCATAATAAAAGAGAAGTCATAGACTTAAAATATGTCTATTCCAACAATACTAAGGAATCATTCCCTACAAAATTGTAAAATCAGATAATAATCTTTACCTCTATTTGGCAGCCAAGGAAAAGAATAACATCAAGTTGAAAGTTGATTGAGAAAAATACAAAATAGCATATTACCAAATGCATTAAAACAGAACCTTTTGTGAGATAATACTAATAACAACCAAAAAAAAAAAAAATCATAGTTCAGCAATGACAAACCAATAAAAGAAGCAACAGCAAGCCTTACTAAGAGTGATAAGAAACTTAACCTGGTGTTGCGCTCACGAGGCTTGACAAGCTGAGTAGGGGCATCATAGTCAGGAATGTTGAGCCAAAGCCCATGAGAGATGGCAGTAGACACTCCCTCTCTCAAGCTAAAGGGGTATCCACGAACGAAGTCAGCTCCTTCCCTATATGGATCATAGAGGGTATTGAAGAATAATGGTGTTGATGGTGTCAGCAGGTTCTGTATGTGTTGTGCTAACGCATTTATCTCTTCCCCGCTCGGATCCTTTGCCACCTTTTATCACATTTTATTCCAAGTTTCAATGACACAAACAAGATAAGGAAAAGGAAAATGGTGCCATACATATCAAATTATTGTGTCAAGAACGAATTAGCATTTTATTCAACTAACTAGGTATAAAATGTTATGTTCAATCAAATTAGTATTGATGCTTTATTCCACTATCCTTTATAAGATCACTCATGGACCTTACGTATTGGAATCATATAGCATTAGCATTTTATTGTGACTAGTTCTTTAGATCCAGATAATATGAAGCATGACTCATGAACAGTAACACATAAACACTTGCAGAAAACAATGCAAACTTCTTCTTATTATTACAGTATTATTATTTATTTATTTTTTAAGAAAGATTTCCTATCAAAAACATAAAATAGAATACGCCAAACCTCATTTACGAGTTTAAAACTGTAATTTTGTCAAATTTCAACAAATAAGCAAATAAACTTTTAATAGCAAACTAATCCAGACCCGCGTGTAAAGAAAATGCATCATAAACGGGACTAATGTTATCCAAGTACAGTCCTGGACCAACCTATGGTTGGTAGTTTTGACTAAAACATGAAAATGCTTAATTATGTTTGACTGGGCTGGGGCAATGATCACACCTATAAGTCCCTTTTTTAATTCAATAATAAAAAGTTTGTTCCATACTTCTTTGACTGATACAAAAGTGAAGTGAATGAAATTGGAACTATAATGGGACTGGTAAATGTCTCATTCAAAAGATTAGAAGGCATTTAGCACTAGATCCAAAGTTTGCTGCCTTAGCTAACTAGCCTGCTGGATGGGTCCACATAGAAGCTATCCAAGAAAGAACATATATGCAATCAAAAGCCATCATATAATTAAAGAATGATGTTAAAGAGTTTTGTAATTCAGTAGCATTATCTAGTTTATTTCATAAGGAGAATCAGAGTTCAAATCCTTTCCCCTTGTTATAACTATCAAATTATTAAAAAAAGATACAAGTCTGTTACAAATTTACTCTATAAATCTCAGAAATTGACGTGAATTTTATAAGACAAAGAATTAAACTTCTATTTATTAAGCCGTTAGTGTAGAACTAATCACATTACTTATTATGGTACAGTAAAATTGGTGTGATCCTTTTCAAGCTTTAACATTTCAAGTTTTGTGGTGTGTGTATGTATTAAAATCTCATTCTTTCTTCCTTGTGTGTGTGTTTGTTTTTACTCCCTCATTAAACATAGAGAACATTGATCCACAGAATTATTTTCATGGTAACAACTTAGACATAATAAAAGTTGAAACCAGAATTCAGCCTCATGAAACTACTAAATGATATTTAATATTAAAAAATCCATAAAAACTTCTCGCCAGGCCTCAAAATGTGGAAAAAAAAAATCTAGTAGTTGTCTGTGGGACCTCATAAAATGCTGGTCCCACTTTAAAGCTGGATCCAACGAATCAACTATGTTTTTTAATTTCTTTGATTCTATCCTTGGACAATTATTGGTACATCTAGTGTATAAGTATAACCCTTCTCTCACGTAAATGTGACACATAAAAGATCCACATGTAGGGTCTCTGTTCTGTGAGAATAAGATGTAGCTAGCAATCTATGCACGCGGATTGGACAGATGTCATGCATATGAAGCAGGTGGACATCCAACCTGTACACTCTTCTAGTCTTCTGTAGAGTTAAAAATTCCCTTTTTTCACAAAGATTTGTCCTAGGAATATCCTCAAAGAACTGTTTGACTTTTGCCAAAAAAAACTATGCATCAAATATCCAAATCTAAGACTATTTTAAGACTAGTAAAATTTACTCCACACACACAAGGAAAAACAAAACAAAAACAAAACAAACACTTACAAAGCAATCATCATCAATGGTGAAGATGTACTTCTTCTTGGACACCAAGAAGCCAAAGCATCTACACGCAGAGTCCTTGAAGGAGATACAACTAGCCTTGGGGCCCAGAACCCGGTTCACATCGTTCCTATTGTAGAGCTCGTAGTCGAACCCATCTGGGACCTTGATGACCTTGGCGGGATCACCATCCTGAACAATGATGAGGTGGTATGGCTGCAAGAATGGCCTCCACATCTCCAGGAAATCCAGGTTCCTGATCGTGGGGATCACTATGTCTAGCTCGTCTTTCAAGGGTGGTGACAATGGAGTTATTGGGTGAGCCATGGTGGTAAAACTGGTCGCTCTCAGACAGACTGACCTCGCAGAAGTGGGAGTTTTGTCTACTGAGTACGAGTTTTAGTGATGTGATGGGTTTTTATAGCGTGAAAGGGAGCGTGGGATTGGTGCTTTTTGGAACGAGGAAAGAGTGAAGGTGAAGAGAGAGGGAGAGAATGAAGAATGAGGTAACTGAGGGAGTTACATTTGAGGGCGCAACATGTGAAGTGTTGGGCTTCTGTGTTGAGTACAGTACTGGATCACTATAGTGTCACACTGTGTAAGATACAGCTTATTTGGCTTATTTTGCTAAAGAGAAAAATTATCGTGGAAAATTGGGTAGATAAAAGTAAAAGTAAGTTGAAATAGTACAATAAAATTTATAAATAGTGTTAAAAGTTCAGGGAGACTCATAAATAGTAGTGAAAATAAGTTGAATAGTGAAATAATTTTTATTTTTCATTTCAATCCAAACGCACACTAAAGGTTGGTTTGGATAGCACGTTCACGTCCACATTTGTTCTCCTTGCGCAATTTTAGCTTTTTTTTTTTTTTTTTAAGACCAGCACCTGGTGCATTGTTCATGAGGCATATGAACAGTAAAAAAAGAGTGAACAATAATTTTTCACACATTTAAAAATTATTTTGTTACGGTGTTTTCAGTTTTCAGTAAAATAAGTTGTATCCAAACGCACATTAAGAGCATTAGCATTGTGGTGTAAAACTCCCAAGTTGCTAAAATAGCCGCTGAACATCTAAAAAAGAGCTCCATCCAAGGATGTACACCTAAATTTTTTTACAGTTCTTATATTTAGAACTTACTATTCATGAGTTTGTAAACTAAAATAATATATTTTATTCAATTTTTCTTTCTCTCTCTCTCACTTTGTCTCACTTAGTTTATATTCATATTATTATTTGCTGGGATGTTTTATATTATTTTAATGAGTAGTATGTAAAAATAGAAACTGAGATGTTGGATGAGTTGTAAAATGAAATGGTAAAATAGATAAAGTAGTGTTTAAGGATGTAAAATAGAGTGTTTTTTGCATCCTCGAATGCTGGTGCTCTAAGCAACCAGCTATGACTTGGGAATTTGCTAATAAGGGCTTTTAGGATACCATGAGATCAAGATTGATGGCAAAGTGTTAATGAAATTAATTCCATATTAAATCATTGTGAGAAAATAAACAATAATAGAAAAATATAACAAATTTCATATTTGTTTCCACAATATTTGTAGTGGTAGGTTATGACTAGTATATCATGACTTTTATATGAGATCAATATTTACATTACTTTTGTTATACATCAATTACAATCAATTGCCTTAATGTTTGTGAAAAGCTTGTAAAATTATTTGGTTGTCGAATTATGAGGACCAAAAAATAAGTGGCAAAGTGTATTATAGAAAATATATTTATCACATATAATTTTTTTTTTATAGATTAGATTATTTTTAAGAGTTTATAGATAGGAATAGAATATGAATTTATACCCATAAAAAAAATGAATTTATAACATTTTATTCATGATAATTTTTTATCAGAATTATTCATGATAATTATTCTTTACTTTTAAATTATATTAAAAGAAGACACTTTACTCTTTACTACCTATACTAGGGGCAAATATGGATGTATAGGAGGTACTATACTACTATGGTTAAAGTTTTATTGGAAAAAATCTTGATGAGATGTGGTAGGTTTAAGAATTAAGAGGTAGTAGAAGAGTACAACCCTACTGATCGTAGACTCTGAGCAGATCTTATGTGGTAGGTTTAAGAATTAAGAGGTAGTAGAAGAGTACAACCCTACCGATCGTAGACTGAGCAGATTTTGGTAAGAGCTTTAGGAGGCATACTTGGAGTGTAAGGTTTCTAAGCAAATTAAGTTGCTAATAAATAGATCAGGCTTGATTAGAAAAACACTTATTTGTATTTATTTAATTAGTAAATAAGTTAAACTCAATCCCACATGTAATGTTTGTTTCACTGATAAATTAAATTAAATTTAAGGATAATAACAAATTCGTGATCAAGCTCATAGGATAAGACTATATTAAGATTGGACTATCTTTTTCTTTTCTTTTTTTTTTTTTCTTTTTTTAAGAAACTTGAGATTGGATTATCTAAATTTATAAATAAAGCCATAAAGTATAAAATCATTGTCTTCAATTTATTTTCTATAATACTACAAATCCATTTTATGGTATAAGAATTATTATGATTTATTCCAAATATGAGGAAACAAATTTAATTTTTATAAGTTCATAAATAGTTTTTATTTTTTATTTTTTTGGCTTACAACTGGTGGCAGATTGGGAGTTCACAAATTAAAATTAGTATTTCCAATTAATTGGAACAATATAATTTTTAATTACAACATAGGTAACTTAAATTTGTTCGATACATAAATAAACCAAGCTTAAGGATATAACTCTCTTCTAAAAAAAGAAAAAAAAAAGGATATAACTCAAGCTTGGTGAGGCGGAATTTTCTTGTAGGTGCAATGCATTTCTTTGTGTCATACTCTTAAATTTCCAATGAAAAACAAAGAAATTAAGATCCACTATAATGTGAGAGACATTACACATATCTTTGTTACATTATTACCATCGGATAAAGTTTAAGTCGAATACTCTTGTGAATTGGACTCAACACAACAGAGACACATGATAAGTTTTGGAAAAGTGTTTGCATTGTACTAAAAAAAAAAAAAAAGAAAAAAAAAAGTCCAATACATTATACACATACCATCTTTCACATGAAAATCACATATATACTCGGCAGCGTTTTGCTATGGTTTATGCTATTCCACGTTTTGTCACATTCAAATTCCGTGACAAGTGCAACAACGCAGAACCAATGAGAGCTCGGGAGAGTACACGTGTCAGACAGAGATTTGAGAAAAATCTACCTTCGTCTGGTCCATAGATGTTCCATTTAATAGGCCTGTAATTAGGATTTAGGCCTACTGATACATGTGACTGTGGGAACTTAAAAAACAATATAACAAAATTGCACTTCAGTCCCTTATTTATAGTGTAATTACAATGTATCCCTAAATTATAAAATTAAGCAAATGTTCTTAATTTGGATAGATTATGTTTATGAATGATATCAAATTTTTAGTATGTTCTTTCTAAAAAAAGAAAAAAGAAAAAGAAAAAAAAGAAAAAGAAAAAAAAGAAGTATGTTAAAGGAGTTTCACAGGTACTTATTACCATGATAAATGCTGATGTACATGTCCCGTAATTTGACAATAAAGCTCTCTTTTTTTTTTTTTTTATAACTTAAAAAAAAAAACGCTATTAGTTATAAGCACTTCATCTTTTATTCTTAAGCTTTTTGTCAAATTTAATGGAAATTAAAATTTCTATTTGATACTTTATTAAAAAAAATCTCATTAAATAAGACGAAAATTTTAATTATATATGAGGTAAAGTGTTTATTACCAAGTTAAGGGGGACATTGATCAATTTCTAAATTTAGAGGAAACATTGTAGTATTTGCTTCATAGTACTTATGATAAGAAAGTGCAATTGAATTGACCAAACAATAAAAATGAAAAATATTTGGACTTGTTTGATACATGATACCATGCCCAAAATTCCATTGCCCAGCTTGGCCTTTAATATATAGGCTAAACGTGGAGTTAGCTTTAATTTGAGGCAAAGGCTTATTAAACAATAGAAAATTTCTCATTCAATATGTGGTGTTTGATAGTCTTAGGGAAGAAAGTGCCTTTTACTTTCAACTTTTGAAGTTACCTGAGTTATACGCAGCATCTATTCTTTGAATGACAGATTAAAGATACTTTACTGAATATCTAAACCATTATCTTGTTTGACTTGAAACTTATAATGACGTGCATTGTTTGCAGACGTAAATGCAGACCAAAGTATTGTCTTTATTCTTTAACACCCTCAATCTCAAGGAAGTGTGAATTGAACGACTACTCTACGGGTCAGTTCGTTATAATATGTTCTTAATAGGCGAAAAACATTTTTTAGTCCCTACATTTGTAGGCGATTTTCATTTTAGTCTCTACATGTTATTTTTACCGTTTTTAGTCCCTATCTTGAAAAATGCTTCCCGTTTTGGTCCCTGCCGTTACATCAGAAACGGAGAAAGCTGACGTGACAAACGATAGGAATAAATAATATTAAATTAATATCCACGTGGCCTAAATTAATAATAAAAAATGTTTTTTGGCATTAAAAAATGTCACGTCATCATTTAAATTAAAAAAAAAATTAATTTACTAATTTTAACTAAATAAAAAAATTAAAAACAGAATTAAAAACTAAAAATCATATGAATTGAGATCTAAGTGTGTCTTGAACAAGAACAACAAGAACACAAACTCAGATCCAAGAACACAAACCTAGAAATTAAAAAAAAAAAAAAAAACCCAGATTCACCCACCACCATTCCCCAACACCTCTCCGATCATGATGATCATCGTGTCAAGCAAGTTCGGGTCGTCCAAGATTATCTTGATGAAGCTTTGGTAGTTCGGGAAAATCGAGAACGGCTGTTTGGTTTTTTTGTTCCGGTTGAGGGTGTTGTGGAAGAGGAAGTTGTAGACGTAGTCGAAGGAGTGGATTGGGATACAATGTTGTGAGACGAGCATGAAGTAAAGGTTCAGAGGGTCGTTGAGGAGGGCCTTGGCGATGAGCCTACGCGCGGTGGAGATGAGTGAGGGCGACGCGCGCGAGGTTTTCAAGGCCTCGGGGATGAACTTGTTTTCGAAAACGCCAGTGGGGGGAGTTATTGTGGTGGAAGGGTTGGCGTGGATGTAGATGTTGAAGAGGTGCTTGTTTTTGTTCTAGTTGAAAAACTTTTCCCACAAGGGCGAGAAAGTGAGATCGGAGTTGGTGAGGAAAAGGAAAGCAATTTTGGGTTTTGGGTTGGTGTGAGTGCCCAGGCAAGAGTGGACTGAGCGCTGTGAGGAAGTGGAAGCGATTGTGGCTCTGCTGAAAAGGGAAAGGTCTGCGAGTTTGTTGTTTGGGGGAGAGTGTGGGACTTGATTCAAGGTCGGCACGATGATCATCATGATCGGAAAGGTGTTGGGGGATGGTGGTGGGTGAATCTGGGTTTATTTTTTAATTTTTTAATTTCTAGGTTTGTGTTCTTGGATCTGAGTTTGTGTTCTTGTTGTTCTTGTTTAAGACACACTTAGATCTCAATTCATATGATTTTTAGTTTTTAATTTTTTTTATTTAGTTAAAATTATTTTTTTTTAATTTAAATGCTGACGTGGCATTTTTTAATGCCAAAAAACATTTTTTATTATTAATTTAGGCCACGTGGATATTAATTTAATATTATTTATTCCTGTCGTTTGTCACGTCAGCTTTCTTCGTTTCTGATTCAATGGCAGGGACCAAAACGGGAAGCATTTTTCAGGATAGGGACTAAAAGCGGTAAAAATAAAATGTAAAGACTAAAATAGAAATCGCCTGAAAATGTAGAGACTAAAAGGTGCTTTTCGCCTTCTTAATATGATACACATTATGATAATATGACATTAAAATTTTTGGTTTATTTTATTTTTTCTAACATTATCATAATCTAAAATTACAAAATATATCATATTACCCTAATCTCACCACCTTCTTAAACAATTTAATATTGTATTTTTGTATTGAGATTATATTAATGTAAGATTACAATAATGTAATATCACAGTGAACCAAACGCCCCCTACTTGTTTGAGAGAATTTATTTTCATTAGTTTAGTGGGCATAACAATTTAGATAAAATTACAATTGTGCCTATAATTTTTTTTTTTTTTTTTAAAGTTGTACTTAAAATTAAATAAACTTAAACTAAGTACTATCTAAGCAATTAAAAATAACGGCCAACTCTAAAAAAGTTTAGCCACCTCAACCGTTACTCACCCTCAACTCCCAAGGTCCACCTATGCTATTTACAAGTTACAAGGACCAAGGGGGTTTCTAAGTCCTAAAATCCCAAGTCACTAAGAGGAGAGAGTATCTCATTAAACAAGGTATCTCAAAATAGAGAATGAACCTAAAGTCACTAGGTTAATTCTAAATGCTTGATTAAAGAATGTCGAAATTTACTTGAAATTTCTATTTTGACTTGATTATTTATTTAAGTTTTCTTTATGTGAAAGGATTTATTTTTCTTACCAAAAAGTGACATAGTATTCATAAGGATTCCATAATTTCATATTAATAATTTCTTCTCATGTAAATTGAGTAGTTGGTAGACCCTTGAGACAGAAAGATTCTTGCATTGAAACATGAGCGTAATGTAATGAATAAAGTTTCTCTCCAAATTAGTTTGGAGAGAATCTCTTCAAATTTCTCATATTTTTCTTTTTTGGGTGTGAATTTTGAAAATCTAACAGTTGAATTTCATGTTCCTTATGTTCTTAACATACGTATCAAATTTCGTTCAAATTGGATGTTATTTACTATTTGATCAATTAACTTATTTTTTATATACAACTCTAGATTATAAAAACTTGAAATTATAACATTTATTTGATGATATAGCAATTGATTTTTGATCTTCTTGAAATTTTGTAAGCATTAAGAATGTAATAAGAATATGCAATCTAACGGTTAGATTTTCAAAATTCACACTCAATATAAAGATATATGATGAGTTTGTAGGGTTTCTTTCTAAACTAGTTTGGAGAGAAACTTTTTTCTAATGTAATTATGTTTTTGAAGAATTACGTCCAAACAAGTTAGGACAAATACGATAGTACCTCTGTGAAAGCTTGGTGGGCTTATGGGACTCATCAACATTATTGGGGCTGAGCAGGCTCATCAATATTGGATCCTCAAGGTTGAGAACCACTGGTCTGCTTGCAAAAGTGGCCCATTTGTTAAATTATTGTTACTGGACCAAGCTCACATTTGCATGGACAGCCCAAGATATTGGACTTGGGGTATCTATATCTTTGCAACAAAAACCCACTTGTAAATCTTGAATTTTTTTTAACCTCACTCTGAATGTGTGTGTATATATATTAAATTTAATTATATACACAATTTATTGTTTTATATATATTCTATTGAAAATTTAATTTTCAGTAGAAATGGCAAAACACTTCTATCTCTCATGGACCCTTTAGGCCTTTCTCTTTTTCTCTCATCTCAATCTCATCAATTCTGAAACAATCTCATTAGAAATGGCAAAATACCTTTAAACCATCTCGCCTCAATAAGGAGATAAGACAGAGATGGGCATCAAAGATCCGACCCCATTCCGCCCGCCATCCCTAAATGCCTAAATGAATACATTCCTTCGCAAACAAACCAGAAGAGTACCCAAAAAAAAAAAAAAACAGTAGGCCACAATAGTCCCAGTCAAGTAAAGAGAAGGAACAGGCCTAGAGAAGTCACTAAGTAGAACCCATTACAGAACTTGAGTTAGCCTATTACAGTCCACAATTTGATTCCAATGGGTCAGGGTCTTTGAGAGAATTAAAACATAGGCCGGGCTAGATACTATCATTATTGTTTGAACAATTAGACATCCAACAACTACCAACCCAATTAAACAAAACATAGTTTTTTCTGACAAATATAAGCAATTCCTCAATTAGGCCCAAAGAGGTCTTTTTCAAGTTCATGTCCAAATATAAGTATTACCAGCCTAAAGGCATGAACAAAATTTGATGGATACCAGGCCCTTGGCCCATCTGCTGCCTATGCTTTTTCCTAATCATCATCTTCAAGACTTCAACCAATAGAATTAGTAATCTTGTCATTGCTGAACAAATATCGGAAACAAATAACTTTAAGCTGAAAAATAAGTAATTGATCAATTTTCGCTTTGAATTGATAAAATTCACTTACAATGACATTCAGGAAATAGTCTTGCAATTCAAGCATCAAAGATGTATTCTTAAAACCTTTAGAATTATTTTTAGAATGCATATATAGAGAGAATTTTAGCACAAGCTCACACAAAGAACTTTAAGCTAAAGCTAGTCTTCTAAATGCTCAGAATGACCCTTTATAGAGAGCTCTATCTAGCAATATTGAATTTGAAGTATATCAGAATTTATTTCAAAAATATGCTAAACTTGAAGTAATGGCATCCGTTTCATAATAATAATTTTTTATCATCAAATTAAGATATAAATGAGTTTGATTTGCTTTTTCTTTATGCCATACAAGGTCTATTTTATGCAGTTTGGATTCACATTAAAGATATCTTTTTGTTTGAAAATAAGACTAAACTTTTGCAAGGATTTCTTGAATGATTAAGCATTTCCAGAAATTTCTTGAATAATTGAGCTTTTGTAATTGACTTTCTGAACTCAAATAATCATATATTCATATTAGCAAATAAAGATTAATTCCAGAAAATGTCGACCAAATAATGGTCTTTTTCAAACAGTGCAAAAGGACTATTATTTTCATTTTAAACCAATAACATGGAAATCTTATCCCATAACATGTTGGGATTTATTCTCCTTCATGCATGCCAGTACTTGAAGACACGATAGTGATGGTCCACAGTACATAAATAGGCACCAATGTCCATAACAATATAACTGAAAAGTTAGGACCAGACACTCTCAGTGGTACAGGTCCTACATCCATTATCTATTATTCTCTATCCACCAGGAACAAATATATATAATTGGAGACAAAATTTGATTACTTAATTAGACAAAGATAACCGATCTTAGCACTTCAGTGAAAAACAACGAATAAAACATGGAGAGAAAAACATCACAATAGAATTTTACATGGTTAAAAAGTATGTCTATATCCACAAGAATGATGACAAATTTTTCATTATTAGAAACAAATAGGGTTTACAACATTTATATTTCCTCAGTCAAAACACTAATTGAATACATTGAACTTCTTCATATACTTTGTTGAATTATTAACCTGTGCCCATGAGATCAGTACCATATTGTCCTTGTGATAAAGGATCCCTAAACCATTGGTAATCGTACATGTATGTGTCAAATCTGCAATGTGTTTTTTACTTTCTTATGGTCGAGCTTTTTTAAGGGTGCATGCATTTTTTACATGAATACACGGGTCTCAAAAACCAAGTACAATTCTTGGCTCAAAAAATATATATAATATTTAATCAAATTATTAGATTTTTAAAATTAATTTAAAGAGAAATATTTCAAACTTTTTTATTAAATGTGAATTTTGAAAATCACATTGTTGGATTGTAAGTTTTATATGTTCTTAAAACAAAAGTAAAATTTCGTTCAAATCAGGTGTTATTTACTATTCGATCAATAAATTTATTTTTTATTCATAATTTTTTACCACAAAAACTTAAAATTTATACATGTCTTTGATAACATAGTTATTGATTTTAATCTTCTTGAAATTTTACAAACATGAAAAATATAATAAAAACATATAATCCAATAACTAAATTTTCAAAATTCATATCTAATTAAAAGATTCAAAACATATATATATATATATATATATATATATATATATATATATATATATATATATATATATATATATATATAAATTCTTTGCTCAGTAGTATTGGGTTGGTGTGAGTACCAACCATTGTAATATTGGTAGGACCAAATAGGGCTCCACAAGGCATCATCACATGCATGGCCAATCAAATAATCTCACCACTTTCTCCCAAAAAAAAAAGAAAAAAAAGAAGAAGGAAAATCCTTACCATGATCTGCTATGCTTTTTTAAGACATGACTGACATTTCAGTCTCTTTAAATTGCTATTATATGAGTACGACTTGAACAAAACTATAGAGGCTAGTTTATACGGCTTTGATATGTATCTTTCTTGTTTGCATTTGAGTAAAAAAATATGAAGTTGTCTAAGGAGAAATTGATATTGAATATATATATATATATATATAGGAATATTGTACTACTACATACTACTATAAGGTAATGTCCTTTCCATGTAATTATAAATAGAGCTTTGAGTAAAACAAAAACAAGGAAGTGATTATCTACAAGTGCATCAAGTGATCCTTGGCTTGGGATTGCCACACTATAATCGGAGAAGAGTGCCTTCTTATGAATTTCTTGAAGTTAAGTGTATAGATTGAATGATTTTTCTTAGATCTAAGTGGTAGAGTTCTTGCTATCTAGAGGTTTTAACTGAAATATTTTTTAGTGTTTTAAGTTTTTGGTAAATTGTAGCAAATAATATTTTACAGCTCTAGATTATGAAGGATGAACTGTAAATTCTTCTTTTAGTTCCAAATTTGAATTTTCCTTGTGGAGCTTTTGGGAGCTTAAAGCTCTTTTGTAAAGCTTAACAGACAAGGGCTTTTTTTTTTCCCTAAAAGAAATTTTTTTTAGCTCAAAAAACTAGCGTAACAAATAATTAAGAAAAAGTTTCTCTTTAAACACCTTCAAACTCCTCTTATATCTTTTTATTGTGTGTGAATTTTGAAAATCTAATCATTGGATCGATTGCCTGTTCTTTTTATATTTTGTATGCTTGTAAAATTTCAAAAAAATCAAAGATCAATTGTTATGTTATCAATCAAATGATTAAATTTCAAGTTTTTTTGTTCTAAAATTATGCATAAAATAAGTTTATTGATCGAATATAAAATAACATCCAATTTGAACGAAATTTGACATGCGTGTTAAAAACATTAAGAACATGCAATCTAGTTATTAGATATATAAGGAGTTTAAAGGGTTTCTCTCTAAACTAACATTGTTCAACAATTAATAACACACGTGATGCAATAATCTAATTTTTTTTTTTTTTTGTTATAAACTTTTTTTTCTTCAATCTTAAAAAGCTGGTGTACAATACTAAACCCTTTAATCTGAAGTAATTTGAAAGCTCGATTATGTGTTAAAACACAAGAGCTATTTAGACCTCCAAATAAAAAGTTACGGCTCGGTTGATTTTACTCTAACTTAAATTAAGTGTGGAATAGAGTAAATGCGAGCGAACAAACAATAAAACTACTCTAAGCCATATTCATCAAAACACAACAGTATAATGAAAGCTAAAAGAGTAGAGAAGAAGAATGCAAACACAAGATAACACGCAGATGTGTTATCGAAGAGGAAACCGAAGTACTCAGCGTAAAACCTCTCCGCCGCCCTCCAAGTGGTAAATTGATCCACTAGACAATAAGTTAGGATACACGAGTAGCAAGAGACACTCCAAGCCTAATCTACCCAATGCACCTAAGCCCTCCAAACTCCTACTCCAACAAGGCTTCTCGGAACCGTGTTTTGTCTAGCTCTCCGGATTCCGCAATACTCTCGATTGCATCCGCCAAAGCTTGGATTCTTCCGATGCTTCCCAGCAGTACCAAAATCTCACTTGACACTCAGAATGTGTGTGGTAAGTGTTTGGGCTATTAACCTCTTAAGGATTTGGAAATGGAGAAGTAGAAGTTGAGGAAAACCACAATGAATTGTGTAGAGAATTGTGAGTATAACAATCTCTCATTTTCAAGGATAGTGGCTAGGGTTTTCTCTTTGAAAAGCACTGCTCTCAGAATGTGGGTAATGTGGGTATATATAGTGTGTGTAGAGACCTGATGTATCGATATGACCAATTGGCAAAACAGAATGTTTCACGAGTATCTCGTAGGAAGGCCTTACCTGCGAGACATTCGCGAAAATCAGCTGTCACCATCTGTCATGACTCTTCGTATTCCGGTCATGTGCAGGGCACATGCTTCACTTTGCGGGAAGGCTTCTCGCGAGTTACCCGTGAAAACTTCTTGCCCTTTACTTTGCCTTGAGTCTTCACACTCTCTCTCATGCACAACCCTTACAAAGAAATCCCACATAAAATACAGGGAACATAAGATTGAATAAAATTATAATCAAATTTGGCACGGAATAAAAGCCAACACAAAATAGTTGTAAGTCACAACTTTACATAATTGTACATTACAATGTTGACCATGCAACGTTGCCACTTTCTAGTGGGGGCAGCCAAGCACTTCTAACCTCAAAGCAAACCATGGCCACTAATAAGCATATTAAATGAAAAAAAAGGAGAAAGTTGAAAAAGAAAAAGCAATAAGACCTACACATAGCTATGTGTTCATAATTTTGAATACAGTATCTAGATCTACCTATTCTATTCTTATTGTATCCAGAATATTGTTTGATCTCTCAGTGCTTTAAGGTTATTGAAACTTAATTAGTGGTTATTAATGCCCGACCGTTCTTTTTGGGTATGCCTTGTTTGTATGGGGCAGATGGACCAGGGGATTGGACTTCCTCAACAATATGAATGGCCTCTGGTTTTCCAATTGGCCCAACCTTGAAGCCCAAACAGCGTTTTCAATGCAACTATGCAAGTCTATGATCATTTTTTTTGCTTTTACTAGATATATGGTTCACATAAACTGCCTTGAGATTTAGAAGATCAAGTTAGTTGGATCCAATTGGTGATTTGCTAAAGGTGGCTTAAGCAATTTCCACCAACCACAAATCAATAAAGTAAAGGTTGTCTATTACCATTTGTTGTTAGCCACGTGTATGGAAATGATATGATAAATGATTGATTTAACAAATTACTTTTAATATTTGCTTCCAAAATATTTTAAAAGCATTACCGATTTTGTCATGAAGAACTCATAAACTAATGTAACAAAGCATTACCAATAATCAACTTTCTTAATTACTTTTTTAGATTTATATTTAAGAGTTAACAAATCACAGTTTATAAAGTTTGCTATATAACAAAATGTCTTCTCAAAAAAATAAAAAAATTGTATCTATTAAAATGTTGTTTGCTTGTTGGGTAGTATTGCAAGTTTATAAGCAACATCAATGTTATGTCAAGTTTTCACATTCACATGCCGAAAGGAAACATGACTTATCTTGTCATGTGGGTCTTGATAACTTTTGCCGAATTCATGAATTTAGTTGTTTAAACAAAATGATGTAGAGAGAGATTGGAAATAAGAGAATTAAAGTGATTTAGTTTGATAGAATTTGCATCCGTAAGGAAAAGCTTAATCAGTTCCACATCAGACATAAGTATAGAATATATATAGGAATACATTAGACTTAAGTATGATAACTCTAAAACTGTAGTAACTCGTGGCATTACAAATTCAGGGTAGCTACCATATCTATGTATTTATATCATAATGTATAATTTCTTGCTATATTCTAACACTATAGGGGCTAGTTTATACGGCTTTTATATGTATTTTTCTTGTTTGCATTTGGGTAAAAAAATATGAAGTTGTCTAAGGAGAAATTGAAATTGAACATATATAGGAATATTTTACTACTACATACTACATATAAGGTGATGTCCCTTCCATGTAATTATAAATAGAGCTTTGAGTAAAACAAAAACAAGTGATTATCTACAAGTGCATCAAGTGACTTCTTATGAAGTTCTTGAAGTTAAGTGTAGTTTGAATGATTTTTCTGAGATTGTAGTGAAGTTTGCTATATAACAAAATGTCTTCTCAAAAAAAAAAAAAAAAAATTGTATCAATCAAAATGTTGTTTGCTTGTTGGTACTTGGTAGTGTTGCAAAGTTTGAGCAACATCAATGTTATGTCAAGTTTTCACATTCGCATGCCCACTTTCTTGTCATGTGGGTCTTGACGATAACTTTATTGTCAAATTTCATGAATTTAGTTGTTTAAACAAAATTATGTAGAGAGATTGGAAGTAAGAAAATTAAAGTGATTTAGTTTGATGATTTGCATCCATAAGGAAAAGTTTAATTGGTTTCATGACATTAGACTTAAGTATATGGTATATATAAAAATATATTAGACTTCAGTATGATAATTCTAAAACCCTAGCAGCTCATGGCATTACAAAATCAGGGTAGCTACCGTATTTATGTATTTATATCATAATGTATAATTTCTTGCTATATTCTAACACTATCAAAAGATCACGACATTTCATTGACACATCACACATGGTAGCATCTAAATCAAGCATTAAGAAGATTGAATTACCTTCCCTTATTAATGATATTTTGTATTTTGTTAAGTTTTTTGAAAGTGTATTATTTTCTTTTGTTTCTAGAGAGGGCAATTCTTTAGCCCATCTTGTAGCCCAGTAGGCAGCTTTTATAAATTGGTCTGGACTGATTCTCATCTCTAATTTGTCAACTTCTGATATTCAGGTCATAATTAGAAATAGAGCCAAGCCTGGATCTTTTTGTTTCTCCCCTGTTCGGGTTGAGCAATAAAGTCATTATTTAGCAAAAAAGAAGAAGAAAAATTTATAGCTCTAGAGAATTCAAATATAAAGGAGAGAAATGCAAAGGTGGGATGTTTAGTGTTTTCATAGGTGATATGAGACAAACTCACATGATACAAGGAGAATGGAACTCCGTTTTGCAGGCCAAAATAACGTGGTTTTGCAATGGATGGTGTGGGCCATATTGAGAGAGATTGTTCATTCTTTCTGAGCAAAGCAACGTGATGAATGTCCTTCTATGATAATTATTAGTACATAATAATAAGCCCATTGCCATTCCCCTGTCTAGAGAAATGGGTCTTCCGAGACACTATTGTGAGTTAATAATTCATTTGCCATGTGCACCACTAAGCTTCCATATGAAAATACGTGAAAATGTTTTCATATCAAAACATACAAAAAAAATTGTTATCAAGTTCTGCATGCATGTGGATATTAGTTACACAACATTTTTCACAATTTTTTAGATATTTAATGCAAAACAAAAATGGTAATGATAATAGATTCTAATAGAGGTAATACCGTTATTGGTTTAACAAATATTTTTAAAAAATTTTAGTGAGAAAAGAAAAAAAATAATTAATTTTCTTGACAATTTTTTATATTTATAATGAAAGCAATGTTAAAACTTTCCTAAAATAATTTATTAACAATTGACAAAAAAAAAACACCTGATAATATGAAAAATATAAAAGTTATTGCCTTTGTAACATTAATTTTTTGGAATAAAGCCTGTGGGGGTAAGTAACAATTGCTTTTGATGGTGCAGTGTGCCTAATAGTTAATACTGAATGCCCTGAATGCCATAATAGACAGTACCAAGTCTCACTAAAATCCATAAAGGCTGTGTAAGCCCCTCATTGCCAATAAAGTTACCATGATTTCTAGATAATTATTATAAAAATTCTGCAATAACTTTACCAGTCTTCTGGTCCAATTAAAGAAAATAAAGATATCACTTCTGCTAGCATATAATGAAGCCCACTGCCAGTAAGATCTTCTGCTGCAATAGCACTAGTGACTCCATTTTTGATCCAGAACTACCATTATATATATACACCTCATTCAAAAAAAGCATGAAATCATGATTTGTGACACGACCCGTACCCCAAATTGGAAACAAATCACTTTATACTCCAACTAGATAACTGTGGAAAAGTAATATAGAAAACAAAATATTATACAAAGAATACTTCTCAAAAAACAAAAAATGAAAAAGAAACTCCAGCCAACTTTATTCTTTCTCTTAAATACAAGTATAAATGTTGGCCCGTTTGTTTGTTTTGGTATTGTAAATGCAAAATGTAGTCTTTTTTGGGGGCCATGGAGGTATGATGGATGTACTAGCTAGAATTTCCTTGTTTAAGGCTTTAAGCTGGTACATGTTATCTGAAAGTAATCCTGTGCTGCCAACATTTTAAAAGCCTTATCAACAAGCTACTAGTCAAGGCTGTTAATTAAGTTGCTCAAACCCAATATTCCATGTAATTGAAAGTAAAACTTAAAGCTTTAAACTTCAATATTATTGATTCTAAAAAAAAAAAGTTCAATATTAATTAGTTAGTTAAGTGGGTTATAATTTGCTCAATTCATAAAGTTTGTTTTTAGTCGAATAAAGGATTTAGGTTCAAATCCCACGCTTACATTAAATTTTTTTTTTTATTAGTATCTTGACCTAATACCAAAGGGTAATTACTACGAAGTAGATGTTGTAAGTTTTAAATCCTATCATGCTAATATTAGTTAATTAGTGCACTGAACAATCATGATATGATGAAAGAATGAGCTGTAAGTACTATATGAATAGCTTGCTGTCTTGATAATAATGAGCCCTTGCTTCAAGGTGCAAAGGTTGTGGTCAAGTGTTGCACAACTTACCTAACCCAACCTAATGGTTGGTTTGAATTTATGATTCTAGGCATGATGATAAAATTCAATCATCACAATAGTACACCTATAGTAATGGTTATGATATTGTCATTTTTAATTGGAACTCCCAAGAGTTTGTTTATAAAATCTATTCTCTTATGTTGGTTGATCTTGATTAGTCTATTGAGAATCCCTCGTCAATCTTAATATTCTGAGATTAATATATAATTATGGTTGTTATTGTCATGTTGGGTAGATGCTGATATTAGGTTTTATGTAGCTTGGGATTCAAGGAAATCCAACAACACAATATGAAAAAAAGAAAAAAAAAAAAAGAAGAAAGAAGAAGAAGAAGACAGGCACCTAATAAGACATTAACATGCATGCATAGTATGCTTTTGGTTAAGCATACCACGAAAGCTTTTGAGTTGGGATTTTCGGTTTTCAGAAAAAAGAAGTTTTAGATTGAATTGAGTTTTCAAGTTGAGTGAATTAGGAGTATTTGGTACGTAATATTGAGCAAATAATTTATACATCAATTCCTTCATTAATTAATTCATTTGGCCTAATTTTTGATATCAAACTTTGCCAATGAAACCAATTTACATCCCAAACGGGCATTAATAAATAGAACTATCATTTATGTTACACACAAAAAGAAAATAGCATATGTAAAAGGGAAAAGTTAACCAATGCCATAGAGATATTGGTTTAAGATATTTTAATAAAAAAAAAATTATGAAAAAAAAAAAACAACTGTCATAAAGACACTCATTAATCAAACCTTACATAAAAAAAATAAATAAAATAATAATAATAGTTCTTTTAACACGATTCAATGAACAAGATGGAAAAAACAAAAGAAAATGGTACTAAGAAGATGATATTGATCGAAAGATCTTATCAGATATCGAGGTTTCATTAAAATTCAGCAGAGATTTCACTTCATTGGAGATAACATGGTATTGATCATTTGATTTTAAACATTTCCTCCAATCTTAGAGCTTAGTAGAGAAAGTAACCATCTCTATAAATTTACATAATACAACACTGCATATCAAATCAAAGTCAAATCAAAATTGGCACCAAAAACACATCAATGCCAACTTATCCTGTGATTCAGAGCCAACAATGTCTCTTCAATATATTTCCCTTATCAGATTTGTATATCATCAATCATGGAATTATAATCTACACCACATTGCCCATTGTAGACACCCAATTTTACAACTTGCATTTAACCATCCAGTAGATCTTTAGATTTGTGATACAAAACAAATCTTGATGTTCTAATGATCATAATGGTATGTTATGGGTTTTGATCGGGCCACCTGATCAAAAGTTATCATACAAACAACTTTCAATGATCATGGCTCGCCTGTAAGATGGGCCTGATCACATCCTATTCTAAACACTTAATTTTGATTGGTTCTTACAAGAATTAATTTGAAATTAATTAAGTGTGATTTTTGATTGGATTTCATTTTTTTAAAGAAATAATAAAAAATGTTTTTCTTTATGGCATCTTATCTGCTCTGTTTTTAAAAAAAAAAAAAAAAAAAAAAAAATTCTGGAGATATGATCCATGAAAAATTCAAAAAAAAAAGGAGAAAAAGAAAAATGCTCAAAAAACGTCATTATCTTCAGCAGTAACTTGAATCGCATTTTTGGTTAGAAAAACATTGAAATTTGGATCTCTCTATTTCTATAAAAGTTGTAGAGAATTAAATTTCCTTTCAAAAAACATCAATCCAGAATCAATTGGAATTTTGAGCAGCAAGTTATGGCCAAAATATGAAACAGGTGCAGAAGATAACACAAATTCAGCATTATCTTCAATTTTCTCTCAAAATTTCAAATGAGTTCAACGTCAAATCTGTTCAAGCCTATCTAATAGGCTTATCTTTTCCCTTTGCTTCAGAAGAAATATTTTTGAAAAATAAATTGGGTAGAGAAACAGATACAGCCCATGAAAAAATTCAAAAAATACTCAAAAGACGTTACTATTTTCAGCAACAATTTGAAACATATTTTTGGCATGGATAACGTTGAAATTTAGCTTTCTCTATTTCTGAAAAAGTTGTAGATAATTGAATTTCCTTTCAAAAAACACCCACCTTGAATCAATTGGAATTTTGAACGGAAAATTAGAGCCAAAATACGAAACAGGTGCAGCATCATTTCAAAATTTGAATGGGGATCAACAGCAAATCCGTCTCCAGCTCATTTAAACAGGTTATCTCCTCCCTTAGCTTCAGAAGAAAGCTAATAACTTAGCTTTAAAGCTAAGCCATCCCTTCCCCTATAAAAAGAGAAGACCTCTTCCATTTTCTGGACCCGGAATTCCCTCTAGAGAGCTAGTGAGAAAGCAGAAAAGAAAAGCTGTTGAGCAACCATTGTTCTTACTTTGGTTGTAGTTTAGTACTTCCTTACTTTCTCCCTAGCCCTTTAAGTGATCACTTCCCCCTTTTAATTTATGCTTGTAAGTAGTTAATTGTGTTTTTTTTAATTCTTTATACATGCTAGAATAAATGCTTACAAATCATTATTCACTTCTTTTATGCTATGCTTGGATGAACATGCCTATGTCTTATTGATTTTCTCTTACATGCTTAGATGAACATTTCTAGGTAATACACAATTTTCTCTTGAATGCTTAGATGAACACTTCTAGGTTAAAGCACAAATTTCTCTTGATTTTGTCTAGATAAACATGTCTAGGGTTTTTCCTTTACTTCGCTTCATAATTGCTTGGATGATCAAATATGCTTAAAGGTTTTATTTTTATTTGTTCCTCTTTGCAATCATGTTGATGACAAATAACATGACAATTTTGTTTTTCTTTCATATGCTTAGATGAACATGTCTAGGCTAGGAATTCTTTGTTTATATTGATCTCTTGGATGAACATGCCATTACCTTCATTTTTTTACATTAAAATTGTTATCTAACAAGTTTCATTATTTTTTTGTTTCTCTTTTTGACAAATTCTCCTAACACATATTTATTTACAATTCTTGCAAATTACATGTTTATATGACATATTCTTTGTATTTGTTTGACATAACATGACATTGGCCACCTTAACCTAGGAGACCGGTTTTACCGGGCGAGATGGGTGCTTAATCCCTTCCCATCTCGTAAATTAGCCTCCGAACCAAGATCAAGGGTTCTAGACTATACTTTTGTATATGCAGTTTTGCATTTTTTAGAATGTAATTAGGAAATAAAGCAATGTATTTTACTTTTCTTAGATTGTATCTAGGACAAAAAACATTGTAAATTTTTGTTACAAAATTTGATGTAAATTGTCATATACATTAATACAACAGAAATATTTTTCATTAAAAGTTTTCTTATTTTTCCTTTTAAATTAAATAAGTGGCGACTCCATGTAAAACCCTCGATCTAGGGGGGAGTACATTTTACACCCATTCTTAGAAATTACTTATGGCCTGTTTGGAAGTTTAGAGAGAGAGGAAAGTAGAGGGGAGTAGAGGGGAGGAGAGTAGTGGGGAGGAGAGTAGAGGGGAATGGTTATCCTCAACCTTGTTTGGATGTTTTTAAAATTAGTAAGGGGGAAGAGAGTAATTAGTCATTCCTCTTGTTTGGATGTTTTAAAAATTAGGATGAAAATGAGAGGAAATGATTTAAATAGACAAATTTACTCCTATTTGAAAATGGACTTACAACATTGGTCTATGATTAATTTGTTAGATTAAATAATTATGACTATAGCATTCAATATTTTTTTTGATAATTTTTTTTTTTCTGATGTGAATTAAATAATCAACATTGGTCTATGATTAAATATTTTTTCTACTTTTTTATTATACTAAAAAAACCATCCTTAATTGATAATAATTAAAATAAGAAAAAAGAAAACTTTGTATGTGTATGTGCATAATGAAACTCCGCTTTGATTTTCGTAAGATTTCATTTATTTTTGACTATCTCTGTTTTCTAAGCAGCCAAACGGTGATATAATTGCACTCTATATGTAAATCTTACTCTGTTCAAAGTAGGTGATCCGATTGGTTTGTTTCTGTTCAGAGTAGGTGATATTCATTTCCGTCAACTTCAGATAGATGAGATTTTTTTTTTTTTTCTTTTCTGGCTTTATCTGTTTTCTTAGCAACCAAACGGGGGATAGGTGTACTAGATTTGTGAATTTTACTTTGTTCGATTAGATTGTTTTGGTTCCTATTCTTGGATTCTGAAAATTGATCAATTTTGTTTTGTTTATATCTTCAATCATGAAGTAGCATGTTGATCAATTAAAATAATATACAACGACCTGGTGCTGTGTTTGATTCCTGAGAATATGCTTTGAAAAGTTCTCAAAGTCAAATAATTGATCGTCTATTTGGTTACTGAGGAAAATAATTTTTTAATTAGTAGTTATTGAGGAAAATATTAAGGAAAAGAAAAGAAAAGAAGGATCTATGTTAATTTTTTGGTTTGTAATTTTGTTAATTTAGAAAGGGTAAATTGGGGAATACTTTTGGTCAATTATTTATCTACTTTACTCTTCCCCCAAATCTCTCCAATTTGGGGGAATTAAAAATGAGGGGTTAGAGGTAGTTGAAACCCCTCCAAACTCCTTCCCCTCCTTACTTAAAAAACTTCCAAACAAGGTAATTAAATTACTCTCTCTCTCTTTACTCTACTATCCCTCATTTTTTAAACATCCAAACAGAGCATTAGAGCTATTTTTGTCATATGCTACTGCCATGTAGTAACAATAGAAGTATAGAGCCTTATCAACAAATCATGTCATTTTCTTAAAATTTATTATTCTAAATTTTCAACAATCTATTTCACATTAGGATTTAAACCTAATCTAGATCGCTTAATCAATAATAACAGATTTTATCAGTTAAATTGACTTTTATTTGATTTAAATTTTTTTAAGTGTTCTATAAAATATAGACAGTGATGGAAAAAAAGAAAAAGAAAAAGAAAACTCCATAATCTTTTATGGCCATTTTCAATATTGTAAATTTTTTACTCTAATTTTCCAAGAACTTAAGTTATTTCATTTTAATTTCAATTCTCCTGGCATTGGAAGTTTGAGATCATATTCATTTTTCCTTTTTCTTTTGGTGATAATTGTATCCAACTATATATATGCTCACACCCACCAACAAAATCATTTCGGCCGGTTTTGTTCCCTTTCATTTTTGGTAGTGTTTTTCATATGACTTTATGAACTCATTTGGGTAGGTTGTTAATTCATGCTTAACATGCCATTGAGCTGATCAGAGAAGGTTTAGAAAACTGGAAGCTTTTGTGGCGTTGGACATGTTTCCTTTGTAAAGCCCAGAATCATTAATGTAATTAAACGCTAGGGTTTTCACTAATAACAAAAGGACAAAAGAAAAGAAAAAAAAAAGAACTCTAGTTTGATAGCTGCCATTGTCTAGCTCACAATGAGTTCGAGTTAACTTAATTGATAAAGTCTTTTATCATTAAATAAAAGATTTAGGATGCAAATCCTGTCTACATTAAAAATCAATTTTTAGCTTATTGATAAATAACAATTGTCATGGAGCAAATACCATAAGTTGAAAAATCTATCATATCTAGAATAAATAAATAAAACCTTATAGCTCATGTATATGCACCGGTTTAATTAAAAATAACCACACACACAGATATGTATGTGTGTGGAGCTTTTTCTACATATTCATAGTATTAAACAGGAACTTAATAAATTCAAGTCTCTTTTTTTTTAATATACATATTTTATAGGTTTAGATGCATGAATTTGAATGTAAATATAATTGACACAAAATAAGAGTATAATTGGAATGAAAGATGGTATGAAAGTGGGGTGTATTAAAAATCTAAGGACCCTTAGCATCAAATTAGAGTTCAAAAAGACATTTGACTTAAAATTGAAATGTATTTATAATCGAATTTAAATTCTTGATTGAGATTTTCCTTTAATATATTATATAGAACAAAGTTTGACAACAAATTTAGTTGTAGTCTATGATTACAACTTCACTTAATATTTTTTTTATTGGATGTGAATTTTGACAAATCCCCCGATTGTATTACATTTTCTTATTATATCACCCATGTTTGCAAAATTTTCAGAAGATCAAAGATCAATAAGTATATCATCAATTAAATGTTTAAATTTCAAATTTTTGTAATATAAACTTATGCATAAAAAAAAAAAGGTTTATGGATCGAATAGTAAATAACATTTGATTAACACGAAATTTAACATGAGTGTTAAGAACATAAAAAAAACATGCAACTCAACAATTAAATTTTCAAAATATATAATCATGTTAATTTTTTTTAATGAGAGTTGTAACCAAACTTTGTCTTATTATATTTGATATACAATGAGTCTAAATATTACTCATTAGAAATTGAAAGATAGAAGTTGCGTGAGGAGAGCGAAGATAGGGAGTACACCTGCAATGCCTAGATCAGAAGGCATGTTAATCATTTGGCTGAAGACCCTAATTTCAAAGTGGGTTTTATCACCAAGAATTGGGTAGAAATACTATAATTGCTCTAATTTTATAAATAATATATTTTGGAGCTATTACACTTGAGACAGACTTTTAACTGTCCCACGACACTTGGTCTTGAGTTTTCTTTTTCTTTTTTTAGACAAAATTATCTAGGCATACTAAGGGTGTGTTGGAATACTGCTTATTGTTGAAAATTAAAAACTAAAAACATTGTAGTAAAATAATTTTTAAATGTGTAAATAGTGCTGTGGAACCCATTTTTAATGAAAGTTTTAGTAAAAAAAGAGGTTTGTGGGTCCTGTAAACAGTATACGGGACCCACTATTTAAACGCTTGACACCAAAATGCAGATGCCAGACATTATCCAAACCCAGCCTAAATAACCTATGTAACAAGTGAATAAATAAATACCATATGAGATTTTAGTAGTATTAACTTTTACAAGAACCTAAGGGAGTTGTCTAATTATATATCCCTAATCTAAACTATTTATAACAAGATTCCTCTTTTTGGATTGGATTTTTATGTGGTTCAAAAATACCCCTAGATCCTATATTTAACAGAAACAAAACTTGGGAACAACCTGGTAAAAATATATTTCCAACTCTACTTAAAATGCCTACAAAATAGGATACTTTTCTAATAATCTATGTCTTCAAAACAAACTTATCCAAATTAAAAAAAAAACTTCTCAGTGCACTTTTTATACTTCCTTCAAGACCACATTCTAGCTTTTTTTTTTTTTTTTTACTTTATCAGGACTCACCGATTTCTTTTATTTAATTTTTTGGGTTGTGTCATAATCCAAAAATTGAGATGAATAAAAAATTAGATATTAGACCCCCCCAAAAAAAGTCTCATCGTATGTGCAAAGCGCATGTGTCATAAGGTTTTGGGTTCAAAACTTCTAATCACTGCCTTGGACTAGCTCCAAGAGGTTTCTATTTCTAATTATATGGTATGTTTTGGGAGGGGGGAGGAGAGTGCTTGAAGTGCTCTAAACCACGATAGTAAAAATACCTACTCTCACAAAGGGACATAAAGTATGCGTTTGGCATGGATGAAATTTGCCAGTTTATTTTACTATTCAGCTTATTTTTGCTACTATTAATGGGCTCCACTGCACTTTTTGGTACTATTCATGGGCCCCATTGTATATTTCAGCTAGTTTTTACCTTTATTTACAGTACTTTTAACAAAAAGTTTTCAGTTTCAGCAAAATAAGCAAATTCCAAACAAACCCAAAATAAACACATAACACTCACTCGTTTGACTTGTTACATGGGTGACTTGGTAGGCCAACCACAAGAGATTCTTTCCTAGATTTAATTAGAGTTGCGATAGAGTGTTGAAGCACATGCTAACTTTTACCTTTATCTATAATACTTTTAGTAAAAAGTTTTCAGTTTTAATAAAATAAGCGGATCCCAAACAGACTCAAAATAAACACATAACATTCACTCGTTTGACTTGTTACATGGGTGACTTGGTAGGCCAACCACGAGAGATTCTTTCTTAGATTTAATTAGAGTTGCGATAGAGTGTTGAAGCACATGGTAAGCCTAGGACTTGATTGATTGCTAATGACCACATACATATAACTTAATTCTGAGGATTTTTTTTTTTTTTTAATAGAAAAATATTTATTTTTCTTATAATTCGGCTGTTAAGGATGAGAAATTTGAATCCAAGACATCTCTATTAAAAACATCTAAAGGTGATGGACTGTTCCATGGCAATTATGATCAATGTTGTATTTAATACATGGCAGTGCAAATACATTCTACAATAAAGTTTTTACATTTATAGTTCTCCTAACATGGCAAGTCACAGCTAAGTAATAAAAGAGCCCCTTTCATGTATTTAATACAGGACTAAGAAAAGCAAAATGTTGTATTTAATACATGGCAGTGCAAATACATTCTACAATAAAGTTTTTACATTTATAGTTCTCCTAACATGGCAAGTCACAGCTAAGTAATAAAAGAGGAAGTTTAAGACACACCTAAAACTGCAAAATTGATAACTCACATGCTTTGCCCTGTATAACCATTTTACAATTCACATTCCAAGAATGGACAAAGGACCACTGACTAGGTAACCATAGGTCAAAATCATAAAACTTTTACTGAATGATATTATTTCTTCCTTTTCCCTTTTTTTTTTCCTCAACCTCTTACACAGAAAATCTATATATATATATATATATATATATATATATATATATATATATTTCAGATTCAATTTATCTCTGAAGTTCTTGAACTCTAACACTGTTGAAAGTAAAGTAGCAAATAGTAATATTGACAGAAAATAGTAATATTGGTACACCAATCATGATTTGTAAAGAAAATTATTGTACATAAAAGGGTTGTATTGACCACCGAGAGAGGTGACTTGGTGGTCAAGGTGTGTGACCGCTGTTTTGAGGTCCCAAGTTTAAACCCTAATGGAGAGTGGGGTTGTCTCTTGTAGCGAACTCTTGATTTACTAGCTCTCTGGTGGGGTTAAGATGAGGTATGTAGTCACCTCCGACCATAATAACTATGACTCAATTTAACATTCTTTAGTGGGGGTGCTCTTATGGTCACGTCTAGAGAGTGAGTCACAATGGTCACAAAAAAAAAAAAAAAAGGGTTGTATTGAATCTCAGCACACTGATCTAAAGCCCACCGTTTGAAAAGGTTTTTGAACCACGTGAATTTGGATTCCTAGTAAATTTTGAGACAATGTCTAAACTTCCTAATTGTACGACTACATATATTAAAAATGACATTTTTTTTTTCTTTTGTTTGAATCATTAAAAATGACTGTTAAAAGTGTGTGATCAAAATCCCAATAGAAAAATCTCTAGGCTTACACCAAAAATACAAATCCCAAATCCATTTCCTAGAAATTCACATACAAACATTTTTCGTACTTAGTAATTAGTAAGTTTACACAATATGATGATTTCCTGCTAATTGGATTATATTAATACTCCATGGTCAACTGATCAAATTCAAGATATTGACATTCTAAATAATACCACCATCATATTTTACCAAATCCAACCGAGTAAACTCATTCAAAAAAAAAAAAAAAAAAAAATCTAACCAAGTAATGTCACATACTGGTCCCCCTTCTAATCATTTTTTTTACCAAGAAAAAAAAAAAAATTAATGTCAACTATCAAGTACACAATTATTTTCACAAGTTGCTATTTATAGTAAATTGTGATTAGAACAACATCTATCATTTTTACATAAACTTATCATTGATCCTATTTTTATTATAGTTTTACTATAGACAAATTCATCAAAAGTTTCATATTCTCATTTACAAACATATGAGATAATATTCAAGTGGGTCCACCTTAACATAACAACATAGAGAAAGGTGTAAACAGATCAATAAATCATTTCGTGTGGAGAGACTTTTTCCTTTTGATTATAAATTTGGAGTAACCTCCATCATTTTTTCTCAAAACTTATCATTAATATCATTTTTATTATAAATCAATCGTCACATATCACGTTCATAAAGATATTCTTTTTCTATTTATGAATACGATGCAGGTACTCGTGACTTCACTAGTGGTTGCCAACTGTCCCGCTTGTTCAATTTTCATTCTTCGTATCGATAATCAACTGAAACAGTTATTCCTACCTTTATTTTTATTATAAATTTGGAATAACATCAATCATTCTAACTTAAATTTATCACAAATATCATTTTTATTATAAATTAGTCATAGCATATCACATTTTTTTTTTTTTTTTGATGGTATAGCATACCACATTCATATGTATATTTACCTCTATTGCTTAATAAAGTAAAAAAAAAAAGAAAAAAATTTTGGAAAAAAAAAAGGTAAAATTTTCTACATAGATATCCACGCTATAACAAATTTTTTTTATTGGAATTCCCAAAAAGACCCATAAAATTCCAAAAGAAGCATGTAACCTCCAAGCACCATTTTCCTCTCAAAAAAAAAACCTCCAAGCACCATTTGTCTGCAGCATGTCCCTGCTCCGTTGCACGTGCCCCTTACAGGCAGCCACGTCATGTTATGATGATGATGATGATCATCATAAAAGAGCCTATTCAGCGTCCAGATCTGATGGTCCAAAACTCTCATAATGTGTTTTGTTTACAAAAGAGAGTCCAAAAAATTTCACTAGAGAAAAGAAGTGCTGCTATACAAAGCCTTATCATCATCATCTAAATCTCCATTACCCACGAAGAGAGAGTAAACAAATGGGGGAGGTCTTGAAACTTTGAAACTCCTATAAACTTCTAAGTCTTTATCATACTCTTTTTTCCTTTTCTTTTCTTGCTTTATGTGTTTATGTGTTATTGACACCGACTAGTCTGTCGAGGATTCATAACTGACTTAAAAATTTTTGTGACGGGTTTCATTATCTATAGTATTTGTTTGTTGGGGTTGTGAATGTTACCTTTTGTGTTTTAGGAGGAGAAGAAACCAGAGGAGAAGAAGATGGAGGAGAAAAAGCCAGAGGAGGAGAAGAAAGAAGAGAAGAAGGCAGAAGAGAAACCAGCAGAGGGAAAGAAAGAGGAAGCAGCGAAGGATGGAAAGGAATCCAAAGAAGCTAAAGAAGAAGCACCACCACCACCTCAAGAGATTGTGCTCAAAGTTTACATGCATTGTGAAGGTTGTGCCCGCAAGGTTCGGCGCTGCCTCAAAGGCTTTGAAGGTTAGTGGGGTTGTTGTTCATTTTGAGCCAAACGCTATCAATATTTGTATGTTTCAGTTGTTTCTAAGTCTTGGTTTTGATTGAAATGTGTGTGTTTTTTTGTGTGTGTGGGGTTTAGGTGTTGAGGATGTTATAACGGATTGCAAGATTTCAAAGGTTGTGGTGAAAGGTGAAAAGGCTGATCCATTGAAGGTTTTAGAGAGAGTTCAAAGGAAGAGCCATAGGCAAGTTGAGCTCATCTCTCCGATCCCAAAACCAAAGGCTGAGGAGGAGAAAAAGCCCGAGGAGGCAGAGAAGCCCAAGCCTGAAGAGAAGAAAGAAGAGGTTTTTTTAAAAAAAAAAAAAAAAAATTGTTTTTCCAAAAAAATCAAGATGGTTTTTTTTTTTTTTAATTTAATTTTTTTTTAATAATAATTTGTTTTTGGTTGGTGATTCATTTCTATGTTGTTGTTTGGCAGCCTCAGATTATCACAGTGGTGCTAAAGGTTCACATGCATTGTGAGGCTTGTGCACAAGGAATTAAGAAACGTATACTGAAAATGAAAGGTTTGAGTTTTTTTTTTTTTTTTTTTTTTTTTAAAAGAAAAATTAATTTTGAGGTTCATGCAATTTTGGCTTTTGGTTATGATTATGGTTTCCTCAACAAAAATGAAAAAGTTGTGATTATGAAATATGAATCCGTTGGCAACCAACGGTCATGCCCTTTTGTTTAATTGTTGTTAAACCTTTTGAATCTCTTATTAAAAAAGAGTTTATTCTCTTTACCATTAATTCAAAATCAACCACATTCTTTTCTTTTTGATATTGTATTATTAAAATTGAATCACTAAAAGATTCCTTTCTTTTTGGTCAAATCAAACCCAATTTTTGCCTCTTCAATCATTCACCCTCAAATCCCATAATCCCAATTTTTAATTTTGAGTGTTTTTGAGCTTATACCAAATAGATCCCTTTTTAAAAAATTTCTCAATTATTCATTTTTATTTTTATTTTTAGGAGTTGAGTCGGCAGAGCCAGATCTAAAGAGTTCAGAGGTAACAGTGAAGGGTGTGTTTGACCCACCAAAGTTGGTGGAATACGTGTACAAGAGGACTGGAAAGCATGCGGTAATTGTGAAACAAGAACCGGAAAAGAAGGACAAAGAAGAATCCAAAGATGGTAAGGAAGAGAAAAAAGCTGAGGAAGGTGGTGGTGGTGGTGGAGACAAAGAAACCAAAGCTAAGGAAGAGAAAAAAGAAGGTAAAGGAGAAGAAGCAAAGCCTGAGGCAAAAGAAGCAGCAGCAGCCACTACAGAAGAGACTAACAAGGTGATAGAGCTTCAAGCAAATGCATTTCAGTACTATCCACAAAGGTATGCTATGGAAATGTATCCACAAAGGTATGCTATGGAAATGTATGCCTACCCACCTCAGATCTTCAGTGATGAGAACCCAAATGCCTGCTCTGTCATGTAAAAGAAGAAGAAAAAAAAATGAGAAACTTTGTCTTTGGGTGAAAATGAAAATTGGGTGGTGAATGGGTGCTCTACATGTGAACTGTGTAGTTCTTGCTATAAAAGTACGATCTACAGTTAAGCTGTAGAATTTTGTAAGATTGTACTTTCTTTTTTTTCTATTTTTAATAGTTGTTATATACTCTATAAAGTACAAAATATAAAATAAGTGCAAATAGTAGAATAAAAACATATATCAATTGGAAACCTTGAACTTTTTCATTTTGTTTATTATTCTTCCTTCATTTCTTTGGGTGATTGGTTATTAGTATTATATAATAATTCAATTGTTCCACTTCCAACAAGTGACCAAGAGTGATGAAATGAAATGAACAATTTTTGAAATGGAGAAAGATCTTGTTGTATCTAAAAACTCTTCCAATTGTGAAATTATTTCGTGCATTCTTCTCACGTAAAAGTGGTAAAAGTGGGGTGAGGTTCTGGAGTTCTTTAAAAGTGAATGGATTCTACATGTGAGTCTTTATATAGGATTTGAGTAATTAAGGAGGGATAATTTCTCACCATTGTCCATGTTAGGTTAGGTGATATGGTACATTCCTTTACTGAGAGTTTTTCACTACGATAATTTTATGTTAGGTGAAGTGGTACCTTCTTCTCTTACCAATAATTTCTCACTACTGTTAATGTTGGGTCACTACTATTCATGTATAATTTCTCACTACTGTTCAAGTTGGGTGAAGTGGTACCTTCTTTGCCACGAGGGCTTGGGGTATCCATGAGCTTGTGATCGTTCATTCGAGCCCCTAGAGTGGGATTGGGTTGGGAATTAGGTTATTAAGATTTTTAATCTAGATAATAAATAAAATATGTAATTTCAAAGGTATTACTATTATTATTATTATTATTGGTTGAAATGTGTCTTCTCTTACACTGTTTAAAGTAGTGGATTTGGGGTTAGTGAGTATCAAAGAAATGAATGGAACATTGACTTGAAGTGACACCCACAAAATATGGCAAAAGTTAAAAGGAGAGAGAGGGATGTTCAACTTATTCTTTGGGGCTAGACTTTAGTGGAATAATAGGAAACGAGAGTCTAGTTGAAGGAAAATTATGCACTATTCTCATATCATAGTGGCGTAGTATTTCCATTTCCATTTTTTATATGATTGGTGAGATTCACCATTTATGTAAGAAGAAAGATTAAAACATCTTAAAATAATTGAAATTGAAGAGATTTCCCAAGAAGAAAGATTAAAACATCTTAAAATAATTGAAATTGAAGAGATTTCCCACTTGGAATGAATGGCATGAGAGATAAGATATGCTTAGTTTGTTTTAGGATATGAATTAGGAGATTATGAAAAGATTAAAGGGAAATAGACATTGATTGGATATTAGATTTCGCATTTAAGACATTGACTTGGGGATAGATACACAATTTTGGCATCTAAATAATTGTGATAGTAATTCTTTTGAAATCAAGGACTTAATTACTTTGTTTTTAAATTAGTTGGTGGGAACATCCGGTCTAAATAATTGTAATAATACAGGTAAATGATAATATAACCTGAATAAGTTGATGGGAACATTTGGAAAACAACGAAACAATTTTTATTTTTATTTTTGGAATTTGGATTAAAGTAAAAAGTTATGCCCTGCAGAGTATGTTACTCAGAAAACACGTAGAAGGAACTAGAAAGTAAAGAGTGACTCGAAAAACTCACTATTTTCATTTGGCTATGTTTTTCTGTAACTTTGTAATAACTCTACTTCAATTTTTGGGATAGTTCTGTTTCCTATAATGATTTTTCAGCATCCTCCTTTATGTAACATTTCCTCTAAAAAAACCTTACACCTATTGAGACCTTTTATTTTTTTTTTCCTTTTTTGTTCTAGTCTAATAAGTTACTCTCAAAACCTCTACTTTTCACCTAAATCTTGAAAAACTCCACTTTTTGGAAGACCACACCCTCCTCAAAATTTACATCCTGAATTTAATTCAGAGCTACGAGGAAACCATTTTCTCACGAGCGGTTTCTGGGAAACCTTTTCCTTCTTTTTTGTTTTTTGACAAACCTTTTCTGTCATTATTGATTCCGTTACCTACCCCACTCACCCGACTCACTGTATCGGGAACCATGCAGCCAAGACTAGAGAACCCACAAAAACGACTGGAGAACCCACAAAAACACAAATGAAATAAAAAGGGATCCGAATGGAAAAATCTTGTATTAAACAGGCTGCATGGTTCTGATGAGTCTGTCTCAAGAGATATTTTCTCGGTCGGAATGTATAAATGTAGTAGTAATATTACTAGTTATTTGTGATTTATTGATTTTTTTTCTTTTTTTAATTTAGGATTTAGTTTGCTTTTAGTTGAGCGCGACACATGACCAAAAATGATTATATGTCACTTTTTTTTTTTTGTTCAATACACACACTATAGCATTGTCTTAACAATTTTTTTTTTTTTTTGTTATATGTGTTTTGGATCTTATACATGTTTATGGTTTCTTGCATTTGACATTGTTGATTTTTTTTTTCTTCTGATTGCATAAACAATGTACTAAAGTACTCCCAAAATTTTTTTTTTTTTTTTTTCTTGGCCCTGGTAAATTTGCTTGTAAAAGTGGAACTAGTTCATGAGTGGGCTCATTAGTCTGAATAATACAAGAGATAATTCAAAGCTATGGTACAGACCAGGATGTTAGCACATGCATTGCCCCTTAAATGTCAAATACTTGTGGCTGAAAGCAGAATGAAGAGGGTTGTGCCAACAATGTTAGAAAAAACTTAATCATGGCTACAAATTACATTATGGGAAGGGTAGTGAACCTTTTCCAAAAGTTTATGTGATTGCTTCTGCTTGAGATTCGACCCTCACATGCTAAGTTCATCATTCCAGCTAGAGATTTTGTTTATGTTTTTCTTTTGTTGGGTATAAAGTATAGTATATGCAATGGAATTTTTTTAATCATGTACTTCCTAGGATATAAAAAAATCATACAGATAGATGAACCTTTTGTTTTCTTAATCATTTTTTTTATAATATATGATCTTCCCAACTACTTCATTCTACGTATCTAACTCTATGGTTGGCTTCGTTAAAGTACAGTTCTGAATTATCTTTTTGTCATTTCCTTGAGGAGTCTTTTACTGACATAGTGAGTCAGCAGGAAATACACTTGTTTTTTTTTTTTTTTGGCATTCCCAAACACACCTGCTATTTTTCTTAACAAAACCTTTTGTTTTATTCTTATCTATTTGAGTGTGTTTTGTTATTTTCATTGAGTTACAAAATAAGTTAGTAAAAGTATAGTTGTACCTAAACTATACAATAGCCTCCCTTCTCACGATAGAAATGTCTTTCATTCAAAGCGATATGTCGTGGATTCAAGTCCTAAATCCACCTCTCAAGAGATTTTTTTTTTTTTTTTTTTTTTTTTAACGGTAAGGGAATGAGTGTTTTTTAATAATCTCTATTGGGGTAAATGTGCGTACTAATTAGTCAATTACCTTATCCAGATCTTACAGAAATGAGAGTTTTGTGTACTGGATACAACCTTTGAATATTTCGACATGTTACCATCAAAATTAAGTTAAATTATGTGCCAACATACTATTCTTTTTGTATTTTCAACGACATTTAATCTATTTAACACTTAAATTTGCATATGTTTCTTGTAATGTATATTTCGAAAAATTGTTTGGATAATTAGGTTGAATGTGCAAAATATCATCAACAACAGAGGTTTAGTCTCAAACTCTTGAAAATTGTCTTTATTTTCTTGCAGATTGAATGATAAAAATAAGGTCATTATTATGGGCAGTTTACAGTGGTAAATTGTAAAAGTTGTTTCAAAAATTCGCATATGAAAGCAAAAGAATAGACATGGAGTGTGTTAGGGGTAGATGTTAGAAATTAAAAAATACAAACGTCCTTGTCCCTATTACTTTGCCAGTCACTCGTTGTTTCCTCTCAAGGACAAAACCATATGTGAGCTTCTTAGAAGTGATACTAAGGTGTTTTTTCCAATCTCAGGAAAGATATGGTCCCCTTTGATTTGTGTATGTCAACATTGCTACCCCATTGCACAGTCGTTTCTGTGTTTTTTTCCTCCATTGAGATATTGTTAAAAGTGTTGTTTAGAGTTTGTTAAACTTGATTTCCAATGTTTTTAGAAAGTAGAGTTTAACTTTTGAACCAAAACAACATTGCTACCCCATCTCATAGTCGTTTTCTGTGTCTTTTTTCCTCCATTGAGATGTTAAAAGTGTTGTTTAGAGTTTATTAAACTTGATTTCCAATGCTTTTAGAAAGTAGAGTTTAACTTTTGAACCAAAACAGTCTCTTGGAAATTATACATTTCTGACCAACCCAAAATGTTAGAGTTTATTAAACTTAATTTCCAATGCTTTTAGAAAGTAGAGTTTAACTTCTGAACCAAAACAGTCTCTTGGAAATTATACATCTCTGACCAACCCAAAATGTTAGAGTTTATTTAACTTAATTTCCAATGCTTTTAGAAAGTAGACTTTAACTTTTGAACCAAAACAGTCTCTTGGAAATTATACATTTCTGACCATCCCAAAATGAGAAACTAGAGTCTAGGTCTCAAGTGCAGCTTCCTGGATACTATATTACTATATGGAGACTTAAGGCAACCCAAATAGGGTTGCGGAAATAAGAGTTTTCACACACCAAAAAGTTCAAGTGAGATAGCATTGCCATTAGCACAATTGAAACAAGAAATACTTGCTAATTAAGAAAAGGGGAGTTTTCTTTTGGACTATGGGAAAAAATGCACTTAATTTATGAGGGTATCTATTATGATAGGGACATTTTACCATTATTATAGTCTCTTCACATTTTATAAGATACAAAAATTAAGACCTACTTACAAGTTAAAATAAGAGAGAAGTTTGTCAAAAGCAATAATATTGTTTTGATTCTGAAATGAGAAGAATTTGGGTTCAAAACCATCTGCCCTCTCTTATTCTAAGTGAAAAAAAAGTCTATAACTTGTTGTTTGGTGTGCAATCATGAATGAACTGAAAATTATTGAAGTAATAATTGTAATGAAACAACAAATTTAGTAACACAAAAAATTTTACAACTTTTAGGATGCATATTGTGGTTGGTAAATGATAAAAATAATAATAATTGTGAACCTTGCATGTGAAAATAATATTGCATTAATCATTTTAATAAATTGTAAAAAACATTATGGTAAACAATTTTGTCTATATTACTCATGATAAAAAATAGGGTCCTAGTCTCCTAGATTTCCAAATCTTGTCAATAATAAAAAAAAAAAAAATGCATGGCTGCATCATATTATGTAACGTTCAAGGAAAAATAATACCTATCATTGGCCAAAGAATAGAGTTTATTATTAGGTGCATTTCCGTTAAATAAGTAGGTAGCATAATGCCAAATAGTTATTATTATACTTTTTTTTCTTTTTCTTCTTCTTTTTCTTTTTTTGTCCTATGTTGTGGAAGGTAAGAAATAAGGATGGTAAAAGTAGTGAGTGACTGAGTGATGAACAGTGAAAACTAAAATTGCAACCAGGAATATATATAATGTCAGAATTATTATATTTTATAGGTAGATAACCATCTGTTATATAGTTTTGGACCGTCTTCAATGTTTTCGAGACTCCTCGTATTATAATTTACGCAAATAGTCGCAGCCTTGGAAAGTGAGATTCAATGTTCCTACACAAACATATGGTCAAGCCCAGAAGCCCATCTTCAACTGGTTTCTTGCGCAACACTATCGGATGGGGAATGGGGTACTACAATCTTTCAATTGCAACCCCCCCCCCCACCCAAAAAAAAAAAAAATCAATTATGGTCCATATTACTTGCACTGCAAGCAAATTTCGCTTTGAGTTCATTTTAGAAAGTGAGAGGAGAAGGTTTGGCTCCAAATATGTTATAAGAGCTTTAAACAGGTTTCAACTCATATTAGAAAAGTGACATGTGTCTTTGTTATATGCAATGCATATAACTCATTTAACCACACTTGACGCAACCAATCAATCAAATGAGTTATGTTCATTACAATGCTACAAATATATTTGGAGTTAAACTTGTTCCAAAGTGATCAATATGCATAGCTTTCTTTGGTATAAATTAATGCATCATTGATCATAAGAAAAAAGAAAATTCTTTTTTGAGATAATGTAAACAAAAGACATAGGAGATGGGGAATGAGGAAGTGGGAAGACAAGATTTACTTAAAAATGATCTAACCTTTGTAATTTATAATAATTTATATTGTTGAAAAGATTTCAATTATGTGAGTTTAGTTAGTTTAATAGGTAAAATTTCTTATTGTTGAACTCTGTATACATAAAAAAAAAGGGATTGGTATCTATGTTAAGAACAATTAAAAAAAGAAAAGAAAAGTAAATGTCATGCGTTAAGGCCGTAAATGCACTCTATTCATTGCAAAAAAAACTTCAACCACACTCTAGGCTTTGAGAGTAAAAATCTTTGACCATACATTGGGCTTCACGAGTGGGGCATCAGTACGTGAGTCAGTGACGGTGGGTAGCAATGGTGGACAATAGCTCTAATTTTCATGAACAACCTTTTATGTTTTTTTCCTTGAATTATTTTCCTTTTACTGATAATGACAATGATGATGATGATGACGACCATGGCCAAAATTAACAACGCCGCAAACTCAACACGTTATCTCTTATAACTGTGCTGGGAGAGACTGGTTATGTTAATTTATAAGAGATACCTGTGTCAGCTCAAGCAGGTGTCAGCACTTTTGTTTCTGCATGTGTGGTCACAGATGAGAATAGATCCCATTCTTGTGTCATACATTGAATAATGCCTAAAATACTTTGAAGTCCCAATGCTATACTCTTCCCATTTTCGTCATCCAAAGTCCTTGAATCATGTTGAGATTATCTTCAAAATTTTATATTTGAGAGAAGTTGAATAAATGTGGTATCGATCTCAAAGCATATCTTAGCAAATGGAATGATGTTGTATCATTATGTAGAATCTATAATTGAAATGAGTTGTTAAAATGCGGTAACAGTCGCGAAGTCATTGGAATATATACGTGATCATTGAGGATGGATACGATCTTGTTAGGTTCTAAAGTTTAGGATTTTATGTATTTAGAACTCTAATGTGTATTGTTGGCAAACCATGATCAAAACAATGTGTTTAGAAGTGTTTAAAGCTAGCTCAAAGTTGTGTGTCAATGTAAAGTTGGAATCGAGTTAAAGCAGGAAGCATTGTGCCTTTCGGCTTGGCTCGATCGATCGAACGACAGGCTCGACCGATCGAAGCTCGGGCAGAATGCTTTTCTGCAGATTCGTCCAACTCAGCCCTATTTGTTTTAAAACGTTTTTAGGGTTTCTTATTTGTCCTAAGTATAAAAGGCAAACCCTAGCCACGTTTTAGTGTTGCTCATATTTGCGGTTTGTGTAAATCTCTTGTGAGATCTAGAGAAACTTTCCTTTACACAAATTTAGGGTTTTCAAGGAGAAGATTTATCTACGCCTTGATGATCAATTCAGTTGCTGCCATTGAAGCTTAAAGAAAACACAAGCGGGTGTGCTTGTATCTGGTGGTGAATCCAAGAAAGAAGGAGTCCGTGGATTCGGAGCTTGCACGTGGCCGTGTCAGTAAGTTCTACTGGTTGGTAGCAATAAGAAGTCGAGCGTGGGGGCTTGTAAGTCTTATTGTATGAACTTCGATTCTTTCAAGATAGTGGATTCAAGTTTACCTTGAGGATAGTTAGGTCAAGTCCTCCCCAGGTTTTTACCGGTTTGGTTTCTTGGGTGATCATATCTTGTGTTATTTATTTTCCGTTGCTTTGCATGATTTGATCTTTTATATTGTGATAACCTAGACTTATTTAATTGGACTAAGTAACAACTTGGCTAATTAACTAGGTTTAATCAATTGTTTAAGGGGTCTAAAAACCATCAGATATGATGGTATATATTAAATATGTTTGTCAGTTATGCTTTCCTTTTCCGGTTCAGTTAATTGAATGGTTGTCCATCTAGGTGGATGAGCCTATATGTCCCATTATTTTATTAGAATGAGGGTGATAGATTATTGTCCACCAAAATCTATAACAATTAGTCAATTACAATATGAAGCCTTCCAAATTAATAAGTTGCATGTATCTGAAAAAAATATTTTTAAAAATTGTATATGAGCTAAATAAATCAAGTAAATTTAAAAATTTGCTCATCCAAACATGCTAAGATGATGTGCTTATTATAGAAATTAGCCGCGAACCCATGCGTTGAGCGTGATAATTATTTTTATGGTGGTTTTATTAATTTTTAAAAAAAATATAAACTAATTTAATAAAGAGTAATGTATTATTTTTATTTATTATAGGATCAATAATAAATCATAAATATAAATTTTGTCGTACCAAAATGAAAACAATACAATTTTTCTCAGAAATTCAAAAGGCAAGTATTCATTTTTTAATAAAAATTATCTATAACATTTTGTGAATCATTAAAAAAAATATAAAATTTGAAAATTATTCTTTTAGTTTAAAAAAAATTTCTCAAACCTTATTTTTTTTTGCTTACAATCCAAAACACCGAAAAACGTAACTAAAAAATTAATAAAACTTAACAATGATTAATTGGACCAATTATGAAAACAATTTGTTGTTGATAATTGTATGAACAAAGTTTGGAGCCCAAGCCTGAACTATATGGAATCCTGGTCCAAAAGGCCCAATACAATGAATTTTGTAGAGTATGGGACAAAGAACTAGATTTAGGTGAGTTGAACAACGGCTTGCATAGGGTTAAGAAACAATTAGACAAGAATAAAAGCTATTATGATCAAAAGACCTTCCGTCCGAGGAGACTAGAATTTTACTTATAAACACAGATCACCACATTAGGGTTCTTTTACATGCTACAGTATTCTTTTCTTCTTTTTCCCCTCTCCCTTCTCATGGGAGCTTTTCTACATTATATAGGTCATTCCTGATCATCTGGACCTTACACTTGTTGATCACCTGGATCCCCACTTGAGTACCCATCCCATCAGACACCCCTCCCAGTTCTTTGTGAGTTGCGGCAGCCAAGGCAGCACTGTTCAGGAGTCTTCTCCACATTAATGCGGCCAGAAAAATAGCTGCAGTGCATTTAATGTGGTGGTGGCAGCTTTTCCTTAGATATTTTGAATTTTCTTCCCTCTCACATGTTTAGGGGGCGTACTTCAACTGCTTGAGTACATACTTGGTCTACGTTTGCTGTGCCCAAGGAGGAGTTCCTCCTCGGACCTTCTTCCCTTTGTCTCCCACTGATGAGGCTTGCAACGCGGATCATTTAAGTCGTGTATCTCTCCTCGGACTTGTTAGTGTCCTCGGACAAGGCCCAAGGCCCAATACATTACTTTGGGCCCTAGCCCCCAAAATAATCTATTAAGATTATTTTCTTTACAGAAATCGTAATTTATTCCACCCAAAACATATTATCAAATAAAAAATTATTAGCAAAATTTAAGAATTAAATTTCTATATATGCATTGTTATAAAATAATAATAATAATTAAAATAAAATTGCAAAAGCTAAAATTTGTCATCCATTCAATTATTTTTGTTTGGCTAACATTTGCTTTTCTCTAACTAAATGGCATTATAGAGTACTTTTAATGCAACTATTAAGAGTATTTTGTCCACCACAAATAATTAAAAAAAAAACAAAAATTAGTAAAGTCTCATAGTTTAACATCTAAATTGAGCATTATAAAAAATCATGCTACGTAATAGAATAATATTATATTTTTATATGCTATATTTAATTCTTTATAATGCAATAGGATAACATTTAACATTCAAAGAGAACCAAAAAAAAAAAAAAGCACCAACAATAATTTAAAAAACAAAACTAAATTGCATTAACCCAAAGTAGAGTTTTAAAGAATATAAAAAATTATCAACCTAAAGCAGAGATGCAAGAAAAATAAAAAAATCCACCAAAAAATTGAGAGAGAGAGAGAGAAAAAAAAACAACCTTTTTTTTGTGAGGAAAAACTATGCATAGAATGAAAGAGATAGTGACAAATTTATAGTATAGGAGGATGTGAATAAGAAGAGACAAAAATAAAAGAAGATGAAGGGAAAGAGGAAGAATGATATTAATGTAGAGGGTAGGGGGGAGATGAAAATGTAAGGGAGGGAGAAAAGTTGGAGAAGTGTAAATATTAAAAAAATAAATGTTAAAAACAATTATAGGAAAATTGAAAAAAAAGAAAAGATAATGACGTGGATGCCGATGTAGCTCAACTGTAGTGTAGTAAAAATAAATACTACGCTTCAGTTTTTAGACATATATAAATTTATAATCTAAGATAGTGTGCTTGGAGAAAAAAAATCTAGTGTGGGATTTAAAATTGAAAATTGAAGATGCAATATATGGTAATTATGAAGGAAAAAGAATATTGTGTTTATGTTGCATATATATAATGGAACAAGTTTTCGCTACATGCAGCGGAACACTCGTAATATGTGAGCCTTACAAACCTATGGGATTGGTTGGTGTTTATTTCATATTTTTTATTGCACACAATTGTACATATTTTTTACATTAAAATTGTGACTTTAAGTCATGATTTTAGTGTAAAAAGTATATGTATATAATTGTGTGTACTGGCATGAAAGTGGCCCATTTAGGGTGCGTTTGTTTTGGGTGAAAATGATTTCAGGAAATCATTTTCCCCCAAACCCAGGCGTTTGGCAGCGACGGTAAATTTCATTTTCCGGAAAATAGCTTCCTGTTGACCGAAATTTTCACCTTTGACTCGGAAATGATTTTCCACCCTCATTTTCACTTCAATTCATTTCTAGAGAGAGAGAGAGAGAGAGAGAGAGAGAGAGAGAGAGAGAGAGAGAGAGAGCCCAGATCGGAGAGCACCGATCGTCGATCGCGCCGCTCGTCGGACGATCGCATCGCGCCGACGAGCGGCGCGATCGACGAGATCGCGCGGTGTGATCGTCCGGACGATCGCATTGCTCGTCGATCTATGAGCGGCGCGATTGACGAGCGCGATCGATGAGATCGCGCGGTGCGATCATCCTGACGATCGCATCGCTCTTCGATCGATGAGCAGCGCGATCGACGAGTGGTGCGCGTCCGACAAGCGCGCTCGTCGATCGACGATCGCACCGCTCGTCGCTTGTCGCTCATCGCACCGCTCGTCGCTCGTCGTACCGCGATCGCATCGCTCGTCGATCGACGATCGCACCGCTCGTCGCTCGTCGTTGATTCATTTTCTTTTGCTGGGTTTTGGTTTCTTTTGCCTGATTTGATGCATTTTCTGTAAAAATGTTTGAATGAACCAAACACCGAAATTAGTTTTCCGTAAAACAAGTTTTGTGACAGCCAAACACATGAAAACGTTTTCTTTTCCGGAAAATAGCATTTTCGGAAAATAGAATATTTTCCGGAAATGCTTTTACGCGAACCAAACACAGCCTAGTCACATAATGCCATACCCAGTCACCTTCTCTTCTCTCTTTTTATTATTTTATTTTATTTTTAATTTTTTAATTTATTTATTTTAGTTGGGTCAGAACATGCCATTTCATCACTGGGTTCATCTGACTTGGCAAGACTTTGAACTCCAAACGCCTTTATTTGAAAATGAACAACTAATTTATTTCATTCCCTTCATCACAAAATAATATAAATATTTATATAACTTCCTATTTATTTTAAATTTAAATTCATTTTGCTAGTTTGGTATATTTTATGTTGGGAAGATGAAAGTAATAAGCTAAGATTAAACCATAAATATGAAGAAAAAAAAATTTAAGATTCTGTAAGTGCTTAAACAGAATTTTCATTTCTTATCAACCAAGTTGGTGATCTAGTGGTAAGGCATTTGAGCCAACGTAACTTAAGTCATGGGTTCAAATTTCACCTTACACACCAGCAACTTGTCGGTGCTCCTACTCCTGTATTGTATGCACAGTAAAGATCTTAGTCTGGAAGAGGTTAAATTGCTACTATAGCAATATTCTTGTGACCATTTTTTTTTCTACTAAAAAAAATTCTTTATTTCTATAATCCATTAAAACTTCTTTTTAGAGTACTAGCAATAGTGGTGCTAAATAGCTATATAATTATTTTTAGCATTACTAATTATCAAAATGTACCCTGCAATAGTGGAGCCAAAACTATATTTTTTCGCTCCACAACTATAGTGCACAGCTACTTTTGAATGTGCACAGTAGCTGAAAGGTAAAATTTATTTATTTATTTTGTGTTCACATTGCTTTTCTTATTTTCCTTCTTTCTTTTGCATTTCATTTTCCTCCTTGCATTTGTTCTCCGTGTCTCTCTCCTCACTACCTCTCCATCTGCTTCTTTCTTCCTCCACGTCGATCTGCACAAGCCTAGTCGCCACAGACCCATCACTGTCGACCCACGCTGACCCATCTTGGCCTCTCTTCTTTGTTTTCGGTGTTTGTGCTTGTGTTTCGATGTGGATTTCGAGCTAAGTTTTGGGCTGTGCTTATGTTTCGAGTTTGTGTTTCGGGCATAGGTTTTGGCCTCTCTCTTGCATTTCGGGCATGGGTTTCGGTTTGGGTTTGTGTTTTAGTCTGATTTTTCTGCTTACTTTTTTTGTTCTTCTTCACTGGTTTTGATGGGCACTGATTACAGTGGCGGGGTTGTGGCTGTGCAGTGATTTCTATGGCTTTGATAGTGGTTGTGGTTGTGTTTTGGTGGTTGAATGAAATATTATTTTATTGTAGTATTTATATTATTTTATTGTGTTAAAAACTAAAATAAAAACATTGCTGTTGGATGTGAGAAGGTAAAATAAATAAAGTGACTTTTTGTAGTGTTAAAAAACTAAAAATTTGGCTAAATTATTGTGGATGCTCTTATGATTTTATAATTTGCAAAAATGAATGTCAGTTGATGAACCATTTATCTCCGGCAACCTTACATTAATGTCAGTCTGTATATTTGTGACGTCAATGAAATATTCTTTTCCTGTGCCTGTTGCATACTTGTATATCACACCACGCTCTATATCATTGCGTGAATACAGAGCTTCTGGATTTGAGACTTTAAAAGAGGTGGTGAACATTTCAACTTGATGGGTTTAATTCTTGAACCTTAAAGTACTCATGTGACACTATTTTTACCAGAAAATATCTCATACATTAAATATATGCCTCATTATTTAATATTTCATACATTAGATATATGCCTTGTTATTTTTATAATGCAAGTTTTATATAATTTAGGGCATATACTATAAAAAGAGAGATGTATATATATATATATATATATATATATATATATATATATATATATATGTGTGTGTGTGTGTGAGAGATATAAGATAATTATTGCATAATCACATTCCAAAATGCTCAGCCTCTCTTTCGAAGTACCGAAGTACTGTCAATATATATACTAGGGTTTTAGTTAGCTCAAGTTTTTAATTAACAGTCATATCTTCAAAAAAATAAAAAATTAATTAATAATTTTTTTATTATTGAATAAAGGATTAATTTTTAATTTTTCTCACATTGTGGCTTCCAATCTCAACTAATAAAATATCTTGTCGTTGAATAAAAGATTTGAGATTCAAACCTCGCTTACACATTAAATCAATTGGTTTCTTAACCTTGATGATAATTAAGAACCAATCAATTGGTACTGTCAATATATATATACTAGGGTTTTAGTTAATTCAAGTTTTTAATTAACAATCATATCTTAAAAAAATAAAAAAATAATTAATAATTTTTTATTATTGAATAAAGGATTAAGTTTTAATTTTTCTCACATTGTGGATTCCAATCTCAACTAATAAAATATCTTGTTGTTGAATAAGAGATTTGAGGTTCGAACCCCGCTTACACATTAAATCAATTGGTATCTTAGCCTTAATAATAATTAAGAACCAATTATCATGAATTAAACGTTATAAGTTTATATTCTATTTATAAAAATAAAAATAAAAAACTAGCTCACATTTAGCCGAGGAGATTCACCTTTCAAATTCTCTGTTGCATCCGTGGAAGTTACAGCAGTTGTCAAGGCTTTAACTCTTGCACAAGACATTGAACTGTCTTCTCTTATTTTGCAAGGAGATTCAAAGATAGTCATCAATGCTTCGAAGAGTGAGGCTCTCTCTTTTGCATCTTATAGTCATTTAATTTGATTGAGAAAGTTAAAGGCTTAACTGAGAATTTTTCTACTGTTCAGTTTTTTTATATTAGAAGACAAGGTAATTCTGCTGTACATATTTTTTCTAGACATATTAACGGACTTTTGGTGTAGAAGGAAAATGTTCCTCGGCATTTTAATGTTGTAATCCTGGCCGATAGGGCTGATTCTCCTTAATAAAATTACAGCATTCTTCTTAAAAAAGAAATAATAATAATAATAATTATGAAACCAACATTATAAATTCAAATCTATCATTTTCGTTGAATAAAAAATTTCTAGAACCGCTTCAAAATTACTTACGCCATCGCAAACGCCGAAAAGTAATAATACTAAAGAAAAAAAAGCAGTTACACTATATTCAACGTACATGCAAGTATGACATATATATTGGGACTTGCAGCTTGGAAATGGCAAAACCCTATTGGTTGATAGAAGATGAGAGCTACGTGCTGCAAGGAACTGCAACAAACAATTATATTATATGTCAGCATATTTTTGCTTCAATGGTGAAGAAAAAAAGAAAGGTATTATTGCTTTTTGCTTTGCTTTGCTTCTAGAGGTTGAAGTTATCTCAGTTAGCTACTATTATATCCAAGTAGTAAAGTTTTGAAATCCAATGGTTGAAAATGTATAGGCATGGCGGCAAGGGTAGGGTACCAGCAAGCTTCACTTTCGTTGCGGCTGTGTGTCAGAAGCTTGACCCAGATTGTTAGAGTGACGATGATAGGTTGTGGTCATCACGTGGTGGTAGTAACTGGTATCTTTGTCTTGTCTACTTTAGCCAGCCTACGATTGTGGACCATTTTGAATATATATATATATATATATATAACAATGGAAATTAATTAAAGAAATATGGACCTATCCTATATGTATAGTCATTCACTATACCAAAATACAAAGGATACGATCAGATATGTTAATGAATAATGATGCCAGTAATGTCTCATATAGATATAATCAGAGATGACTGTACACAAATAGCAATGCAAGATAGGAAGAAACAAAGAGATAAGATGTTTTGAAGTGATTAAACATTTAGGTAATGCTTCTTTTTTGTGTTTTAGTGTGAGGGACTTTAGCCAAAAAGAGTAGATGAGAGCAGTGGATTAAATTTGGATGTGTTGGTCCTAAATCTAGTTCCAAAGTGAGTATTTTAACACCACTTTTAACGTGACTTCGGTACTTGTGAAGTCACATCTTTCTTGTACATTGTTAAGTGAATCACGGTGGCGTTCATGCATATATAGTTCTTTTAATTTTTGTTTTTTAATATAGATGGGTAGATTGTGACGAGGATGAGAAAGTGTGGTTGTTAGTATATGTATGGCACTGAAAAATATGTCATTACTATTTGACTATTACTTGAACTCTATGGATAGGTTAATTAGAAAATAGAAGTGTAGTGAGGATTCTTATTAGAATGGAGTTTGGAATTTTAAGGACTCATTGATTCGGGGACCTATTAAGAAAGAGGAATGAGCTTACTAATTAGACATTGGTCGAAGTTACTATGTAAGTTAAGTCAATGATGAGATTCACAAATTAATCTTTATGAAAAAAATTTCAAGATTAACGAGAATCAAGTGTGTGTATATTCCTATTTATTGATTTGAGGGGATTAATTTATGGGGTGTTGTGGCCTTGTGGGTGAGCAGCTTACCCATGAAGTCATCAATGGATCTTGCACTATTCTCTAGGGTCAACCGAGGGAAACTGATCTTAGGGTACATTTCCTAAGGGAAGGGCCTTGTCTTATTCTCCCTCCGTCCCACTTTGTTTGTCCTGTTTAAAAAGTCAAACTTTTTAAGGGAACATCATTTATTATCTTGTCTACATTTTAAAAATGTATAAGTTTCCAAAACTACCCTTAAATAAATTTATCAAAAAATTGAATTAGTAAATTAATAGGAGTATAATAGGAACATTAGTCAATTAATGATTTTTATTTTTAGAAACAGGAAAATATTTTGGGACATCCCTAAATGGAATAGAGGACAAACAAAGTGGGACGGAGGGAGTAGTATTAAATGCAAAGATGATTGTGATTATTGTTCATGCTCTCAACCTAAACTTGTCTTTTCTCATTCTTAAGTAAGTGTACGAAATGGACTAAAATGGACCAAGTTGGATTGAATGGATTGAATTGCACCAAAGTGAACCGAATGGACAGAAATGAACCAAAGTAGATTGAAATGGACCGAATTGCATGAAAGTGGACTAAAAGAACAGAAATGGATCAAAGTGGACCAAAATAGACCACATTGGACCGAATAGACCGAAGTTGACCAAAATAGACCGAAATGGACTAGATAGACCGAGTGAATCGAAGTAGACCAAATAGGCCACATGGACCGAAATCATGCAACGCATGGGACTACTACTAGTTCATAATTAAAATGGTTGGGAACATTGGTTAGAAAACAAGGAGAATGACTGAGGCAACCAGTTTGTGTATTTAGCTTGACTGTAAAAATTAAGAAGACAATAATAAGAGTGAAACAATTTGTAACAAAATCTGAAACTCAATGGAAATATCAACTTGGATGGAGCAAGGTTGAAAAGTAAGATTTTGACCTAATCCATTTTTATGCAAAAAGGTTTTACCTAACATATGGACGGAGGGCATTAAATCATGCAAGAAAGAAATTCATTACTGTGCTAAAAGTTAGATTAATTATAAAATTAATCTGTAATGACCTAATGATGAAGAAACAGGAATAAAAAAACAAAATACCATTGATGACAAAAGGATATATTTTTCTCAATACATAAAAGATAAAGTAAAAGAGGTAAAAATTGTTTTCACTAGCTAGTTGCTTGTCTTGCGCTTGAGTACACTTGAGATTCTGGTACTATGTTGTCATCGATACTGTATAGATTTTCCTTTTATATACTTTTAGGTTGTAGTGCTATATATAATACAAGAATATACAGGAACATAGTCATCACTGCAATGGGTGCTGAACTCAGTACTGTTCATGATTGGCAGGGTTGAGAATGTAGTAACTTCATATAGTCACTCGTGACATGAACAGAAAGAAATGTGACTCGACTAATGATGCAAAACTACACTTTATTACTAGTAAAAGATACTTCACAGTGGTGTAGCAAAGAAAAAAGAAAGTAGAAAACAGAAAAAACAATCATAGCTTATCATCATCCAACCTGGAATTGTGGATATTAGAAGCTGGTATTGTTCACAAGGAAAGGCCAAAAGGAGATGCAATATATATTGCACCTGTTGTAATCGCAACTTATCACTTTAAAGTTTTGATGGTTCAGAGACTATGCTGTGTAGTGGAATTGTGATAATGCATTTTCTCTTCCCTTGTTCTAAAAGGGGGAAAAAAAGCACTTATCAGTTAATAAATTATAAAAATAATTAACTAATTTATAGTTTGATTTTTTAAGTTTAGTAGGGTTAATTGTTTTCATTTGTCATGTAAGTTTGATCATTTTTATTTCGGTACACCAAATTTGATTATATTTTTTAAATGGTCATTAGGTCTTTTTATGTTATAAACATAACCACTAAGAGAGTAAAAAAAGACATCATTTTATTAGCACTTAATGGCCAGATGAATCATAGAGATGGACGGAAGGATTATTTTGAAAATAGAACCAAATTTTGCGGACCAAAATGAAAATCACAAACTAATTTAAGGGACCAAAATAAAAACAATATCAAACTTTAAGGATAAAAAAATGTAATTTAGTAAAAAAAGTTATATCCTTATAACATTTCTCTTCGTTTTATATCTTGATAAATTATCATTTGTTTCAAGTAGATGTACAAACTAGATGGGTGGTAGAGTGAAGTAGATTGGGTTCAAATTTTTTTTTTTTTTAAGAAAGGATTGGGTTCAAATTTGAGACCGCTGATTTTGATTCAATGATAAATTATAAAATGTCTCAAAATAATAAGTTTTTAGACAATTATTAATTTAATCAATTAACATTTATCCTAATTAACATCCCCTTTTTTTGCACATCCAAATGGAAATTATTAATTAAGCAAAATCTCTTCTCTGAGAAAGGTCATTTTTTTTTACTGAAAATATGAACATCTACCACTATTGGATCCGACAAAAACACTCCTAGCTAGATATGAATATAGTAGCTATGTCTCACACTCAGATCACTTTGGAGATTATAATAACTTTTATTGGAATCATCTTGTCATAAAAAAGGGACAACTTATATTTTTCTTTTGAATTTGAAAAAAAAAAAAGTAGTGATCGAGACCATAAAAACCTAGTGCATTATGTACTCCATCTGACAGGAAACTCTTATTTTATTAACTCATTATGCTTCTCAGGGTTGGGATCTTTTGGAATATGTGCAATACTGAGATGGGAAAAATATTATACATCTATGTTCATAATTTTATTTTATTTATATCTGTCTGCTATACAAGAACTAAAAAAATCCTGACCTCGAACTTGTTCCACTATAAAAGAATGGATGTAAGGCCTTGATAATTAAAAAAATATTATGCTAACCATAATTGTTTAGCATGATTTTTGGTTTTTAGTATTATATTATGAGAGAAAAAAGGACATTACTGAGACGTAATTCTCAATTATTTTAGGTCATGTGTATTCTCAAAGTGTGGTAGGATGAGAATTTTGTGGATGTATATATACAGGATATGATGTGATTGTAGGTTTCAGTTAGCTTAACTTAAAGTCTCTAGTTGAATAAGAGATCTGAGGTTTAATTTCTGTTTACACCAAAAACCGACTGTTATTTTGGTCTAATGGTAAAAAGTAAAATCACATAAGCGAACGGCGAACGCATAAGTTGAAACTCTATAAATAAAAAAAATATTAAAAAAAAGAAGGTAATGATGTGATTCTTTAATTGAATTATTATTATTATAAATGTTATCTTGGTTCTAATGCATTTTTGAGAGTCTTCATTTCACTCATTAATTGATTAAGTTCTTTGACGGGATATTCACGTCAAATTCCTCTCAATTTTCGTTGACGAATCAAGAGAAATATGATTTGGTGGACGGTGGAGGAAGAGGAAGCCCACATGTACCTACAGTACCTCCATTGTAGCCACCCAAAGTTGGGACATTAATTGATAAATAAAATTAATGGTACATATATGGTGGTTGATCCAATATCCATCATGTGAGGTTCAAGTTACCTCCTAATCATCAACAATTCCTTTAATTATTGTCATCATCGATCTTCTAGGTTTTTCTTTGTTCAAAAGGAAAATTCATGGGTTTGAAATTTGGCCATTTGGGCAAAGTAGGCCCATGTTGGGCCTTAATTTTAATTATCCATAAAAAAACTCTCACTAATGATAGACTCACTTAAGCATGATGCTCAACACTTACCACATGATCAATAGTTTCTTGATTCTTGCCCAAAATTACTTTTTTTTTTTTTTCACCCTAATCTTTTAAATTTTATTTTTAATGTTCCTGCAACTATCAATTTGCTGAATTATCTGAAAAGTTTAAGCTATTTAAGAAATGATAAATGTAATTATTTAGCCACAATTCTAACACACTCCTAATACAGGGTTTTACACAATTTTAAATGGGATAGAGTTTGAATTTAGAATCACTTGCTTTATTACCACGACAAATTATTGATTTTCTAAAAAACTTAAGTTATTTAATTTTTTTTTTTTTATGAGAAAAACTTATGTTATTGGGAAATAGTGAATCCTTACCCTTAATTATTTAATCATTGTAACTAATGATGGTAATTTCGTAATTACACTTAATGCTCATCTCATTAATGCCCAATTTAGGTGATATATGTCAAATTAATACAACTTTTTTTCTTCTTTTCAAACTAGAGTGTCAAATGTCAATTGAGCAAATAAATATTTTGAGGAGACATTATAAATGGGACGGAAATTTAAATCAAGACGCATAATTTTCCTTACGGTAAAGTTTTGGGTATAATATTTTTAGTGCAGTACACTAAATTCCCTAATAAAATTCAAACATCTAATTTTATTAACCAATAAAACACAAAAAAAAAAAAAAAAAAAACATTACAATATAATTTTCACAAACAATTAAATTCAATGCAATTACGTGCTTCAATATAAATGTGAAATTTAATGTACTGTCTTCAAGCTATTGTAAATAAAGTTTACCTTTTTCCTTGTTTTTTTTTCCTTCCTAGTGTACCACACGGTACACACTCCATTATAATTGGTTTTCAACTTTCAACTTTCAACTTTCAACTTTCAACCACAAATTATGAGAACTTTAGCCCAATCATTATCAAAGGAATGCTGGAATGGGCTTGTTATGGATTAAGTCGTGTGTCACATCCATCTTCGTGTTCAGAACATCGCCATCCCAAAAGTATGACCTTTTTTTTTTGCAAGGAAGTAATTGAAACCCAAAGAGTGGCCTACCCTATACGATACCCATTGATAGGTAGGTGAAAAGCTTGATTGACTTGAAGCTAACCCACTTAGCCAAAAAAGTAGACCCTTAAATCTGTACCGGTTGGGCCGGCCCTAGTATATTTTTCTGGGCATGTTACACTTGGTGCGGACTATATATTGCTTTATTTTTTTTGCTTTATGTTACACTTGGTGCAGAACTATATGGACAGTTCAACTATGAAAGGACAGAGAAGGTAAAAAAACAAAAATGGGCATATTTTAACGATTCATCATTACCCACTAAAAAGTAGAACTTGATGTTGTCCAACAAAGAATTAGATTATGGGAATGTAATGTATATCATCAATGGATAACCTTGATCCTTTTAGAACTATTCGTGTATGTGAATAAATCTTATAGATAAAAACACTTTTAGTAAGAGCAATAGTTAAAATAGTGTTAAAGCATTCATGTCAGCTTGTGTAAAAAAATGTGCTTATTTTAGTACAAGAATCTACTTTTTCTATTATACATACTTTTCAAAACATCATATATCAGATTATCTATTTTACACTATATTACATTAAAATATCAAATTTTCTTGATTGTTTATCTTTTTTCACACACAATAATTACTATCAACTCTCTTCCTTCGTCTCAAAATACGTAAAGAAAGAATAAAAAACTAAATGAAAAATAAATAGTGTCAGTGTGAATTTACACAGTTTTAATTTGATTGATGTGAATGATTTTGAGGCTTGAAATGTGTAAAATTGTTACCTTTTCTATTTTGCATTGTCAATGCAAATGCTCTTAAATGTTTATCATTTAAATGAGAATAGACATTTAGAACATCATGGTTCATTTTGTTAATTGGCTACAAGTTTGGGCTCTTCAGGATTGAGGCCTAGCTACATCAGAAATTGTTATATTCCCAGGCCCAGTCTAATTTCATTTTGTGCTAGAAATCTCAAGCTGCTATCTGCAACACACGTTAAAATTGTGCACAGAAATAAATAAACTATGAGAAAACACATTTGCATCTTGGCTCCATTTTGACTATCATTAACAATTAATTAATAATGATGAAGAAGCTAGATATTTCACAACAAATCTGCTTTAACTTCATTAATAATGTTCAGTTTTTCAGTGTAATGCTGAGAAAATGATTGAAATAGCAAGTTCTTTGTATATGTTTCATCTTTCATGCCTAGAAGAATCTGTGCTTCTAATCAATACCTTTTTTTTTTTTTTTTGGTGGTTCAAACTCTTCACCAATGAAATATATCAACAAATGGGAAACAAAATCGTAATGCGGAAAATGAAAAATAAAGAACAAAAAATGAAATAAAAATAAACATGAAGAGAGAGTTGGTGCACACGAATGAGATCATATCACTCTTGCTGTTTTTGTTTAGAATGCCATTTTGTTCTTGCCCTCACTATCTCTGCCTTATCAGCTAGCATTCGAAGCAGATGTGTGAATTCTAAGTCTGGTCTGCGATTGTTGTAACTATTTGAATCTTCAGCTAGAGTTTCTGATGAAGTAGTCAAGGACTCAAGCAAATTTGATTGCCGGCATTCACGGCGGTACTCAAGAGTCATGCTTGTGAGATCATAGTTTTCTAGGACATTTATTGGCACACTCTGCAAATAACATAGCAAATTGTAACTTGTAAGTACTTTATATCTTAGGAAAATGCTAAATTTTTTATCAATCTATTACAAAAAAAACTTACAAACTGCCATGTAGCTACCAAATTGAGCTACCTAAGGTGCAAAATGTTACAACCGTGAAGTTGATTATATTCTTTTTCGCTACTTCGAGATCACTTTCATATCACATTTGCTTCTTCTTTTAAACCAAGGAATTTTTTTCAATGAATGGTGTTTTAATTTCACATTTTCAAAACAATCAATTTTAATCACCACATATGTTTTAATATTATTTTTAAATGATTAAATTTACTATTTCCTAACTACTTATTTTACCATAATATTCTAACAACATACAGTTCGTTGTGTAGGGTGTTTGCGTAGTACCTCCAGAATCCATCCGATATATTTCACGTTGTTTACATGTTGATTGGCATCCATGTCACTCCATCTTGGCTGGATTTCAAGAGAGAGAAAATCAGTGCAATTCATTCCCAAATATGATGACAGCAACCAAATTTTAGTCACAAAATTTTGGGGTTGGCTATGGATGCTCAATAGACTAATCAAAGTCAAGCATCTACTAGACTCCTATTACATTCCGTGTATAGAGCTTATGTTGCTTTAGACAAATGTTAATGAAATCAAATGAGTATATACTTACAGCTAAACCTGATCGGATTCTCTCTGCAGTTTTATCAGTAAGCTTGTCAATCTTTTCGTTGTCATTTTTTTCAGGGGCAATTGCAAGTCTGTTTAGATAAAATGGAATCACCTCTTCTCTCACTTGTTCAGGTATTTTAGATAACCTTCTTGTTTCTTGGTTCATGATCACCCAAGTGCTGCATGGAGATAACATAGGATAAACGAGTTAAGTACCTAAAAGACTATCATCATACATGTGGAGGGGGTTGCAACCTAAAGATGCTGCACCTTGATGCCCTAGTTATAATCTCTTGGGTGTGGTAATCTCGGATTATCCAATCCCTGCGCATTCCATTTTTTCCAGCAGCATCCACCCAAGTATCAATCTCAACAACATCTCCCCTGTCACATTCCACAATTTTTACATCAGCTTGTGTGGAAGAATGAACTAAAACACTAAATTTGAAGGCAAACCAATATTGAGAATCTCTAATGAATGAGCAGATGCTACATTTTTGTTTGAAGTCAGTTCATTATTTAGTAGAGTAAAACAAGCACAAAATAAATTAGACACCGATTAAGTCATGAGCAAACGTTTGTGCAAGATTTTCTTGTGTGATTTTTTCTTATATATGATGAGTTTTGAGGAGTGTATATGTAGATTTGTAATCATATCTCCTTAAATATTTCTACAATATATTCTAGCTAATAGGTTTCTTCTTATAATGTTTTGAGGAGTGCTATATCATTTCATTTCCCTTTTTTGTTTTGATAAATGAGTTTTGGCCTCAAGGAATGGGAAAATGGAGATTTGAGCTAGTGACTTCTACTTCAAGAAACATGGTTCCTAGACAATTGTGCTCCCCCCCTGGGGATAATTTCCTCCTTCAATGTTATAGGCCCAGTGGTAAAAGATACAGTGACTGAGATTGTATATGAAAAGTGCCTTTCAGAAGTTTATATGAACATATAAAGCAGGCCTACTATCTTAGCTCATATATATATATATATATCCATTGTTTGACTTGTTACTTCACTGTAAATCCATGCCAAAGTGACATTTCCACATAGTTGGGAGATTGTTGTAGTACAATAGGAAGATTATACATACCAGGAGCTATATCTCTGCACTTGAATGTGGATACGTGTGACAACCCAAATTAGTTTCCTAAGGCTCATCTCTCGGGTAGCACCAAAGCCATTTCCAGCAAGGCCAGAGCTTGTCACATGATTCAGAGCTGTCTCCTGCACTCATTGCAGATATCGTTTAGTGCAAAATACTATGCACTCATTGCTGTATTAATAACATCATTTAGCACATTCAATGAGTACAATTTTTAGTTCAATTTATTTGATTCCAGAGATGAAATGGACATTATTTCGGCCATTGGACTTAAATTTGAGTTATAGACTCTACAAATAAGCAAAACCTTAAACTATACAAACTAATGTGTGACCAACCACAAAAAAAATTTAAACGAGTACTTTATTATAATGTTTAAGTGACCAGTTATATTCATTAGCATGTCAGTTTGTGAATTTTTTGTGGTAAAATTGGTAGTAACTTTAGCCTTTTTCTAGACAAAATTCATATTGATGTCTTTCAAGACCCAGAAAAATTTCCACACAGACAATGAGTTTTATGCAACCATGAACCAACCTGAAGGAGATTCATTAGTGTTTCCATGGTGGCAGTTTTGTCTGGCCCAATCTCATAAGACCTGATAATGAATGTCTGTCTATAAACAAACCGTTCCTCCACAAACCTTCCAAGCAAGATTGAATGAAGGGGTGCATCAACACCACTTTCTTTGTGAGGCTCACTAATCTTATTACCTAAAATTGCAGCCTCTCCCACATAAGTCCCATTCACCTTTCTTCCATTGATGGTATCTACGTTCAGAGGACTAGTACCACTCGCTACCACGGAGAAGCTTCGTTTCTTTAGCTTGATCGAATTTGTATTCCTCTGAGGATAAAAAACCGCCTTGGTCACCCCCAAATTATTCTTCTCTGCCTTGCAAAAAGGCTCTTGAATGCGTACTATAGCATTGCACGTTGCAGCCATTGATGTATCTTGGCTAATTGTACATTAGTTTCTTGGTGAAAAATTAGAAGCAAAATATGAGTTTGGAACTATAAGGTGGTGTTGCTTCTGTCTCATGTTACCTTCTTGAAGACATTTAATTTTCAATATATTGGTAGGTGTAACCAATTTAGAAAGATAACAAGAATTGACTAGTATAAGACATAATGGAAGAAAGGGAAACCTATACGATTTGTTAAAGACATTTATGTGAAGAAGAATGAATAATGGAGATTGAAGTTTGCAGCTCAACTACTTTAATGGGTGGGGGAGAAAATGTAGAGGTATTTTTCTCAAAGCTTACACGCAAATGTAGAGAGATATTTGAATGGTCTTGTTGCATGGTTTTGTATGGAAGTGTTTAATAATAGGTAACTTATTTGGGTGATAAAAAGTTTGATAAATAGTTAAGAGTACCACTCATTGTGCTAGGAAAAAGGGATGCCTCTAGAGATTAGAGTGGTTCAGAATCAGATACGTGAGAAAATAAGAGTTGGTAAACCTTATTTTAGGTCATCTATCTACCAATAATTAATGCAGCACCTTTTTGTTGTTGAAACTTGAGAGAGGCTTGTGCCTAGTAATTGTAGAATAATAGCTTGATCTATGACAATCATTAATTGTAGAATAATGATAGTGAGGTTTTTGGCTTGTAGACCATAGTGTGTGACATTGTGACTAATATGAGTATCAAAAGCAGTGGAGTTATATTTTTAGCTATTAGGCACTACAAAAAGTTATTTTATCTATTTTACCTGCTCATACAGTAGATTTATTTTAGTTTTCAATACAATAAAATAATATAAACATCACAATAAAATAATATATCTACTACAATAAAATAATACATCCCACTACAAAAAAAAAAAAAAAAAAAAACACAAATATTCTAACTAGCAGTGTGAACACAAAATAAAATAATTTTATTTATTATTTATTATTTTTTTACCTTTGAGTTTCAGTGCATAACTAAAGATAGTAGTGCACTGTATCTGAGAAGCCAAATTTTTTTGACTATAACTCCATTGCTGCCGCTCCAAATAGCTTTTTAGTGGTACTAAAAATAGTTTTTTAGGTTTTTAGCATCACTGTTGCAAGTGCTCTATATCATTTGACTGTACTACACAACCCACGAAGGGGAAGGAAGGTCTACCATCTGCCCTTGAAAGCTGGATGGTTTCTTGAGGGTGTGAAAAATCACCTATTGGAGTTGAAGAGCATTGCGTAAATATTATTATAGAATTTTATGAGAAATTAATTGATTTAAAAAAGATTGACCATTGATTGAACTTTACCAATAGTAACATACTAACAATAATTTAGACAAAATTATACTTTTGTCCCTTATAGTTTGAGGTTTTTTTTTTGGTCTCTAAAATTTGATAATTTTCATTTTAATCCATAAAATTTGATTAGGTTTTAAAAATGGTCTTTTCATTCATCTCCATTAGTGATGTATTTGATAAATGGTAAATAAGCTTATATATGTGACAACTTATATGACATATTAGTTTTAAAAATACATTTAAGCAAATATATATCAAAGAAAACTAGGCTGCCTTCAATATAAAAGAAAAAAAAAACTGTTAAAATTGTGGTTAAATGATTAAATTCATTATTTCCTAATAGTTTAAACTTTTGGGACAATTGATAATTTATCATAATATTAGAGTAGAAGATTTTGTGTTCAATCATTGTCTCCACTCTTTTTCCCATTTAAAATGTTAAAAAAAAGAAAAAAAAGAGAAGGAACAATTACTGTGGGTATGACCATGGAGAGAGAGAGAGAGAGAGAGAGAGAGAGAGAGAGAGAGAGGAGGGTTATTTTGAAAATAGAATCAAACTTGGTGGGCCAAAATAAAAATTATCAATATTCAAAGACTAAAATAAAAACAACCCAAAGTTTAAAGCAAAAGTGTAATTTAGTTAAGAAGCTATCTCTAATCTACAAGTGAAATTGGTTGGATTTTTTAAAATTATCCTAAACACAACCCATTGATAAAGCTAGCATTAATGTAGTGTTAATCTCCCAACTTCTATAACTCAAATATGGGTAATTTTAGAACTTGTCACTCTCAACCCATAGGTGGTCGAGTTGGCCATTGGATGAACTACTTCTAGAATTAGACAAATGTAGATGGGCCCGATTATGTAGGATAGCTTATAGTTGTTTGGACTACTCTTATTAATATTCTATTAAACAACCAATCCTTAGCTGGGATATATGATGAATATACTGTCTAATTAGCCCCTTCAGAGATAGCTCATGCCATGCGGCCAACCAAACATCTTGCTCACTTGGATGACCCATTCCAAGGTTGCTTTAGATCCCATGCAATGTTCTATAAGAAAGGAAGCATAGGAATACAAACAATTTCACTTCTTCTCCCCCTTCTCCTCCCCCTCTAATTTGGATATAATATTCCATGGCATATTTTATCTCAAAACAAAAAAAGAAAAAAAAAAAGAAAAAAACAAAACCAAAGAAGCCCTGGCTTACGACGAGTGAATACAAAAGTAATATTGTTTCAATTATAACCTGCATTCGTAACAAGTGAAAACGATTTTAGGTGGGAAAATTTAAGAATGCAACAAAATCGTAATAAATAATTTGATTTGGACCAAGCATAGGTAACTCATAATCAAGCAGAATAGCTTGCCAGGAAAGAGTAACCTCAATCCAATTAAGACCAACTAGTGATGATTGGTTAATGAGACATCGATGGTTAAATTATTAAACTAGTTGTAGAAATGAAAGTGGAATAATAACAACATTTGGAGCTTAAAACCTTGTAAAGTGGAATGATTGTGTATTAATCTAGAAAGGCAAAACTAGATTTAGCGAGAAATCCCCCTAAATTCAGGTTATAGGCTTGTTAGATGGTTGTTCCCTTAAGTTGGTTAAGAGAACGTGTGTAAAGGCAACAACCCCTAAACTAAATAGCAAGTGGATGGAACATGTCCAATAATATTAAACTAGCCTCTAAGCACGCGCGTGAGCGCGTGCTTAGAGGCTTTTCTATTTTTTGAGTAAATGTTAATAATTTGCATATATTATAAATTGGGATTACTATTTTTTCAATTACAAAAATACCTAAGAGTGTGATGAGTGTCATGTGTTTGAGCAGGAACAATTAGAAAAAATCTTTTGTTTTTGTAAGTAGAGTTTCTTTTTCCTGTATCTATTTCTATGGTGACTGTAAAACTTTAGTGACCCTAATCAAGAAAAATAGAAATTATCACAAAGAATGAAAGAATACATATCACGTGTAAATATTTATGTAAAATTCAAATATTAGTTATATTCATTGAAAAACACATACCTCCTACGTAGTACCCCTCTTCACACTTTCAAGGCGCTTTCTACAACCGTAAAAATCAATTTTATTTGTAATCTGGAGGTGCAGTACCCCTCTTCAACATTGAAGGTACTTTCCACAATCGAAAAAAAAGAATTTTATATGTGATCTAGAGGTAGGGGTAAGTATTGTGATTTTGGTTAACTGCTTTTGTAGTGGGCTGATTGAATAACCGATCAAGTAATGGCTGATAGTGGGGAGAAATTAGTGGAAAGGTAAAATTTGTATCTAAAATTGAGGAGTTTTTAATTTGGATGATAACATAGAAACTTGAAATATATGTTTAACTGGCTTCTAAAAAAAAAAAGAAGAAATATATGTTTAGCCAAAAAACAAAAGCAACGTGATCTTAATTGCTTAATATTGATAATGCTTCCCTTAAAAAATAAAGAAAAAAAAAAAACCGGATGCTTTTACAAAGAAAATTGTGTTTTTTTTTTATTCAAACGTTTTATTTTGAAAATTGAAAAAAGAAAAAAGAAAAGAAAAGACAGTTATCCAAAGTAGTGATAAAGATAGGAAAATAAGGATAATTTTTGTTTTAATTTTTGTTTATATCTAATACCCTAAAACGTGGGGTTAATTTTTTTTTTTTTTAAATACGGTACTTAAAATGTGGGTATACATTTTTATTTTTATTTTTATCAGTACAGAAAACTTGTGTTCGTTTTATTTTTTTATTTTTTTTATTTTTATATAAATGGATAAAGCAATTTGAAAACTATTAGGAGAGTGGTCCTTTTTTCTAGGCAATGTTTTAAATGGAAGTTAAAGAAGCATTTTTACCAAGTTTTGCCCCTACTTAAACGTAGGTTGTAGGGATATTTTGGAACAAAAAAAAATCCAGTCCAAACAGGGCCAGCCCCTTAAATAGTAGTATAGATACAATGTAACTGGTGAGATATATTAAATGCTAATATGAAGAAGGTTAGTGGCGCTCTGCGATCAAATACATTATATATATATATATGTGTGTGTGTGTGTGACTGTGTATATAAAAGATCTTAAATAAAAATATGTAATCTGCTTATACCAAAAACTAATCGGTGTTTTGGGATTGTAATTCAATTGGTCAGAGCACCACTTCTTTTAAGGATGTTTGTTTCGTTTGTACTATGTGACAAACCAGAAGAAAGGATTCAGCGAAAAAAAAAACCAGAAGAAAGGGATCTATAAGTCGGAAGCAATGTCATCTTGAGGTGGGTGACTATTGTGTATCATATTGCTTGTCCTAAGTATTTGGTACTCGTTCCTAGGAGGATTGGGTTCTAGTGTATACTTCCAAAAGGAGACCTAAATTGGTTTGATCCTTATAGACTCAAGAGAGAACGCCTAGAGACTTATTTGGACATAAATGAAAATTCTTTTGGGCTTGTCAGGCCCAACCCCTAACAAATGGTACGAAAACAATTGTATCCAATGTATGAGCTACTCACCACCAGGCCTGCCTATTTATTTACTCTCTTTTTTGTTAGAGAAACCTATTTTATATACTTGTGTTAGTACAATAAGTTTAGATATACAGTTTTTGTCACAATTTTTATTTTATTTTTTCACAATTTACTAAAGTAGTTCAATATAAGTTATATAAAAAAAGCGATAGATCCATATAAAAGCAATTGTTTATGAGTTCTGTTAACGTATACCCTTAAGGTATTTGTTAATGAACTATTTTAGAAAAGTTTGTGTACCACTTTCATAGAAAATATAAATAACGGTTGAAAATTTTAATTATTTTGTACCACCCTCACTTGTCAAAAAAAAAAAAAATTTATACATGCAAAAAAAAAAATTATATAAAAAATTATTTTAAATTAATATGTTCTGTGACCACTCTAACTTGAAAAAATTGTATATATATACTTTTAAAAAATATATTATTTACTAAATTAACCTATTTTGACCACCATTACTTGAGACTCATAAGAATTTGAGTTCAATAAATATAAGAGTAATGCTACATCCACAATATTTTCACAATAAATCTTATATGGTAAGCTGTTATTCTAATTTTGGGTTCAGTATTGACATGTTTTACCCACCAATAACAAGCTAACAACTTGTTGTATAAGATTTGTTATAAAATTGTTGTGATCACTTTATTATTCTCATATTAGCATTTTCAATTTGCACTTTATCTTTTATTAGTCTTTTTTTTTTATTATTCTCTTTGTTAGTACAAAAAAATGTAATATTTTGTGTATTTATGTATTTTTTTTATGTCGTTGATATATTCAAATTATCTCTTTATTAAATTTGGTATAATTTAACATTTTTTAGTAACCACCATAAAAAAGAATTCCTAAATCCGCCGACATAATCAATATGCCAGTAGTCACCATGCATCCTTTTCTAATTTCTAAGCACTTGTCTTGGTTTATCTGGAATATATTGAGCTACAGTCCCACTCATCACCAGGCCTGCCTATCTGACGGCACGTGTTAGTGTGTTACCGACCTTTGTACATCAAAAACAGCGAACACCAGGCTTGTGCTTGAGGAAAAGAACAATGCCATCATAAAATTTAATTAAAAATAGCAGGACCAGCATGTAATAAATAACTAAGCTTTTAATGTGTATAAAAATAAAAAACCTATCTGGACGGTGCTAGTTGCGAAATCTTAGCTAGATGCTAGTTCGACGCGTCTAAGGCAGAATCCAATACTCTCTCTTATCATGCCACGTGTCCCCCATCACTTTCTGATATATAAGTAACACTTCCATAGTCCGAACATTACCAACTTTTTTGCCACCTGATTTGTCTTTATTAATATCTCTCTGTCTGAGTACTGTTTTTCTTATTTGACATTGATCTTTCACCACCACCACCACACCTTCTTCACTTTACTCACCAACAAATACTTTGCTTTGTTTCTTGCATTCACACTTGAAGAAGAGAATAATGGGGAAATTCTGGACTTTCGTCACTCAGGTTCATTCAGTTTCTGGGTAAGTAAGCTTTATTTTATGTCACAATCTATATATATATATTAATTAAGCTTGTGTTTTCAGGAATAATATTAAGGTTTTGTTTTTTAATTTAGATCTTGGATCTACATATCATTCAAAGTTTTAAAAATGAATGCGTTTTACATATTTTTATGAAGTGAAGTAATTTTTAGTGGTGTTTGACAATTTCTTTTTTATTATTTAATTATCAATTTGACCTACAAGTTTCTTAATATCTGATTTCCTATATTTTTGATGATTCATGCAGGCCGGTGGTAACATTGCTGTACCCCTTGTGAGTATAAATACTTAAAATTTGATATTTCATTTTAGCTTTCCATATTGTGTTTTGTGCTTATCTACTTAAAGAAACTATTTATATTACGAAATGAATATTTTTTTTTGGTGGGGTCAATTTGCATGGATAATAAATAAGGATTTTACAATAGATCCTAAAATTTTGGGACAAGACTTGGTTGGTATTATTGAAACTTAATAAAAAAATCCTAGAGTTTTTGGGATTAAAATTGGTTCTTACTTCTTATTGATTATGCATGGTTGAATATATCACAGATATGCATCAGTGGTGGCCATAGAGAGCACAGGCAAACTGGATGATGAGCAGTGGCTTGCTTATTGGATCATATACTCATTCCTCACTCTCATGGAGATGGTTCTCCAACCCGCTTTAGAGTGGTGAGAATATATATATGAAATTTCATAATGATTATTATTATTGCACTGTAAAATATGTTACTGTATAGTACTAGTTTTATTAAGTAAGCCTTTCTGGGTTTGAATTGTATTGTAGGTTACCAATATGGTATGATGTGAAGCTTATGTTCGTGGCATGGCTGGTTCTACCACAGTTCAAAGGCGCAGCTTTCTTATATGAGAGATATGTGAGGGAACAAATAAGGAAATATAGAGGGGTGAGAGATCAACCACACCACACGTCCCCTACTGTCAACAAGGGCAAGCACAAGTTTATGGATTTCATCACCCCCAAGAAAGTGAGTGTGACCCTTTTACCATTTCCAAAATTTCAATCCCAAAAATGTTATTTCCAAGCATGTTCATCATTCTTATGATTAAAAAAAATGTGAAAAAATTATAGTCTCTCAAGCTACATCTTTTGAGGTGTGGATTTTTCTTTAGAAATTTTTTTATTATTTGTCTTTTAATTTTTATGGGATTTTGTGAATGTGGATGGACAGGGAGAGCATGAGGCATATTGAAGAAGAAAAGACAAGCATGAGACGTTATAGTCTTATAGATATGAATTGTCTTCCTGCTGCTTTCTGTGGATCTTCTTCTTCAACCTTTCACTTTTATATATACTTTTCCTCTTTTGCCGTTTTGAGTATATTTTACTCTTTGTACAAGTTTGTAACGTTGTAACATTCAAGGCTTCTATGACTTTCTTATATGTTTACTATGAAATCGAAAGCAGACTTACTTAAGCCATCATGGACTTGTTGAAACCTTTGATTGTGTGATGTTTGTGACGTGTACAATGGGTCCCATAATAACCCACTACAAAAATATCAACCTCACTTTCGGTCTATAACCGTTATAACTTATACGTGTCACTTTCTTTCCAATAAATTTTCTATTTGTCACTTTCTTTCCAATAAATTTTCTTTCGTAGCATTTAATTCTTTTATTTTTATTTATTTATTTTTTTTATAAATCAGAAATTTTATTAAGGAAGAAACAAAACTACGTAGGCAGAAAAAGTGCCTCAGCTCTAATAATAGAAACAAAACAAGGAGGCCCTAACCCCACATCAAAATAGCCAAAGTAGTTGTTTGACAAAGACCACTTGGCTAAAACATGAACAACAACATTTGCTTCTCTAGCCACCTAACTGAATCTACAATTTGAGAAATTCAATTTTAAGGCTAAAACATCAGAGCAGATAATTCTTATTCTCCAAGGAACATTCTGGTTAGGAAATCTCAACGCATTAATGCAGGACTTTGAGTCACTCTTGATGAAAATGGAGTCAACATCCAAGTTTGTTGCCAAGTTGAGGGCCCAGTTTATAGCTTCAGCCTCTGCTTGGAGAGGGAGTGTGGTGTTCACTCTTTTAGAGCAAGCAAACACCACTTCCCCTCTCCAATCTCTAGCTACAGTTGTAATGGATGAACTCTCAAAGTTGCAAGCAGCATCTACGTTGATCTTAATAGTGTCCCTATCCGGTTTATACCAAGCTGATTGGATCCTATTACTTGTTGACCCCATCGGGAGGTCCAGGATCTTTTTAAACTCTGCAACAGATCTGGATATCTTTAACAAAATCCCATCCAATTTAGGACATAATCCCTTAAATTGAACTTGGTACCTTAACTTCCAAACCACATCACATATCACTGCACCATGCAGTAAAAACTCTGCCTTATTAATTGAATTCAACCCAATTGCATCCGGTGGGGAGATTAAGGTTTGAATGAATTGGGAGGAGGAAGAAAGACCCAAACCATCAAACCTGAACCCCCAATGGTTGTTAAACCAAATAGCTTTCGTCAATGGGCACAAAACAAATAAATGGAGGCTCTTCCATGCCACATAGTGAGCAGGACGTATCTCCAATATTTATATATCTGGCCAAAAAGGATTTAGTAGGGAGACAATTTGTTGCAATCCTCCATAAATGCATTTTTAGTCTCTCATGAATCTTGGTTTTCCAAATTTCTCCCCAAGACACATCTTGACCAATAGGAGGGTTTTCTCTACGGCAAAGCCAATAAACTGATTTCACTGATATTTGCCCATTAGAAGTGGCAGTCCATATCCACTTGTTTGCTTGTGAGTGTAAGGAAATAGGAATTTTCTGAATAGCTTTGACAGTTTGTTCATCTGAGTTTATGACATTCCCACCCTTTATGACTTGGATTAATGAGTTGGGATACAATCAGTGCATTGTATGGATTAGAACCTTCCTTTGGACGAGGGATGAAAGAAGGTATATCAGGAATCCAAGGATCCGTCGAGGTTCTAATAGAATTCCCATTACCAACTTGAATACAAGCACTTTAAGTCATAAGATGTTTTGTACCTTCAATGCTTCTCCAAGTGGGAGATGAGCTACCGTTGTTTGGTGATTCAACCAATTGGATCTAACCTTATATTTTGCTCTCAATAATTTAACACAAAGATACTTTTTTTTTGACAGTGTCCACCAAGCCAATTTGGAGAGAAGAGCTTGATTGAAATCCAATGCCTTCCTAAAGCCCAAACCTCCTTCCTTTTGAGGCCAACATAAGGACGACCATGCCATTGGAGTCAAGTAGTGTCTCTCTCTTGATTTTGGGTTTCACCAGAACCGTTTTACACTGCATCCAATTGCTCACACAAAATTTTTGGGATTTGGATGGTTGACATGTGATAGGCTGGAATGGTCTTAGCAACTGACTTGATAAGGGTGGCTCTCCCTGTCCACGATAGGTTCTTACTTTTCCAGCCACTCAACTTATTTTCCAATTTTTCCTTCACTGGTTGGAGATCTTTGCATCTATTGGAAGTGAAGAAAAGTGGAACCCCTAGGTATTTTGTATTGGGTAGGAGCCTATTGAGACCCTAGCATGATTTTATTTGATTTAAGAATTGCTAACTTACCCCTTTAGAGGGAAAAATTCCAAATTTCTCCACATTAACTTTCTGCCCTGACCATGAGCAATATTTCTCCAAACAATTCTTGAGAGAAAAACATTTGGTTAATTCTAAGATAAGAAAAGAAATGAAAAAAGAAAGAACAGAATTTGAGATTAACTCTAAAGTAATCAAGAATCTTCTAACTCAATTGATATTTCATGGTGTTTTTAACAAAAATATTCAAGTTTATTATTAAAAAGAAAAAAAAAAAATTCTATCAAAAGTCATGTAATTCAATTTGGAAATTTTCAACAGAGCATCTAAGTTTAAATCCTTATAACTATTTGAATTATCAAAAAGAACAAAACAAAAAAAAAAGTATTAGAGAGAGATTGTGTTTTTCTTAAATTAGATAAACTAACTTTCTAATTTAACCAGTACTTTAACTGATACTTCTTAGCATTTCAAATTGAGACATTTATGTTTAAATTCTCCATTTTTTTTGGTTTATAGTAAATATCGAATTATTCCAACAAAAAAAACCTAAGCTACTAGTTGTTTATCACAACAATCTTATGCCCAAATTATGCTCTAAATTACTTACCTGAAATATTGTCAATTATGTTTGAGACTATGAGGTACCTAAAGTAGAATATATATTTTTGGGTAAAACATCATTTTCATCCTTAAACTTTCATAAAAGTTCATTTTTTATTCTTAAACTTTGCAAAACATTTTACTGATCATCATCCTGTCTATGTCCGTTAGTTTATATTCTATGTGATCTAACAGAGTGATGATGTGGTATCTGACTTAGACCAAATTATTTTATTTATAAAATTATGGACACATGGCAAAGAGTTATTGGACACGTAAATTAAAATAAAATAAAATAAACTAATAGGTCAGATTTTAATTTAATAATTTATCAAAATTTAAAGTAAATCCCTAATTTAACCCCTCTCATCTCACGATGTTGGCACTAATTCAAGCTCTAATCTTTGGAAACCATGCACCACCCACCCATGTCCTCATCAATTCAATCCATCCAAGCATTCATGCTATTTTGCAATGATGACAAGCACTAAAGTAAGAAGAAGGAGATGATGATGCTGACAAGGAAGAAGTACTACTGGGTTTCTTAGCCACGCTTATGGAGTTTTCTCAAAAATTAGAAAATATCCGAAACATAATCATAAAATAAAAGAAGAAAATGCTACAAACGACAAAAACCATCAAAACATCAAAAACGAATGAAAGATCTGGGAAGTTTTAGTTGAACATCGCTGGAGATGGACAGCTTGTATTGGAATTTTTTATTTATGTTTTGGTGTTTCAAGTTTTTATTTTAAATCCTAATAATTGTTAACATAAATATGAGCTGATTTTTTTTTTTTTAAATGCCACATCACTCAATATTTAATCTGCCAATAATTCTTTGCCATCTGTTCATAATTTTATAAATAAAATAATTTGGTTCAAGTCAAATACTACATCATCATTCTATGAAGCCACATAGGATATAAATTAACGAACATAGACGAAATGATGAAAAATAAAACGTTTTCTAAAGTTTAACAATAAAAAAGAAACTTTTGAAAGTTCAAGACGAAAAACACACGTTTACAAAAGTTTAAGAATGAAAATGATATATGAAAATGATATTTTACCCCATATTTTTTGAACCATAAGTTGTAGATTCCTAAGAAAGGCTTTGACAGAGAAAGTGGGCCATAGTACTTGTCGGCCTTCCAAAAAACCATTTTACACAAACGGGCCAACGGCTAGGATATGTCCAGTAGTTCTGGGCCTCTTCCAAAAAGAGGTGTTGGAAGAAGATTAGAGCTGGTTAATGAAAGGCGTCATTACGGCCCATAGAGTTAGCAGGCCTCTAATAGCACAAAGCAATTTTGAAAAACAGTAGTTTGTAATTGTCATGAATTTGTTCCCAAAGTAAAGTATATGATATTTTGAAAAATAGAGCGGCAAATAAATTGAGGGTGAAAAACACATTTTAGTCCCTACATTTTCAGGTGATTTTCATTTTAGTCCATACATTTTATTTTTACCGCTTTTAGTCCTTATCCTGAAAAACGCTTCCATTTTAGTCCCTGCCGTTACATCAGAAACGGATATTGCAGACGTGACAAACGGTAAAGTTAAATAATAATAAACTAATGTCCACGTGGCCTAAATTAATAATAAAAAATGTTTTTTAATGCCACGTCAGCATCTAAATTAAAAAAATTAATTTTTTAATTTTAACTAAATAAAAAAAATTAAAAACAGGATTAAAAACTAAAAATCTTATGAATTGAGATCTAAGTGTGTCTTGAACAAGAACAACAAGAACACAAACCCAGATCCAAGAACACAAACCCAGAAATTATTAAAAAAAAACTAATCAAAGCTAGAAATTCCGATCTCAAAGCCAACCCACAACCACAAAAATAAAACCCACAACAACCCAGGCCAAGAAAATCAACCCACAGCCACAAAAGAAAAACTCAGGCGAGATCGGTGAGGAGTGGAGGAAGAAAGAAAAAAATGAAAGGGAGAAGAGAGATCGGCGCTGGGCAGGCGAGATCGGCGAGGTATGGGGTCGGAGGCTATGGAGTCGAATGCCCACCTCGCCGATCTTGCGTGCCCACCTCGCCGATCTCGCCTACCCACCTCGCCGATCTCGCCTATGGAGGCTATGGGTTCGTACAGTGCTTCAAGGAGGCATCCAAGTTGAATTCCCGTACCAGCCGTACGGGTCGCAGCTCGCACTCATGGGTCGGGTCATCTCGACTCTAGATCAAGCCCAGAGAGAGAACCATTGTCACGCGCTCCTTGAGTCCCCGACCGGTACCGGAAAATCGCTCTCGCTTCTCTGCTCCACTCTTGCTTGGCAGCAAAGCTGTAAATTGAAGAACCAGTTCGCCAATCTCACTCACTCCAAGCCCAATCCCGAGGCTTTCACTGATCCTCTCGCTCACGGTGGTGGATTTGTTCCAGAAGTGGAACCTTCAGGTACAGCAACAATTTTCAAGATTGATTTTGAAAGTTATAGCCTTAATGTGCTAGGGTTTTAAAGAGAGTGAGAATTTAGTTCTTAACTTTTAGGTTATTGGATTTTGTGGTTGATGAATTTTGATGGTGGAGTTTAATTTATGAAATGGGGCAAACAGTCCCTTGATCGGTGTTTCTATTTCAATATTTGATGTGCTATGAAGCGTTTCAGTTTTCAAATGTTGTACTTTTTGGCTTTGAGATCGGAATTTCTGGCTTTGATTAGTTTTTTTTTTTTTTTAATAATTTCTAGGTTTGTGTTCTTGGATCTGGGTTTGTGTTCTTGTTGTTCTTATTCAAGACACACTTAGATCTCAATTCATAAGATTTTTAGTTTTTAATTCTGTTTTTAATTTTTTTATTTAGTTAAAATTAAAAAATTAATTTTTTTAATTTAGATGCTGACGTGGCATTAAAAAACATTTTTTATTATTAATTTAGGCCACGTGGACATTAGTTTATTATTATTATTTAACTTTGCCGTTTGCCACGTCTACAATATCCGTTTCTGATGTAACGGCAGGGACTAAAATGGAAGCGTTTTTCAGGATAGGGACTAAAAGTGGTAAAAATAAAATGTAGGGATTAAAATGGGAATCGCTTGAAAATGTAGGGACTAAAATGTGCTTTTCGCCTAAATTGAGCTACTTAATATACAAGTGAAGTTCAAGCATATGTAGGTTTAGGCTCAATAATTGAATGAGCCAAGTTCAAATATAATAATGTGTTCTTAAACTAGTTTAGAGTATAAGATTCGATTTGAATATCTATGATATTATATATTTATATTTATAAATCTATAATAAAAATGTAATTATATATATTTGAGTTTGGATTGTATAAACTTAATATAAATTCTAATGATATTAAACCAAAAAAAAAAAAAAACTTATTTCAATATAACAGTTGTGAATCTTAATTTTATAAGTTCATAAACGAAAATCATTCTATCTAATTAGTTCAAACAATATAATTTTAACTTATGAGAGAGAGAATATGTACATGTCGAATGCATAAAAAATACAAATTGTACCGAGGACCATGGCTGAATACAGTGGCTAATCACAATGGCCAAACAACTGACCAAATACCAAGGACCATGTCCAAATCACAATGGCCAAGTAGCAGAGTATAGAGTAATGCAACAATACGTACCTACCTAAGGATAACATGGACGCTAGCTCATGAATTCCTTCCTTTTGGTTGGTCGACTAGTATGGCCGTCTTCAAAAGAAATATCCATTGACACCCTTCACATAAGTAGTTATTGTGCCTCAACAATCAGCCATTGCATTTAATGTTATTGGACTTGTGTTGTCTACTTGCATATTTGGATTCTTGTCTTGATACACGTCCCCTCAACTAACCTGAGGAAACAACCATTTAGCAAGTCCTCTTTGCATAGGTATTTTTGGCTATTTCTTATCAAAAACATCTCTCGGTACTCTATAAATACCCTTTCATTCCTTAAACAAAGCCAACAAGTCTTTAAAATGTTACTTTTCTATTCTCACTTCCAAACATCCACCAATTTATTGACATAACCATTGGAGCCTTCCTTGGCTAACCATCAATTAGCCAGAGCCAAATTCAGATTCCTCTTTCTCAGCAAGGTACTCGTCAAGTTAAAATGATCTGTCCCTATTCAGTTTCCATTGAAGTTTTTGTTGCGGTTCCTTTCCAATTGCCATCAAAATCTTTGTTGCGATTTCATCTTTTCTTCAAAATTTCACTCTCCTATCGCCACATAAAGTGTTGTCTGGCTCCTCCTTCGACACTGAGTCAGGATTATGATATTGTACTTTAATCCTACACTAAGGATATAAATAAATTGGCATATTCTTTTCTCTACTTTATCTGACTTAATTATTAAACAAAAAGCAATTTTAATAACCTTTACTTACAGTGATATATCTGTAACATTGTCCTTTTAGTATAAGGTATCAAAAGTATCTATACTCATATAATTTCGATCAAACACATATAATATTATACCAACTGCATGGGCAAAATCCTATAAACAACGTATTTATTCCTTTATGGTTCATGTTGAAGGCTTCAAAATTCGATTGGAATTGGCATCTAATACCTTTATATCAGCAGAACTTGCCTGTAATTTTCATTTTTTGTTTTTTTGTTTACCTTATTGGTTGTACTGTAGCGTACATGAACGTACACATGCATTGCACGAGGATCAACCACATTGTTCATACACATTCATCCATATACTTAAAAAGATGTGTGTCGGTTCTTCAAAAAGTCGAGAAAGCATTTTTTTAGAGTGTTTAAGTGCATGCTTTTAAAGCACCAAAATATGCATTCGAGGCCTAATTTGATTATCAAACTTTTCCTTTGGAAGTTTGATCTGTTTCAGAAATCAATGCTCACATCTTGGAAGACTAGATATTATATTATATATTATATATTATATATTATATATATATATATATATATATATATATGGATTTTACTAATATATATATTTCGAGAAGTGCTATAATATTAATTAAGTAAAGTTACCTTCACACTCTAATTAATGAAAAGAAATACCACAACAAACTACTAAATAAATAAAATAAAACAAAGAACGTATCTTGAAAGATGAGGCATTTGGATTCTTGCAATTTGACTTCAAAGTGATAAAACTTATAAAACAGGTAAGCTACACAACCTTATTTTCCACTCCCAATAGTGATAGTTGTGAATTTATAGAAAAATATTAAATTTACTATCATCTATCGATCGAATTATCGTTAAGAGCTTTTTAACAAAAACATATAAGATTCAAATCCTCTCATCCCTATCTATCGATTGAATTATCAACAAATTTTTGGGATCGACTATGAATCATTAAAATATTAATTAGGGTAACTTGGATATATATATATATTTTCCTCAATTATATTTTATCTGAAGTCATGTTCTTTATTACTTCCCTAATTGTATTATCTAATTATATTAAAAAAAAATTGATATTACAATTTATAAGAGTTACCTAAGAAAATTTGTGATAGTTGTAACACCACTTTGTTTATAACAGAGCAGTTGTAAACACATACACCCAAACAACAAATTGTGAGGGATCTCTTTAGAGGGAATTTAGAAATATTCCTTTTCAAAAAAGCAAATTGTCCATTCTCTCTCTCTTTACACATAGTCAAGAAGATCATATACCAAATAATATATTCATATATTGAGACTGATTTTTCTTTAACATCTTTAAAACTTATCTTTTTCTTCTAGAGAGGGGAAAGGGGGAGAAGGGAGTTGTGGCATTCGCCAACTCCAAATTGTACCAAGTCAACACTAGTAATATTAATACATTATCAACTTAGCTAGAAACCACATTAAAAACCATATTCACTACAAAATATCTAAAGAGGCTTAGCACTATCGATCCCTACTTAATCTATAAGCTACCTAATTAAATCACTTAGTGCACATTTGGATACAACATTTTTTCCTCAACGTTTGCGTTTGCGTTGTCCCGTGAGTTTTGTGTGGGTCCTATGCACTGTTTACGGGAACCACAAGTACTTTTTTTTTTTAATAGCAAAAACAACTTTAAAACTGGGTCTCACAGCACTATTCACACATTTAAAAATTATTTTGTTACAGAGTTTTCATTTTTCAGTTTTTAGCAATAAGCGATATCCAAACAGATCTTTAACTGAGAAGTAATTTTTATTTTATTTTTAATTATTTTTTTTATAAAAGATAAAAATTCTACTCTAACTTAATTTAGGTGTATATATGTATGAAACTCCATTCTAGAGACTTGAATCTCACCCTTGCCCCCCACACTCCACAAGCACTTATTATACTTGTAGAGTGACTATTGCGCAAAGGATGCATGGTGGTAGTTGAGAAATAACTTATTCTACTTGTTGGTGATAAAAATTTTGTTTGCTAATTTGCTATATCAAACATAATGACTTGCTAACAGATATTGTGTATGCGTCAAGTATTAAGAGTTATCATAATGAAGGCTCTCTAATCTTCAAGTTGTTACTATGATAAAATTTGAGACAATAAAAAAGAAATCGTGCTTGAGTCAAGGGAACTAAATTTAGATTTTTAATGTAAAAGTTTAAAGTGAATAGCAAAATATGCATTAAAATTATGGTTTTAAATTTTAAGCTTGTAACTCAGTGCAATGGCTTTTTCTATTCTTAAAAATTTATTGATTGACCACATTTCAGATAGCTGATATTAAATAAATTTCGATCAAATGAAAATGATATTAATCACTTGCTTGCTTCCCTAAATAAGTGTGGAATAGCATGTTAAAGCAGTTTTGTTGATGACTTACTATTTGTTTTTTGATGTAGAATTAATACGCAGTTCAAGTTTTCCTTGAGCGGAGAATCTTAAGTTGCAACGATATAAAAGGTAAAAAGGTACAAATAGAAATCTTCCATAATGCAAAATTGCATAAAATTTAGCAATCTAAAGGAAATTGATGTGAGAATTAAATTAAATTCACGATCTTAAGGTTGTGACCTATGCCGCTTTTCATTAAAATTCCTTCATTTAGGCCTCCAATTTAATAATACATTATTTATGGTTTTTTTTTTCCTGAAATTTTTTTTAGGGTTTGTAGTAATTTTATATGACACTTTCTAAATTTTTATTTTTATTTTTATTTTTTTAACTTGATTTTATGCCTTACACAAATTAGGGTTTCTTTCTTGACCGTCCTATAATTTCTATAATGTTTTTCTAAATAAGCTAGTGGTTGTAGGCTTGTAGCCCATTGGCATCAAGTTTAGTAATTAATCAATTAATTCTTTTTAAAAGTTTTTTTTTTCTTCATTTATTGGCCTTGTGTATTCAAGGTTTTCCTCTAGTATTAAGGTTGTTTTTTTTTTTTTTTTTTTTTTTTTTTTTTGAGATAGATTTATTCTCCTTATCTTTTTAGATAGTCTTGTATTCTCCTTCTTATCGCTATCTCATTGCATATTTGCATCAATAATTCAGTACTTCCTGTCCGGTTTTATCACTTTATTGCAAACAAATGTTAGGACGTGTTTGTACAAAATAATTGTGATTATGGTACTACTACCACCATAATTGAATGATCTGCAAAATCTGAAATTATAAAAAGGATTGTCTAGTCTATTACTTTAAAGTGTCATCTTTTAAAAAGATGCAACTTAATTAGTTTGGAGCTGTATATAACAGCTCCAAAGTAAACCATAAATTTGGGGTCAACTAAACCATAGCTCCAAAGCTTCTTTTCTGACCATGACTTTAAACCCAACTTCTCAAGTCTCTTATTTAGCTTCACTTTTCTTTTTTTTCTTTTTTCTTTTTCACTCAATAATCTTTCCTTTTAGTTATGAATTATGTATGGAAAAGCTAAGCAACTTCTTTAACCAACCCGCCACAATTCCATTGAGCACCACATAAAGTAAAAGAAGATATAAATACTTTTTAAGTGGAATTCATCTTTAATATCGTGGTATATGTAATATGCCACATTGCCACTTCTCTCACCAAATGAATGTATCATTTTCACCTAGATTATCATCATATAAATTTCATGTCCTCAATATACCATGTGATTTGTAATCAGCTATTTTTGCTCTAAAGCTGAGTTGCACCAAGCTATGTGCTGATCAGCACAATATAAAATGATACATAGTTTTAGTGCTCATGTAGTTAACAATACCTAATTCTCGCAATATCACCTATAAAACTGATATTTTGAAACAGCATAATCACTTTTTAATATAAATATAAGAACAAGAAGAAAAAATATGTAAACACTTGTGACCTTTATATATAGTGTTCTGGAATAAGTAACAATAAAGGAATCAAAACCTTCAAGTAGTGGAAAGCAGAAGCAGCCTAAAAACAAAAGTACCCAATAAACACTGATAAATCTCTCACACACCCATAGCTTTACTAAAAGGCATCTCATACAATATAGAAAAAAAGTAAGCATGTGAAGAATCCTATATGCCCAAACTGATTTCCTTTCCCACACTATATAATCCTGCCTTTGTGATGCTCCATGTTCAGCCTTTCACCAAGTAGAAGACTCACCTCTAAACCCACCTTAAAACCCCAGTTAATTTCTCTTGTATACTTAGCTACTACTCCACAATGGTTCCTATCAAGACAAAAAATATCAGAGCCATCAAGAAATACAAGGGCAATCAACTTCTAGACAATCTATTGCTTTATTCTTTGACAGCAATAACTTGTAGTTTATTTTGTTCTAGCCCCTTTTGGTTTCCCTCCCTATCTTCTTCCATGAAGGTCTTTCTCTTTGTGTCTCTCCCCAAAATCCGTTCGGTTTTCTTGAGCTACAAGTTTATGTTCATAGTAGGCAATCTCATTGTTGGTGTCCTTATAGGAGAATCCAAAATATTTTCTTCAGACCCTTCTTCAGTTTGTGATGAGTATATTAACATGAGTCGGAGCCTTCAGAGTCCTTCTACCATTGAAGTCAAGGCAGAGGGAACAACAGTGAAGTATGTTGAAGAAAATGTGATGAAGAGGACAGGTGAAGATGGAGAGGACATTAAAGAGATAGGATTGGCTGAAGAAAACGACGATTTGGATGGGAACAATGACTTTGCTTTGCCTGCTGAGGAGTTGAGCAAAAGGGCTGATGATTTCATTGCAAGGGTCAATAAGCAAAGGCAGCTTGAAGATAGTCTTCTCCTATTTAGTAGTGAATAAAGAATGAGATAGGAATAAAAATCCTTTGTCCCAATGTGGGTGTTCCACAAACCGTTGTCATACACCACTTGTTTTTTTATACCAAAGTTTGAAAGAAAAGAAAATTAGTTACGTGGACCCATACATGGCATACTGTATTTGGTGTAGTAAAAATGGAACAAGTTTATATAAGGCCAACGAAGGTAAGGGCTTGTTTGGTACTGCTGTTTAAACAACAGTTTTCAGTGTTGAAACACCATAACACGTATTTTTACCATACTTTTTAACACACACATATTTCCACTACACTTAAACAACATTACTAAAAATCTCTTACCAAACTAGTCTTAAACAATTGTACTGTAAGGGAGAATGACATACTTTCTATATATTCTAGCTATAGGTTTAAGACGAACGTATCTTGTTATCTGAGATCACTAAGTCTATTAAGCAAATAGACAAGATCTCTTGTTAATGATTTCCAGTTTGAAAGAGAATTCTTCCTTGAGAAGGAAATTAATTAGCTTCTAGTTATGTACTTAAAAATTTTTAATTTATAAAGAAATCCTGATAGTAAGATGACTCATGGTTAAAAATTGTTTAAGGTATGGTTCACATGATAGGTCCCTGCAGGAAAGAAAAGTCACTTATATGTTTTTTTTAATGGGAAAAAGTAACTTATATATGCTGATTGGCTTATTTGTTAAAAATTGGTTAAAGTATAGTTAAAAAGAATGATACTTTAAAAAATTATATATAAACAAAAATGTTACAAATTTAAAAGAAAAAAAGTTGCATCCAAAATATCAAATTCGCATTTAGCGCAAAATGAAAAGTTATCGACGCCTATGCGTTCAATATCCTATTTCACTAATTTCCTTTTTAGTATATATTTTTATTGTAGTTTTTCTCCCCCAACACCATGTAATGTACCATATTTTGAGTCTTAACATGAACACGAATTCCACCGATTTTAAAGCGGCAAAAAATTGAAAACCAAGAGAAGAAAAAATTTCCAACCAAAAAATTAAAAAAAAAAAAAAAGTGGAAAAGAAGACGGAGGACTATTTTATTATTTATTATTGGATATATTAATAATTTAGAGTCTTACAGCTTAATTGGTTAATATATATTTCTTGATATTTAAAAAGAAAAAAATTATCAACAAAATATATATATATATATCCTATTTGATTTTTTTTTTCCTGAATATTTTTATTTAGAAGAGGTAATTTATTTTTCTGAATACTTGAATTCATTGTATTGTCCTACTTTGGCTATATTATAGTGTTATACTACTCTATTATCGTTATTGTATATTAGACTGTAAACCTCTGTAAATTAAAGGCCCTTACTGAACAGTTTTTCCAAGTCATATATATATATATATATATATATATATATATATAAGAAAATGCTGCAAAGGGTACTGTTCAAATTCTCATTTTCGGTGAGTTTCAATTAGCTTAGCTGGTAAAATTTTTTGTGATCAAATAAGAGATCTGAAGTTCAATCTTCCACTTATACCAAAAACCAATAAGTATTTTGGTTTAATGATAAAAAATAATTATGAAAACGAACTTCATAAGTTGAAACTCTCGAAGAAAAAAAAAACTCCTTCCTATTTATTTAAGAAAAAAAAATACTACCTTGTAAAGGAACCAAAATTATTGTGCAAATATATATTCAAAAAAATGAAAAATAAAAAAAGAAGCGGCAAAAGTCATGGTTATTGTTTCAATTCCGTGTCGTAATCAAGCCATGCAATGGTGTCACTATACCTTTTTACTCAATCTCCGTCATCTTCTACAGCGTTACTCTTAACTAGGGTTGTCCACGGGTCGGTTCAGGTTGGGTTTGTGCCCAACCCGGAACTGACCCGCCGGAATCGAGTGGCAAAAAAATGCACCCGCTGCCGACCGTCGGAGTAATCGGATTGGGCAGATCAGATCATCAACGGGAGGCGGGCGGGTCAGTCGAGGTCGAAAACCAGAAAACGGTGAAAATTTGGCATGAAAACGGCCAAAATCCAGCCAAAATCTTTGAGCTTTCTCCAGATCCGGCCTAATCTAGGCCATTTTCGGCAAGATCTTGGCTAAATCTGGCGAAATCTCGTCAAGATCTTGACGAAAATGGTCTAGATCTCACCGGATCTACCAAATATCGCCGGAAATCTTGTGGGTTGGTCAGATCGGTTTGATCGGATTCTGGAGAAGGAAAACCGACATCCTACCTGCCAAACTCGGGTTTTGGAGGAACAAACCCGACGCCGACCGCCGAAGAAGTCGAATCTGTCAGCGACGGATCGGGTTCAAGTTGGCCGGGTCTTTGGACAACCCTACTCTTAGCATATACTATAAAAGTTTAAATGGTTTACACCTTGATAGGTCAAGAATATATTGATCTCTTGGGTAAATTAACCAATTAATTAGCCAAGTGAATTACTTAAGTTAATTTAACATGCAATAAGCGTGATAGCACAAAAAAAAAACCAAATAACTTAATGCAGCGAAAATTAAATTTGACATGGGTGATTTGTTTACGAATGGAGAAAACCACAGAGGCAAAATCCTACAGGGTGAATTTAAGGTCACTACTCCCGAGAATCCATTATTATCAAAACAAGCAATTACAAGTAAAGGAATTCTAGTACCTTATACCAACCTACAGTTGAACCCTTATTCCAATACACAATTGGACTTGTAATGTAATGACAATCTCTCCTTTCAATGCACGACTCCAAGTATGTGATTAACCAATCAATGCACGGATCCAAGTACGTGACTAACACACCAACTTGAAAAAGATATTAGCTGCAAAGTTTTTCAGTCATCCACACAATGAAGATCAAAAAGCTCATTGGTGACAAAACTCTACGACGTATAAACGCAACAGCTTTTTTAAGAGAAAGATGAAGTAGGGCAGATTGTCTTCGGTCACAATATGCATGTAACAAGTGCAACAATCTTATGACGGCCCTTAAAATAATCTTTAGATATGTCTAGGGTTGTGAAAAAAGAAAACCTAAACACATAGCTTGTATAAGCATGAAAAATGGATCTGGAAATTTGAATTTTGTAATTCTCGATAGATACATCTATTGAGCTTCAAATATTAAATCTTGATAGATATATCTGTCGAGCTATCTGCCGAGATTTAATGAACAACGCTTCTTCACTTGATTCTTGGACAGATTTGCATGGGTTCAATACTTGGACTTAAACTCTTGTTCCTTGAAGTATTAAACATATCTTAGATCTACCCAATTATAAGTAAAGTGTGTTTTGTCAAAGGATTAGCCAATTCTATATGACATATGTTCTTAACATGTTCCACATATGTCCTAACACACCTTCACATCAAATTAAGTACTTCTGTTTCTCTTTCTCTACTCTTTTTTTAAGTTTTAACAAAGCAAGAGCAGTAGATCTTATTAACAAGTTCCTAAACATAATAGCTCCTCCATTCACCTACTTCTCCATCTGTATTCTCTTACCACCAACCTACTTTTACAAGCTCTTCCTCTCCACCCTAAGCTCTGTTTTCAGTGAAAGTTTGTTTGGAAAAGTCGTGCTCATAACTTGTGCTTCCTCAGGCATTGGCGAGGTAATAATAAGCCATGTTAGGTTCTAAAAGTTTAAAACAATTGGCAAATCGTGAACATAAACTTGTCTAGATATAGATCTTAGAGTCTATAGATATTATTAGACAATGCTCAAGATGACTCAAGTCAAGATTCAAGAACAAGTAAGTTGCATAAAGAAGATTTCAGAATTTGCCTGGTTCGACTGATCGAGAGACAGACTTGACCAATCGAGAGTCGTATCTGCAGAATTTTAATTAAGCCCAAACAACAGTACAAGCCCAAAAAGGATTAGGGTTTCAGGTCTACTTCTCCTAGTATATAAAGGAATCCCTAGGCACGTTTTATTATGACTTTGGAGGTGCTCTTGTGAGATTGAAAAGGTTCTGTGCCTTCCTCTATCAAAGTCACTACCGGATATCAATCTCATATCTTTAGAACCGGTAGATCTAAAGTTGTTACATGAAGATCAATAATAGCTGATGATCTAAACCTTCAAGGTGGTCTTGGAGTCACAAAGAGGAGAGTCTGTGTTTTTTTTTATCAAAGTGTGGGTGCTTGTGTTGCAAAGGCCTAATAGAGAAGGAGTCCATGGATTCGGAGCTTGTACGTGGTCGTGTCAGTAAGTTCTATATGTGGTAGCAATAGGATGTTAGTGGTCTAAGCTTATTGTAAACTTCGATTCTCTTTAGTGGATTTTCTTTTTACCTTGAGGATAACTAAGTTAAATCATCCACAGGTTTTTTACCAGTTTGGTTTTCCTGGGTCATTATATCATTTTTTTTTCCGCTTCTTTGCATGATATGATTGTTTTGTTTTAACCTAAATCTGAATAATAAACTTAAGTATTCACTTGGTTAATTAATTAGATTAAACAATCTAGTTTACAGGGATCTAAAACCTAACAAGCCAAGTGCATCTTGAAAATAGCTATGGTAGAACATGGATTTTGCTATTTATTTATTTATTTTCCAAAGTTTATTATAGGGTTCTTGGGTTATTTTACTGTGGAGTTTTTAAAATCTTATTAATCTTTTTTGAAATGAGTGAATTAAATTTTGTAGTATTATTAGTAATTTAAATATATATGAAAATTATAATAGTCAATTTCTAAAAGTTGATGATGAGATTAACTCTAATTATTATTTCAAGATGGATACATATAATTTCAGAATGAAATTACCCTAATAATTCTAGACAATTCACCTAATAATTAACACCTATAGTAATAAACTACAAATATTGATCAGAATTATACAATTGTGAGGCGGCACATATGGAATTTAGGTAATTCAAAATAATAAAGTCTTTTATTCTAGAATAAGATATAAGATCGAATCTTCTTTACACAAAAAATAAATAATTTTGTATCTTTGATGTAATAATAATTAAACAGAAAATTAATTTCTTAGTATAATAATAAAGAATAATTATTGTAGAATTGATCGAATTCTGGCTACACCAAAAAGAAACTATCGATATCTTAACTTAATGATAAAGAGAAAATTAGTACATTAGGATATTGATGTAATTATCTTGAGGTTGATGATTAACTTAATGATAACAAGCAAATTAGTATCTTAGGATATTGATGATTAACTTTATAAAGTAGATGTCATATATTCAAATCTTATCGTGTCATATTCTAAAAGAAATTTAGGAACACAAATTTAATGATTCAAGATTTGTTTCTTTTCATTCATTTTGCATACGTTGAAATACTTTTTTTTTTTTTTTTTTCTGAGTCATATAGAACGTTTAATTTATTTGATATATATAATATTGATTTATGCCTTCATTAATTTTTTTTTTTTAAAATTATTGGTTTATGTACACTGCAGCATTTAGCTTATGAATATGCTAGGAGAGGGGCTTTACTAGCCCTTATTGCCCGAAGGGAAAATGCTCTCCAGGAAGTGGCTGATCAAGCTCGAGAATATGGCTCCCCTGATGTTCTTATAATTAGTGCAAATGTATCCAAGGTTGAGGACTGAAAGTGAATTGTTGATGAAACCATGAGTCACTTTGGCAGATGTAAGCCCAAATGGTTAATTAGGCTTATCAACTTAATTTGATTTATTTATTGCATGTGTTTTTAAACTAGTATTTTAAGGTCGTAATTAGTGGAGTATAGAATGAAGCATAAACATTAACATAAAGAATTTTTATTTGTATTATAAGTTTGTTGCATGATGATTCTTTGATGCAGTGGATCATCTGGTGAATAATGCTGGGATTGCTACGGCCTGCTTGTTTAAAGATGCAACTAATATCACCGACTTTAAAACCGTAATGGTAATTGACAATTTTATGCATAATTTACCAAAAAATTGTTAAAAGGAAAAAAAGAAGAAGAAGAAGAAGAAGAAGAAGAGACTGTCCAAGCATGTTATTTGTCTAGTAATATTAAGATACACAATTTTTCACAATAGGTATGATCGATTGATACAATACCATGACTTATTAGTGTTATTTGTCAGTTTCCTATGGTCGGGTTTTTACTTTTTAACCAAGTGACTTGTACAAGTATACAGCAAAGAGTTTGGAAAAAAACCAAAAGAAAGAGTAGTTAATTAATGTAAGGAAGACATCGAAGTCTAATCTAATACAAAGTTGAAATGTTTAATATTTTTTTCCTCGCAGGATATAAACTTTTGGGGTTCAGTATATACCACCCGTTTTGCACTTCCACACCTCAGAGAAAGTAGAGGCAAGATGATAGTCCTTGCTTCATCTTCATGGTTGCCTACACCTAGGATGAGTTTCTACAATGTAAGTAATTTGATGTATATGGTTCCCAATTATTTTCTATTAGAGCTGAATTCTAATACATTGTCACCTCAGGCAAGCAGTGCAGCAATGGTAAGCTTCTTTGAGATATTACGGGTTGAGGTTGGGCCTGAGATCAAAATCAAAATTGTGACACCTGGGTTCATAGAGTCTGAAATGACCCAAGGCAAGTTCTTATTGAAGGAAGGAAAAATGGAAGTTGATCAAGACTTGAGAGATGTAAGTTATTGGCTCATTAGTTATTCCTCTCATTAAGTTATATCTGTGTACTTTTTTTTAAATTATATTATAAATATTACACAACTTGATAACTATGGACTAGTATTTTCAAAATCTCAGCATTACACTTTTTTTATTGTTCTTAACCCCTTTGTCCCAAATTTCATGTTAATCGAAAGTTTTTTACAATTGGATCAACAAACTTATATGTTGTCACTACAACAAAATGTATTTTCAGTGACGAATTTTAGTGAGGAAAATTTTTTAGTCAAAAAAAGGTACCATATAGTGACGAAATTTATATTTCGTCACTATTTATAAAAAAATTAGTAACTTTTAGTGACGAAAATTAAATTTCGTCACTATATGTTGTGTTGAACTAAAGGCGCCAAACAAAAATGTAGGCGCCAAACTAAATTTATCTACAGCGACGAATTATTTCGTCGCTAAAAGTTTAAGTTTTTTGTGACGAAACTCATTTCATCGCTGAATGTGACAAATAGTGACGAAAATAAGTCGTCACTAAAAATAGGAACATAAAATTAGATGGGAGTATCAGTGATGAATCCAAATTTTCGTTGCTAAAAGTAGCCTATAGTGACGACATACAAGTCGTCACTAAAAGTTTAATACTTAAAACACTTCAGCCCCCCCCCCCCCCTTTTTTTTTTTTTTTTTTTTCCACTTTTCCCACTTTATTTTCCTTCCCTTACCCGATTCTCTCTTTCCCTCGCTTAATACCTCACAACCGCTTCACCTAATCTCAGCCGTCGCCGCCGATCGAGCTTGTCGTGCCGCCGTTGGCGCTGATCGCAACACTTAAGCGTCACCGTTGGCATCGATAGTGACGCTTCAGCTCGCCGTTGGCACCGATAGTGACGCTTCAGCTGGCCGTTGGCACCGATAGCGACGCTTCAGTTCACTGTTGGCGCCAATCGCGACGCTTAAGCTCACCGTTGGCACCGATCGTGATGCTTAAGCGTCGCTGTTGGCGCCGATCGCGACGCTTCAGCTCGCCGTTGACACCGATCGCGACGCTTCAACGTCGCCGTTGTCACCGATAGTGACACTTTAGCTTACCGTTGGCGTCGATCGTGACTCTTTAGTGTCGCCGTTGGCACTGATAGCGACGCTTCAGCTCGCTGTTGGCACCGATAGCGATGCTTCAGCTCGTTGAACGTTCGCGACGCTTCAGCTAGCCAAACGTTCGCGACGCTTTAGTTAGCACCATCCGGCGACGCTTTAGTTTGCACCATCTGGCGACCCTTCGCCTTTCACCCAGCCGGTGACCCTTCGCCTCCCACCCCCAACCGGCGACCCTTCGCCTCCCACCACCAAATTTGAGTTTGTTTTTCCATGTTGGAAATACATAATTTGTTTTTGTTTTTGTTTTTTTTTTTTAATTTTTTATTATTCTAGTTGAAACAGTAATGGGTGATTACTTATGTGTTTGCTCCAAAATAAGGGAAAAATTACTTGTTTGTTGTATTGTGTTGCTTGATTGATTTAATTGAAAATGTTAAACAGTTGCTTGCTTTTTAGTAGAAACTTAAGGCAGTGTTTTATAGGATTTGGATTCATTCTAGACTCTATGATATAATAATAATGTGTGTTACTCTTTTGCAAGTTTTAGTGATATAAATGTGGGATTTTTGATGAAATCTTCTGTATTAATAGTTGGTATGTTGATAATGGTTGTTGAATAGGGGGAAATCTCTAGTTAAACAGTGTTAGTTGCACCATCTTTATGTTGGTGTTGAATTGGGTGAATCTTCACAATTAGGTGAATGGTTGGTGTTGTTTCTCTAAAGAGTTGTTTAGTTGAATGGTTGATTTTTTAATCTGATTTTTCCATTATAGTACAAGTAGTGTTGTTTCTGGATTGTGGCTTTTGTTGGGTAGTTTTCATGTGGGGTAGTGATTTTGAAGAATTAGATATTTGTGCTGATATTTGGTTGTTTACAAGCTTTTCATTCCCCTGTAAATATCTTTCTTCATTGGCGGTTCTAATTATTGTCTTATCTGCTTGTTTAACTTTTCTTTAACTTTTGTACTTATAAATTTAACTTTTCTTTTGCAGACGAAATACACATTGTTTGCAGTAACTTTGGATTTTTTCTGAAAGTTATAAACTTAGCTTGACCAAAGTAAGTAAATTCTAGTTAAAAACCTATAAAACTCAATACTTGTGATGTTGGAAATTGGATTTGTGGTGATATGTTGTGTTAGAGCAAGCAGGTGGCTTGCATGATGTTATAAGGTGGTTTAAATTTATATTGGGAGTGTTTTTAATTTCTTGCAAATGTGAATGAAACTTGTTGATTAGTAGCAATTGTATTCCTTTATTCGATTTCAATACTTGTAAGCATTGTACTTGTGATATTTATGATTGGTTTTGTGGTGGGTTGTTGTGTTGGAGCAAGCGAGTGGCTTGCATGGTGTTATAAGGTAGTTTAAATTCATATTGGAAGTGTTTTTAATTTCTTGCAAATGTGAATGGACGTTGTTGATTAGATGTGATGAATAGTACTTTAATTGATTTCAATACTTATAAACACTCTATATTTGTGATGTTTGTGATTGGTTTTGTGGTTGTGTTGGAGCAAGCGGGTGGCTTGCATGGTGTTATAAGGTGGGTTGTGTTAGATTTTTGAGATTGGTGAAAATTGTATGAACCTTTTGAGGAGGGTCAAAGTGTGATGAGTGGATTAGATACTACTTCATTCATTTCAATTAGTTTGTATATATATGATATGGGATGTGGATTTTTGAGATCGGTGAAAATTGTATGAACTTTTTGAGGAGGGTTAAAGTGTGATGAGTAGATTTTCACAAATGGGGTATTGGGTTTTACTTAGATTTTGATGTTCTGGCATTTGGGTGTTTTTTTCAGTGTGGTTCAATATTTACTTATAATTGTTTGGTTGTTGCTTTCAAGAATTAAGGGACAAAGATTAATTAGTTGTTAATGGGAGATTCTTTGGTTTCACATTATTTCAAGGTGATCTAATGTAAGGGCTATATACATAAAACTTGGATAGAAAAGGGTAAAATGAGTAGGTAAAGAGGTGTGTTCTTGTTAAGTAATTTTTTTTTTTTTTCCAGGAAAAGGGTCCTCTTCATTTGTCTTTGAAATGGAAAATGTCCATTTAATGGTGTGCATGATGTCTTGTCCTCTAAAATAAGTATTCATTCCTTGGTGTAGTAAGAATAGAATATTAAATGATGTGCCACCATGTATACCTTTACATCCGAACACTGAAATGGAAAGTATAAGGGAGTCCTATAATGTTAGCGGCATTGGCACATTGTCTAGTTCTCTATAGAGGAAGGAGAACTTGAGTTTGAATCTCCCTCCCCCACTTAATGTTAGCAAAAAAAAAAAAAAAGAACTTGAACGTGTATGTCAGAAATGTTAAACAATGTTAGTTTTGAGAATCTAGTTTCATATTTGATGGTAGATGCTAAGATTTTGTTTGTGGTAATATGTAGGTTTTTGGTCCCTCAGCTCAACAAAGAGATCTTTATGATCAAGCAATGATTCCAATAGTACATGAAGTTTTAGAAGGCTTCAATTGTACCAAGAGGAGAGAGTTAGGGACCAAGAGGCACGAGCTAAGCAAGAGGCATGCGGACATCCTCCGTTAGTTCTAATTATATTATGCTATAATTTTTGTATTGTTATAAAACATCTTGAGTTATTGTATGTGTTGCAAACAATTATTGTATACTTGTATGAAAGGAGTTTGAATTGAATACTTGTTTTATTTTTTACTTAAGGAATGTATGGATCTTTTTTTATAAATGTGTTGTTGAAATAAATGTGTTATTCAAATGTGAGGTTTTAATAATATAATGACAGGTTACAGGTTAATATCAAAGCCATGAAAAAAATAAGGCGAAAAACACATTTTGGTCCCTACATTTTCAGCCGATTTCCGTTTTAGTCCCTAAGTTTTTTTTTTACCGCTTTTAGTCCCTTTCCTGAAAAACGCTTCCATTTTAGTCCCTGCCGTTACATCAGAAACGGATATTGCAGACGTGGCAAACGGCAAAGTTAAATAATAATAAACTAATGTCCACGTGACCTAAATTAATAATAAAAAATATTTTTTAATGCCACATCAGCATCTAAATTAAAAAAATTAATTTATTAATTTTAACTAAATAAAAAAAATTAAAAACAGAATTAAAAACTAAAAATCTTATGAATTGAGATCTAAGTGTGCCTTGAACAAGAACAACAAGAACACAAACCCAGATCCAAGAACACAAACCCAGAAATTATTTAAAAAAAAAAAAAAAAAAAAACTAATCAAAGCCAGAAATTCCAATCTCAAAGCCAACCCACAACCACCAAAATAAAACCCACAACAACCCAGGCCAAGAAAATCAACCCACAGCCACAAACCCACTAATCACTGGGTTGTTGATAATACTAAATAAGAAGCTATTTCTAACATTTAAAGTTACGATCTATGGATGAGAGAGAGAGAGAGAGAGAGAGAAGAGAGAGGACCTGTTGTGGGTTTTATTTTGGTGGTTGTGGGTTGGCTTTGAGATTGGAATTTCTGGCTTTGATTAGTTTTTTTTTTTTTTTTTTTAAATAATTTCTGGGTTTGTGTTCTTGGATCTGGGTTTGTGTTCTTGTTGTTCTTGTTCAAGGCACACTTAGATCTCAATTCATAAGATTTTTAGTTTTTAATTCTGTTTTTAATTTTTTTTATTTAGTTAAAATTAATAAATTAATTTTTTTAATTTAGATGCTGATGTGGCATTAAAAAATATTTTTTATTATTAATTTAGGCCATGTGGACATTAGTTTATTATTATTTAACTTTGCCGTTTGCCACGTCTGCAATATCTGTTTCTGATGTAACGGCAGGGACTAAAATGGAAGCGTTTTTCAGGAGAGGGACTAAAAGCGGTAAAAAAAAAACTTAGGGACTAAAACGGAAATCGGCTGAAAATGTAGGGACCAAAATGTGTTTTTCGCCAAAAAATAAAAACAAAAAATAAGTTTTAGCGACGAATTTTTTCATCACAAATATAGTAACAAAAAATTGTTTTAGTGACGAAAATTTTCGTCGCCATATATGCCTGGATTTTCTTTAAAATGGTTTTAGTAACGAACTTTTTCGTCACTATATGTACCCGAACATAGTTTTAGTGACGAAATTATTCGTCACTAAATATGATTTAATAAACTAAAGTGTTTTTAGTGACGAAATATTTTCATCACTAAATAGTGTTTTTAGCGAGGAAAACATTTAGTGATGAAACGTTTTCGTCGCTAAAAGTTTTTTTTTTTTTTTTAAATCAAATCGGACTTTTAGTGACGAAATTTTTCGTTGCCAGGACTTTTAGTGATGGGGTTTTAGTGACGAAATGAGTTCGTCACTAAAAGTCCAATTTTGTCACTAAAGGTCCTTAGTGACGAAAAACTGGACTTTTAGTGAATCGTTACTGAAAATACATTTTGTTGTAGTGTGTGTATAGTTTTAAAATATAAAAAAAAAAAAATTAAATTTAAACATTTTATGTAGGAAAGAGTAATTGAAACCTGATCATCTTTATATTTTCTTACATTAAAAGAGTATAAAAGGCAATGTAATTAATCCAATATTGTACTTGTCAAAATACATCATTCAAAATAATGTAATATTGACAAAAAATATACTAGGAATATATTGAACCTAACCCAAATCTTAATATTGACAAAAATTACACTAGGAATATATTGAACCTAACCCAAATCTTGGTGTAGGTTTCTAGATGTGCTCAATGCTTTATCTATACCATGTCATCTGATTAATTGGCAATGCTCTATGAGTAGGTACAAGTAAGCACGATACCTGTTAGGACAGTACGAGGGTGTGCAAAGGCAATAGTGAATAGTGCTTGCAAGGGAGAGAGGTACTTGACAGAGCCAGCCTGGTTCAAGGTCACCTAATTTTGGAAGGTGTTTTTACCTGAGGTGATCGAGTGGAGTTATCGATTGATGTATATCAATAGGCTAGGGACTTCACACAAGCAAGCTCCCAGCAAGAAGATATTGGATCTCTTGGGTGCCAAGAACATTATTTATCCATCTACAATTGACAACCCTGAGATAAAAAAGACTAAAATGAAGGTTGTTTTATGTTCTAGGAGGTTGAATCTAGTGAAATCAATCTCTTTATTTATGTGTGTTTTATCATCTGCGTGCTTGTAGGTTGTGTAACTTGTGTGTAGTACCCCACCTATTTTGTTTTTATTTTGTCTCTTAAGATTAAGAGAGAAAGGGAAAGAACAAAGATTGTATTTGCAAGAACTCTATATTACATGTATATTATATATGCCTATTTCTCATACATATACAAATGATCTCTATAAATATGTAAAAGAAATTGGTTTGCGAAGGGTTATTGATTGTGCTTGACTTAAAGATAAATTAATAATCTTGGATTCAAGGCATAAAAAAGAGTTATGTACAAACAAGATGGCCAAAATAGCCAAATACCATGTTTTGGCAAAATTTGTGGCAAACTAGCACTATTTCGGAAATATTTAGCAATCTACCACTTTTTTAGTACTCAAGTTTCACAAAATCGAGTTCTAAATAGTACTCGAGTTCAATGAACTCGAGTTCAATGAACTCGAGTTCCTAGGTGAGTTGCCAGCGTGTCACTGCTGACCTGGAATTTGAGGAATTAAAAAAACAATGTGGTACTCAATATTGTGGAAATCGAGTACTTCTTTATAGTACTCAAGCTTAACAAAGTTGAGTACTTTGTTTTTTTTTTTTTTTTTTCTACTTTTTGTTTCATACAAAACTTTTACTATTTCATCTTCAACTGTTTGTGATTGTTGTGTCCACCAAACTAAGTACAGTGTCTAGACTTGAAAAAGTTCATGTGCAAGTAACTGGAGTTGCAGTTAGTTAAGCACAAAGTAGTCTGGCAGTAACTATTCACTAAAGGTGCCCATGAGATGTTAGGAAGTCCTTAAGATGCAAAATGACCCTTACACTGGATAACAACTAAACAAAGGACCGAATGGCAGAGGTCTTATTGAGTATACTTGTTGAGAAATTTAGACCCCAGTTGGTATAATTAACAAGTTTTAAACTCAAGTTGTTAATTAGATTTATTATGAATAAACCTTATTAAAACAAACGAACATCAATATCATGCAGAGTGGAAAAGTAAATAAGACAAGATATGATGACCTAGGAAAACCAATGAAACAAACTAGTTTCGTCACAGTAAAAAAGCTAGGGGGAAACCATCCCAAAAAGCAATCCACTATAATAAAGAGAAGTTTCAAATCTAGTACAAAACCTTTGTCCCTAGACTCTACAATCCTCGTACATGAACTTACAACAGAAACCTTTTACCGCTTCAGAACCTCTGAACTCTTCAATATATGAACGCCACCCTTTTTGCATTGATCCCAGTATATGACTAACCAATGATGCATGGCTCCCAGTACGTGACTAACACACCAACTTGAAGAAGATTGTTGGCTACAAAGTTCTTCACTTCATCAACAATGAAGATCAAAAAGCACTTGGTTACAAAACTTTAAGGCGTAAAGACGCAGTAGCTTCCTTCAAAGAGAATAAGGCATCGATCACCTTTTGCATATGTTCTTCTTGTATTCTCTTATGTGACGACTTCTAAAATAAGCCTTATATATGTCTAGGGTTGTGAAAAAAGAAACCTTACACAAATACATAAGCATGGGCGAAAATCAAATCTGAAAATTCTAATTTCGTAATTCTCGATAGATAGTATCTGTTGAGCAGCTGTCAAGACCTCGATAGATAACTATCTATCAGGAATCTGTCCAGCTTTAATGAACAGCCCTTCTTCACTTGTTTCTTAGATAGATTTGCATGGCTTCAATACTAGACTTGAACTCTTGTTTTTTGAAGTATTAAACACATCCTAGATCTACCCAATTACAAGTAAAGTGCATTTTGTCAAAGGATTAACCAATTCTATTTTGACATATGTTCTTAACATCAAATCACATATGTCCTAACAATCTCCCATTTTGGCAATCCATGACAAAACCACAACAAACAAATGAACATATGAGAGAAGTCATAAATCACTCAACTCATACTCACTTGTTGAATTACAATAAAATCTATCCTAACACAAACTCTTGAAAAACTTTGCAAGAAGAGATTTTATGGCAAGAAGACTTTGACAACTTGTATTTCTGAAACACTTCAAACAAAACTCATCACGGCATCTTAGTGGGAAACAGAAATAAAAGATTGCATACAATAGAAACATGTGTATAAAGAGAGAAAAGAAACAACACATGTAGAGATAGGTGAAGAAAACATACATCATTATATATATATATATATATATATATATATATATATCAAAGATAAGCACAATGTATGTAAAAATGGTTACAAGATTGGTGTACAATAATAAGGAGGTAAGCACTCCCCCTAACAAGATGAAACACATCTCCCCCTTACAAAGGCATGTATTTCTCCCCCTAACATGTAGAATCTTAAAAAAAAAAAACACATTTTCTCCATATTTTCTCCCCCTTTTTGTCATGATTGACAAATGGTACAAGAAGCTAGAAAGCTTCAACCGAGAAACATAAAGATGATCAAGGGGGTATAAGGAATCCATATAAGTGCATGAATGTAATGAAACAAGATGATATGGATGACAAGATAAAAGAAAGATGCAAAACATGTGAAAAACAAGGCATGCAAGAGGATTTCGATAGATCGAGAAGCTGTCGAGCAGCTATCAAGCAGAAGCCAACCTCGATGGATCGAACAGCTATCGAGCATCTATCAAACAGACAAAAAGTTTCTCAATGGATTGAGAATCTGTCAAGAAGCTATCGAGACAAAGTCCAGAAAGCTCGATGGATTGAGATTGCGATAACTTCTGTGGAGACAAGAAGAAAAAGGTTTTCGATAGATAGCCTAGCTGTCGAGAGGTGTCCAGCAGCCATCGAGATTGCTTAAAAACAATTTTTCAAGAAGAGAAAAACACAGACATGAATGCAATCAAACATGCTACTCAACCAAAAATCCAAACAACATTTTAAGCTTTCAAAAACATCTCTCAACAAAAAAATGTTAAGCACATAGATCCAAAACACATACACACACATACTAAACACGTCTAACCAATTTTAAATTTAAAAAAGAAGTTAAGACAGTTTAGTTAGCATACATTAACACATGTATTCATTATGATGGCCAAATCACATTGTACCTGCACATGTATCAAAGATAGCAAAGAATATTGCGTGTTGTGTGTGAAAAACATCACAAGATTGTATAAGTGTGTACATGTTATGACGATTTGAGATATGAGAAAATCACTTTAACTCACACACAATCATAACTGTTTGATGGGGACTATCACCTTCGAGGTATATCCTATAACTCACACATCTCCTAGAATACATGCTTGCAATCATGTATAAAGCATTTTGATTCTTTTTGCTTTTTGTTGTTCTTTGCATTCTTTTTCTTTTAAGAAAATCATGCATGAGCATATAAGAGATAGAAAAGAAATACTAATGATGTTAAGCATTTGACATTCCACATTTGCTTTGCCAAAGCATACAATGTCATTTCATGATTGGTGGGCAACAGTGGTGAGATGGTTATTTATGCCTTTCTCTTAGGATTTTCTAGTCCTTCCCGTCAAAAAGAGTGATACGAGTGTTAAGTATAAGAGATTACTTAATCTTACTCATCACAAACATAAGCCATAAAGCTCACTTGTTTAGTTGTGCATAGCGATGCTCATCTAAGTTACAAATGATACAAAATTTAGAAAACTTTGTTTCAATGGGCATCCAAGGTACACAAGTACTAATGTACACAAAGCACACACTGTTTTTGTATTTTTCTCTTTTTATTTTGAAAAACAAACAAAATAAAGACTAAACAGCCAAACAAAAACAAACAAACAACATGAAAGCATGAAAGAAAGATGTAGATGCATGAAAGCATGATTCCAAAAGCAAATAAGAAATCAAGCAAAGAGAGTCCTATTTTAGATAGAAAGAATTAAAGTATAGGATAGACAAAAAGACAATTAAGTCTTAGGCTCCTTTCTCACCCACACAGCACGAGTCTTTGGCCGTGAAGATGAAAAGGCACGTGTCCTAGTATGTCTACTAATGGACATAGAAGAATTAAAATTCTCCTGAATTTGAGTTAAAAAGCTCAAAACTTTTAATAACTCTCCAAACAAAGGTGTAGGTCATTGAGAGGAAACCTGTGACCATTTGGACACTTCCTTTTGAGGATACAACTTAAAGCAATTAGGACGAATGTGTCCAGAAACACCACAATGGTGACAAACATGAGGTCTAACAAAGGATTTAGAATTAGACAAATCAGTTATAGATTTCATACCTTTATCACTTTTCTCAGATTGGGGCACAAAGACAGTCCTTGATCCAGAAGCCGTGGAAGAGGAGGGGTCGGAGAAAACAACATATCCTTAGTTAGTCTTATCAAAACTAGGCTTTTGAGTACTCAATACCTCATCAAACTTTACACTAGACATCCTTTCTATTTAAGTTCTAGCTTGACTAAGCTCAACCTCGAGATTCTTGACCTTCTCTTCTAATGAGGTGTTTTCCATAGCAAGAGACTCAACTAACCTTGTAGTCTCATCTAGTTTGACTAACATATCAGCTTTTACAGTTTTTAGCTCATTAAGCTCTTTTCTATAAAGATGAGGAGTCTTTTCAGATTTTATAAATTCAGTGCATAGCTTATTATAGGCTTCCTGAAAGGTCATCTTCTTGGGTGATTCATCATCAGAAGAATCCTCACTATCACTATCATTAGCACTCTCCACAATCACCTTATCAGTTGTGGTAGCAAAAGACATAAAGTGACCACATTCATCCACATACTCATTAGAAGAGTCATTCTCAATATCACTCCAGGTAGCAACCAACCCTTTATCTTTTGAATTCTTGGTCTTTTCCTTCATAAGATAGTTTGGGCACTCTATCCTCATATGACCAAAGCCTTTGCACTCATGATACTGGATGAGGGGTTTCTCACTCTTAACCTTCCTAGGAGGTTTTTCCTTATCCTTTTTCCTAAATTGAAGAAGCTTGATAATCTCATTAGCTATGAAGGTTAGATCCTCATCCTCATCCTCATCCTCATCCTCATCTTTGCTTTCATCTTCATCTTCAGAGTCATCAATCTCTTCCTCTATACCCTTAAGAGCTAAGTTTCTACTCTTTCCACCTTTTCCCATTAAACCTAATCCCATCTCATAGGTTTGAAGGTTCCCTGCAAGCTTAGTTAAAGGAATTTGATCAATGTCCCTCACTTCTTCAATGTCAGTGATCTTGACATGGAATCTTTTAGGTAAGCACCTAAGGATTTTCCTAACAATTTTGGATTCTACTATAGATTCTCCAAGGTTGAAGGCAGAATTCACAATATCTTTGAGTTTAGCATAGAACTCATCAGAGGTCTCATCCTCCTCCAACCTTATTTCTTCAAAACTACTAGCGAGTCTTTGAAACTTCACAGTCTTTAGTACTGCCTTGGTACTTTCATGGGTGGTCTCAATAATGGTCCATGCTTCCTTGGCAACTTTCTTGGATGATATTTTCTTGAATTCCTCATTGCTCACCCCACAAAACAAAGCATTCAAGGCCGTACTGTTGAAATTTGCCGCTTTGATTGTTGTTTCATCCCAATCCACTGGCGCTTCCTTTGGCTTAATCCAGCCAACTTCAACAGCTTGTCATACTTGTTCACCTAGAGCCTACAAAAAAACTTTCGTACAAACTTTCTAGTACGCATAATTAGTGCCATTAAATAAAGGAGGAATCAAAAGAGATTGTCCATGATCCATGACAACGGGGGTCAAGGATCACACTCAGGAAATTAATCCAATCAGAGTGTACCCGCTCTAATACCTCTTGTTGGGAAATTTAGACCCCGGTTGATATAATTAACAAGTTTTAAACCCAAGTTGTTAATTAGATTTATTATGAATAAACCTTATTAAAAAAAAAAAAATCAATATCATGTCAATATCATGCACAACGGAAAAGTAAATAAGACAAGATATGATGATCCAGGAAAACCAATGAAACAAACGAGTTTCATAGTAAAAAACCTAGGGGGAAACCTTCCCAAAAAACAATCCACTATAATAAAGAGAAGTTTCAGATCTAGTACAAAACCTTTGTCCCTAGACTCTACAATCCCCGTAGATGAACTTACAGTAGAAACCTTCTACCGCTTCAGAACCTTTGAACTCTTCAATATATGAACGCCACCCTTTTTGCATTGATCCCAATACGTAACTAACCAATGATGCACGTCTCCCAGTACGTGACTAACACACCAACTTGAAGAAGATTGTTGGCTGCAAAGTTCTTCACTTCATCAACAATGAAGATCAAGAAGCACTTGGTTACAAAACTCTAAGGCGCAAAGACGCAGTAGCTTCCTTCAGAGAGAATAAGGCATCGATCACCTTTTGCATATATTCTCCTTGAATTCTCTTATGTGACTGCCTCTAAAATAAGCCTTATATATGTCTAGGATTGTGAGAAAAGAAACCCTACACAAATACATAAGCATGGGCCGAAAATCAGATCTGAAAATTCTGATTTCGTAATTCTCGATAGATAGTCTCTGTCAAGCAGCTATCGAGACCTTGATAGATCTGTCGAGACCTCGATAGATAGCTATCTGTCAGGAATCTGTCCAGCTTTAATAAACAGCTCTTCTTCACTTGTTTCTTGAACAGATTTGCATGGCTTCAATACTAGACTTGAACTCTTGTTCTTTGAAGTATTAAACACATCCTAGATCTATCCAATTACAAGTAAAGTGCATTTTATCAAAAGATTAGCCAATTCTATTTTGACATATGTTCCTAACATCAAATCACATATGTCCTAACAATACTGTTGTAAAAGTGCTGCGTAAAAAGAAATGATAAGAGTTGGTAATTTGATATGATTCTAAACAAAAAAATGAAAAGAGTTGGTAATTTTATTTGATGTTTATAATCAGGGATCAACAAAGACACATATGGATAGGACCTTTCAATTCATCAATGTTAGAAGCCATGACATGACTGCACTTAGTCCTCACTTTCTCTAGGACTTCACTTCTTGCTCATTGCCCGAATGGCCTCCCCTTTTTTTCTTCATCTTTTCCGTTTTTTTTCTTCCTTTCACACTCTTAACATCAAATCACAATAAATGCAACTCACTTGCCTTGACTTTGCTATAGCCACTTTCTTTTTCCTTCAGCTCTCCCTTAGGCCGAATAGCCTTAATGCATCAGCCCCTTTCTTTTCTTCTTTTTCTCCTCAGCGTGTCCAACACACCTAAGTCACTGCCCAAGAAAAAAATAGGCTGACTTTTGTGGCCTGTCCAACCACCTCTTTAATGAGGTGTTTTATCAAGTATGGGCTGGACCTACGGTGCTATGATGCACCCAACATGGTTATCACAAGCAGTTGAAGATGAAATAAGTAAAAGTTTTGTACGAAACAAAAAGTCGAAAAAAGAAAAGAAAAGGAAAACAAGGTACTCGACTTTATTAAGCTCAAGTACTATAAAGAAGTACTCGATTTCCGCAATATCAAGTACCACATTGTTTTTTTAATTCCTCCAATTCCAGGTCAGTAGTGACACGCTGGCGACGCACCTAGTATCTCGAGTTCACTGAACTTGAGTACTATTTAGAACTCAATTTTGTGAAACTCGAGTACTAAAAAAGTGGTAGATTACTAAATATTTCCTAAAACAGTGCTAGTTTGCCACAAATTTTGCTAAAACATGGTATTTAGCTATTTTCACCCAAACAAGGTAATATCAATAGGGAATTCTAGTTAGCTCAATTGATAAAATTTCTAATTGTTGAATAAAAGATCTAATGTTCAATCCCTGCCTATACCAAAAATTAATTGATATCTTGGTCTGATAATAAAGGGTTATTATCAGTAGCAAACGACATAAATTGAAATTCACTCAAAAAAAGATAATATGAATCTACACAAAACGGCTGATTGATGTCTTGGTCTGATAATAAAGAACTATCATCAGGAGTGAACGCCATAATTTGAAACTCACTCAAAAAAAGATAATATGAATAGGTGCATACATGGCACGTTAACATTGTGCGAAGTTTTTTTTTTTTTTTTTTTGGTTTGGTGATTTGAGTTGGTCGATAACAAATTTTGTTTTTGTTATAGTAAATCAATAAAATCATGTAATTAACTCAAGTAAAAGAAATTTATGGTATAGCACTTAACTAACTATATTTAAGTCGTCTTTTTTTTTTAAACATTCATAACCATAAGTCTCACACGCACAATTCAGCCTACACATATACACCCACTTATCAGCCCTTGCCTCTCTCCCCAACCGGTCACTGCCTCCAAGTATCCTGCTAGTGGTCATGGGCATAGCTACATACACTGCCCTCCCAAAATTATTGAAAATTTCTCTATATTATATATAAATATTTAACATTTTAATAATTTAGCCTACAAAATAGGAGCTGGCCTCCACTAATATATGAGTTAGTTTAATGGTACTCTTAAAAAAAGAATTGTCCAATTAGTTTAGTAATTAGAGAGAAGGTATTTTGTTTTTTATTCTCAAATTATTTTTTTATTGTAAAATTTGTTTTAGGGGGGCCTTGGCTCCATCCCCCAAAAATTTAAAAATTTCTCTATACTATATATATAAAAAATATTTTAATAACATTATCTTATAAAATAGGAGATGGCTCTCAAAAATATATGTGAGTTAGTCTAGTAATGCTCTTAAAAAAAGAATTGTTTATTTAGTCTAGTAGTTATAGAGAAGGTATTTTGTTTCTCTCAAATTCATTTTTTATATTATAAAATGTGTTCTTGAATCTATTAAAGTTTTGAATTATTCACGCCTTTGAAAACTTCAATAGTTTAATTGATTTTTTTTATTCAATTTAGTAGATAATTTGGTAATTTATATTGAAATTGAAAATTCTTATTTCAAAAAAATTGTCTATTTAGTCTAGTAGTTATAGAGAAGGTATTTTGTTTCTCCCAAATTCATTTTTTATATTATAAAATATGTTCTTGAATGTATTAAAGTTTTAAATTATTCACGCCTTTGAAAACTTTATTAGTTTAATTGAATTTTTTTTATTCAATTTAGTAGATAATTTGGTAATTTATATTGAAATTGAAAATTCTTATTTCACTATTAAAGTTGTTATAAAAGTATATATATATATATATATATATATATATATATATATATATATTCTATGAAAGATCGTCAATTCGTCATCGAACATAATTTTTGCCTAAGTTTAGCAGTTTATCTGCACTAATGAATTAGTTATAGTATTTAGTACTGCAACTCGAACTCAACCTTCCAAATAAAAATGTTATGGCTCCGCCCTTGCAAGTGGTGATCAAATTTGAAAAGAAAAGAGATCGCCCTTGGGTCAAGCAAGATTGGAAGTGTTTCAACTGCCCCAATTGTAATTTCAATATTGATCATTGGGTTTTGTGTAATGGAAGGATAACAAGAAAGCAATAATGGACTTTGATTCACAGCCAACTATTTTATTTTTTATTCACAGCAAACTATAATATTGATAGGATAATAGGAAACTAACTGTGATCATTGGTAATGACCTAATGATGGGGCCCCTGATCCCTTCTTTCCATCCGAAATTTCAACCATTTTTTATTATAAAAGTTTGATTTATGCGGATGGATTTGGATTTTTGTGCTTGCAATTTGCGAATCAACGATACTGAAACCTTCACAAGATAAGATTGCCTTACTATGGAGTCGGACAGTGCTCCAAATTAACTAGTATAAGGCAAACAGGTGACATCATTGATTCAAAGTTTCAAACCTGAACAGGGGACATCAGTGATTCAAAGTTTCAAACCTATACCCTGTTTGTCTTATAGTTAATCTGGAGCACTGTATGTATCGCCTAAAAAAAAAATCTCATACTATAGACTTATAGACTTATCATCATATATTCAATTCCTCTCTTTCTCTCTCTCTCTGTTATGGATTTGCTTCAAAAGTTATTGAACATTGTACTCCTTCCCTTAACTTTAACTGCCATCCTTTTCTTATTACCACCATTTCTTTTCCTCAAGTATCTGTTTTCTTTAAAAAGAAATATATGCAGTGAGAACGTGGCTAACAAAGTTGTACTCATCACTGGAGCATCTTCAGGAATTGGCGAGGTTTGTAGCAAATTATCAATCTCACACCTCTTAATCTTTGTAGATATTAACTGCCTTTTATATTATGTATTGATATTATATAATTCGGGTTCTCAGAAATGCTCATTTCTTAATGTTTTAGTTTCAACATTTTATCTATATTCACAAGAGAATTGTGGATATTAGCGCATTTGAAAATAATTAGTTATAATCATAGTAAATACAAAATCTCAAACAATAGTTAATTTACTATATTATTATGTGAGTTTGTAGCATATTGCTTATGAGTATGCTAGGAGAGGTGCTATTTTAGCCCTTGTTGCAAGACGAGAGGACCGTCTTCGAATAGTTGCAAATAAAGCACGAGAACTAGGATCTCCAGAGGTTATTGTGATACGTGCTGATGTTTCCAAGGATGAAGAATGTAAACAGTTTGTTGATGAGACGGTGAACCACTTTGGGCGATGTAAGTGTTTGATGAGTTTTTATTTTGAATTAAATTTGTTGCACATAAACTGTTTTACACAATTTTATATATATCACCAAAAACAACTAAAATTGTGACTTAAAGTCACGATTTTCAACTACTAGTTGGTTTTACTATGCTTTTTTGGAACAATAAATATATGGAATGTATAAGTTGTGAAAAAATAAAAAAAAAATGATATTCCTACTATTTGTGGAAATATTTTGGAATGTACAATTTCAATATGTGACTGGTTCATGCAACAGTGGATCATTTGGTGAACAACGCTGGAGTAACAAGAGTGGACCTTTTTGAAGATTCAACTGACATTGCTTCCATTATGGTAATAACTACCAACATGTCTTGTCCCACTTTCTGTAACTATATTGGATTAAAGTGAAGAAAAAAAAAATAGCATAGGTAATCGTTCTTCAGTGCTTATTTTTCATTCACGTCTATAATATATAATCCCAATTTTTTTGTTAAGTTTTGAGTTTCATACTTGCATTAACAGACTCCACTTTTATGTAATTTAGGATATAAATTTCTGGGGTTCAGTGTATAGCACCAATTATGCAGTTCCACACCTAAGGAAAAGCAAAGGAAAGATTGTTGTAATTTCTTCAGTTGCGGCATGGCTCTGTACTCCGAGATTAAGCTTCTACAGTGTAAGAACTACGTACGAAACCTCCTTGGCATGCCTTACTAGTTGCTCACTTCGAGATTTTCTTTTACTTATGAATCAATGATGTCTTCAGGCAAGCAAGGCAGCCCAAATATGCTTTTTTGAGTCACTGAGAGCTGAGTTTGGTCCAGATATTGGAATAACAATTGTAACTCCTGGAGTAACTGAGTCAGAAATGACGCAAGGCCAATTTTTACCAAAGGTATATTGAGAATTAAAAGAAATGAAACTTGAAAATTAATCCTTTACCAATCCAGTTTAAAACTATAAGTTGCTTTTAAATTATTTTTAATCCTCTACATTTTAAAAAATCCAAACCATCTATTTTCACCCAATTTTGGCAAGACACCATTGTCAGCAATATGTCTTGTCCAATCAGCAGAGTACATTGAATTTAAATTTTGTGCAGTAGATCACAGGTTAAATGTAACTTCACCAATATAAAAAATGTTATATTTAGTTTACAAAATTCTCACTTTTTATAAGATTTAAAAGAGGTTATGATAAGGAGTTTTACCCTCAATTATTTGTTTAGAGAGTTTGATTCCCGAACTCAAACTCATTGCTTTGGGTGTAAGGCACTTGCCATCACACCAAATCTCGATCTCTAGTAACCTCATATATATATATATATATATATATATAGGACCCTATGGCTTGGGTACAAAACTTTACATAGTCCTATATATTGACCGAGAACCTTAACTTGTAATAATCCCTACTACATATAATGGAAAATGCTAAAAATTACAAAATCTCTTTAAAATACTGATAAACGAAACGAACATGACGATAAATATGATCGATACCATTTAAATAATATTATAGTAAATATCTTAATAACTTTTTTTTATAAGACTTATGTAATAAAACTTATAATATTTCTAACATAGCTTCTTTTTTTCTTTTTTCCTTTTTTTTGGCTGCATAAAGAGGGAAGAACTTATATGTAATTTCTACTCATAACTTAGCCATTATGTAACTTCTAGTCTCTCAAAACAAAATTGATTTTTTTTTTTTTTTTTTTTTTTTCATTTCTGAATGGTGGTATTTGCTTATAGATTGAAATGCCTTGGATGCCAGTTGAGTCAACAGAGAGGTGTGCCAAAGCAATTGTGGACAGTACTTGCAAAGGAGACATGTACTTGACTAAGCCATCTTGGATGAGGGTGGGATTTTGGATGAGGGTCTTATGTCCTGAAGTTTTTGAGTGGTGTATGCACTCAATGTTAGTCAATCGCCCATGCACTCATCAAAACAAAGACCGCTAGCTGAAACATTAGTGTTTTAAGCCAATAAATTGTAAGCAGAATTAATGGAGAGCTCGCTATGATTTAGACTGGATCTGGAAGGCTTTATTATTATTTGTGCAAATAAAAACTATATTGTACTATATAAAGAGATTTATGATTATGTTCTGACCAGAATTTCTTTTTCTTTCTTTCTTTTTTGGGTATAAATTTTCAGCTCAAAATTAAAATATCATTTTGATATATTAAATAAATACCTGCGCATGAAGTACATAACGTTGTTGGAAGTCATCACACCAAATTAGATGAGTTGTTGGTTGTTGACAGTTATGTTAGGACATATGTGTATTACGTTAAGAACATATGTCATTTAAAATTGGCTTATCTTTTGATAAAATGCACTTTACTTATAATTGGGCAGATCTAGGATGTGTTTAATACTTTAAGGAGCAAGAGTTCAAGTTCAAGTATTGAAGCCGTGCAAATCTGCTCTAGAAACAAGTGAAGAAGTGCTGTATTTTAAAGCTCAACAGCTAACTTGATAGATGGTATCTATCGAGGTTTAAAAGGCAATTCTGGCCCGATGCTCGACAGCTTCTCGACAGATAAACTATCTATCGAGATTTATGAAAATCAGTTTTTCAAATCTGATTTCACGCATATCCATGTGTATGTGTTTAGGCTTTCTTTTCTCACGACTCTAAACATATATAATGATTGTTTTAAGGGCCGTCAACTGGTTGTTGCACTTGTTGTTACAAGCATACTGTGACCGGAGACAAAGTTGCCCTAGTTCATCTTTCTATTGAAGAAGTTGCTGTGTTTGTAAGCCGTAGGGTTTTGTAACCAAGGAGTTTCGTGATCTTTATTATGTTGATGAACTAAAGAAATTTGCAGCCAACATCCTTCTCAAGTTGATGGTTAGTCACGTACTTGGATTCGTGCATCGATTGGTTAGTCACGTACTAGGAGCCGTGCATTGAAAATGAGAGATTGTCACTACAGAACAAGTCCAATTGTGTATCGAGGTAAGAGTTCAACTGTAGGTTGGTATTTGTAAGATTGAATTTATTCAACCACCTAATTGGCTTTATTCCGTGCCAAATTTGCTTGTAATTCAGCATTTAGTAACCCTGTATTTAGGTGGGTTTGATGTAAGGGTAGTGAGTGAGATAGAGTGAAGTTTGCTCAAGAGTGTGCAAGAAAACAGAGACTCGCGGCTGGGACTCGCGGGTGACTCGCGGCTTCAAGCCGCCAGAAGCAGCACACGTGCCAAGCATGCTGGAAGGTGAACAGTCATGCCAGCTGGAGCACTACAGGACAAAACATGACAACTGGCCATACGGTTATCTCGCGACTGGATCTCGCGACTTGGTCAAGCCGCGAGGTCAAGCCGCGAGCCACCCCTGTTTTGTAAAACCTGACGTTTCACATTCCTCTCCCACTCCAGTATAAATACCCCTTTTACCCACGATTGAGAGAGAGCTTCCAGAGAGAATTTTGAGAGAGAAACCCTAAAGAAAAACAAGATTGATTCACCCACAATCTATACCTTAGAGTCTCTCCAAATTCCCCAACTCTCTTCCTCTCCATTGTCAAATCCTTGAGAGGCATTATACCAGACCTGGTTCTCACCATCATCATCATTGTGAGACAGTTGTTTGGATTTCTGGGAAGCAGTTAGGAAGGAACCAATCTTCATTGGTTGATGCTATGGTCTAGTAGCGGAATCCGGGAAGCTAGAAAAGAAAAAGGTTCGGCGCAACCTCGTTGGAGCAAGAAGCTTGGAGGGCTTAGGTGCACTGGGTAGATTAGGCTTGGAGGGTCTATTGCTGTCCATGTATCCCAACTACATTTTCTAGTGGATTATTGACCGCTTGGAGGGCGGCGGAGAGGTTTTACGCCGAGGGCTTCGGTTTCCTCTTCGATAACACATCGCGTGTTGTCTTTGTGTTTGCATCTTCCTTCCTCTCTATCTTTGCCTTTTTATTATCTGCTGTGGATTTTATTTTGTTATGGCTTAGATAGTTTTTAACCAATTTCATATTATAGCATATGTTAAGTTTCCGCACACTTGTTGTTTGACATATTGCTTGAATTGGTTAAGTTGTAAGTTGGGGGTCTAAACGTTCAAAGGTGTTTTTACACGTTTTTGAACTTTCAATTGGTATCAGAGCGGGTACACTGTTATTGGTTTCATTACCATTGTGTGATCCTTGACTCCCTTTTGAAATGGATAGGTCTCAATCCCTAAATGCACCTCCATATTTTGATGGTAGTAATTATGCCTTTTGGAAGGTTCGCATGAGAGCATTTCTATGCTCCATTGATGAATCTGTTTGGGATGCAGTTGAGAGTGGTTGGACTAGACCTGAGGCAGCCAAATCCACATGGGATAAGGCAGCACTCGCTGCATCTAATGCTAACAGTAAAGCTTTAAATGCTATTTTCTGTGGTGTGTCTCCAGATGAATTTCACAGGATTTCTCACATCACCGTTGCCAAAGAAGCATGGGAGATATTGGAAACTACCTATGAAGGCACGAAGAAAGTGAAGGACACCAAGTTACAAATGCTGACCACCCGGTTTGAGGAGCTCAAGATGAGTGAGGATGAGTCTTTTGACTCTTTCTATGGGAAGCTAAATGAGGTGGTTGTCAGTAAGTTCAACTTGGGGGAGAAAACGGAGGATTCTAAAATCGTAAGGAAGATCCTTCGATCATTGCCGGAAAGTTTTCGTGCTAAAGTGACAGCGATTGAAGAGAGCAAGGACCTAGATGACATCAAAGTCCAAGAGCTGGTCGGTTCTCTTCAGACTTATGAAATGTCGCTGCCCAATCAACGGAAGAGTAAATCCCTTGCTCTTAAGACCATTAATGAGAAGGTAGAAGTCCATGACTCATCGGAAGACGATGTGGTTGATAAAGATGTTGCATACCTTGTAAAAAATTTCCGAAAGTTCTTGAAGTTTAAGAATAATGGAAAATTTGGTGATAAAGGAAAATTCCAAAGTTCTGGAAGGGAGAAAAGGGAATTCAAAAAGAGAGATGGTAAAGAATCCCAACCTACACAAGGTGTCACTTGCTTCGAATGTAACGGGCATGGACACTTTAAGAAGGAATGTCCGAATTATTTGAAATCGAAAGGTAAAGTGTATGCCACGACATTGAGTGACTCTGATTCGTCTGACTCAGAATCTGAAGAGAGCTGTGATGGAGAGGGGAACTATTCAGCTTTTATGACCATTGCTCACGTTGAGTCTTCAGAGGAGTTGAATCTGCTTGTACAAGACCTTGGAGAACATAGTGATGATGAATCACTAGGAATTGTTGAAGAATCAGATGCTGAACAAGATGAAAGCACAGCAAATCTTCAAGAGAATTATAACTCACTCTTGGAAAAGTCGGGTGAGTACACAAGGGTGGCCAAGGCTGCTGTGAGAAAAATGAAGAAGGCAGAGGAGGACTACAAAAGTCTCCTAATCCGATATAGAGAGGCCAAATGCGAGATAGAAACTTTGAATGGTGAGTTGTCCGAAGCTTACACAAAAGTAAGATTTCTTGAGAATGAGGTTGTGCAAGCAAATGCTAAAGTAGAGAGGGTCACCACCAAGAAGCTTGATGATGTTATCTCATCTCAAAAGAGCTTTTCAGACAAATCCGGATTGGGATATACCGGAGGAAGTAGCTCATCTGGAAATGTCACTAAAGAAGTGAAGTTTGTTAAGGCTAAAGATCCAGTTGTAGCTGACCTTACTGATGAGAAACTCAAAATGGAGGAGAAGAAGAATGTGGTGAACCAACGGATGCTGAATTCCCGTAGTCAATCTGTGGGCAGATCCGAATCTCGTGCCAAGTCACGTCCACGACCACAAAGAGGTCCTAGAGTGACTTATGTGTGTCATTATTGCGGACTTCAAGGGCATACTCGACCAAATTGCCAAAAGCTGAGAGCAAAGAACAGTGCAACTCCTCAAAGGTCAGGAGGACCTAGAAATGATAGAAGAGTTTGGGCAGGTGATCAATCTAGAGATCAGAATGGTGATCCCGGAATGATGAACGTGATGAAGATGATTGGTGCATTCACCAACTGCTTGGAAAGCTTCTCACGAAGGTTTGAAAGCCCTAACTCCCGTACCCAATCCTATAAGGAAATCACCCCAAACGCAAGTGACGTGTGGGTGAAAAAGGGTACTCATGCATAAGCATTAGAACATGTCCATGCATTAATACTTCCTATGCTTTGTGACAATGTTTGTTTGTTTTTCTTGCTGTTTTTGCTATTGGTTGTTTGCTTGTCTTCTTGTGTATATTTCTTTTGTCTTATCAATCTTTTTGCTTCGTGTGTCAAAAATCCATAAATCACATAAAAAATTAGAAAATCAAAAAGCTTGATTGACTTTGTTGAGTTTTTGTCTCAAAACTTGTTTTGCCGTGTACCTTTGTGCTAATGGCTTTGTGCATTTTCGAGCATTGCTTGTCTTCATGCACTCATATCTATGTGGGAGAAATTTTGAAATCTTTGTGATTGTTGTAAATAGATCTTCAAACTTGTCATGAATGATTAGTGAATGGTTTTGTTGATCTTGAGACTTGCATAGACTTGTGTCTATATATCTTCCCACTCTTTATTTTTGTTTTTGCTAAAAAGAGCTCACCAAATGTAAATCTCCAAATGAAAAGAGATATTGAGCTGCAAAAGCCTGTCGCACATACTAGTATTCGACTAGGAAAAAGGGAAAGCGACCAAAAATTAAAGAGAAATGTTTTATTCAAAAAGCCAAAGGCTTGTTCATCAAAAGGAAATGTCAACTATCACTCTCACAATGAGAGGTGATTGCCTCAAAAGATCAAATGTTGATTAATAGTGGAGTCAAATGTAAAGCTCCAAGTTATTTTATCAAGTTTTTGTGGGAGGTCATATATACATTCTTCTATAATTGAGATGGGTCACATAATCTAGTGCTAATTGTGTATGTCTTGGTTGAATTGATCATTGAAGCTTCACATTAGACTAAGGACTATCTCATTGTTGATATCCACACACAACACACAAGTTTATGTTCAATAAATGCCATATTCATTTGTGTGATTGTACTTGATAAAATGTGTTTTCACATGCTCAATCTTTGTTAAATCAAGCACAAAAAGATTTTTGAGTGTTTTAGGTGTTTTTGGAAAGTATTTTGGTTGAAAAATCTGAAAATTTCAAAACTCCAGTTTTGCCCTGTTTTGGCGGCTCAGTCGCGGGTATTTCAAGTCGCGAGCCTCAGTCGCATCTTCGCTGGTCATTTTTGGCGACTTGTTCGCGAGTGAAAGGTCCAGTCGCGAGGTTATTCAGAGATTTTCGCGGCTCATCTCGCGACTCTTTCGCGGGTATACCTTCCAGTCGCGAAAAACACTTAGAAAATTTTTTCAAATTTTTATCCTTAAGTGCTTTGGCGGCTTGATCTGGCGACTGTGTGGCGACTTAATCAAGTCGCGAAAATCGCGTGTTTGGCAGAAAAAGGAGCAGTTTTTAAATCTTTTTCAGTTTTCCCTCGAACTTTAGTAACTGTTCATTTTCTCTCTAAAATATCTCCTTTCCAAACACTCAGTGAATCCATTTTCAAACCCCATTGGTGCTTCATTTCTTCTCCAAATCATTAAGAAAAGGTATGGGTTTTACTTTCTCAATCTCATTTTTCCCTTTTCCTGCATATTTTTGTTACTGTTTGGATTGATATTGTGTTCGAAATTCTTCTCTCATTGTGTAATGGGTTTGGCGTGTCTTGCTTGTTATTGCTCTCATCTGTTTTTATGTAGAACGGTCACAATGTGTTTTTCATTGCTCTGATATTTGCCTATTTGTGTGTCTGACAATCGTTTCTTACATGGGTTTGGTGTTTATTTAATTTACTCATTTCTCTTGCTTGAGTATTGATGTTGGATTTCGGTATTGGTTACTAAGTGTTTATGATATCATAATGTGTGTCTCTCAACCATGTGGCCTAGTATAGATGATTTGTTTCTTCTTGCTGAAATATTATCCATTGTTCATATATCTTGTGGAGTGTTTTTATGTTATCAGTTTTCAATGTTCGAATGCTGTATCCGTTTGCATATCATGGTCATGGTAACCTGTCTAATTGACAGTTTTGTCAGTTGTTGACATTCATTTTGTGCTCCTTTGTTTTGATTGGAAGTTTGGTTGGGTCTACACTATCTTCAGTTTGTATTTATGAGTTGGATTTTTTTACTGAATCTTGTTGACATTCATCTTGTGTGGTACTGCTGTTGGTTCTTTGCTATGGGCCTGTTATCTTGCAGATGTCTCGTCGATCTTCCAGGGGTAAAGGCGTTGTTGCTGACGAACCAGCAACACCAGTTGCTAAAAGGACTCGACTATCATCTCAAGCATCTCAAGATCCCAATAAGGATAGATTCAGACTTCCGCTTAACTCTCACGTCTACTCAAACGTGTTTGACAAGTCAACCATTATAGTGGAACGGGTGGTGGAGTTTAACACCTTAGGGACCACTTTCATCCCTCGAATCTTTGAGAAACGAGATTGGGCAAACCTATTCGGGAACTTTGATGATCCAATGGATGAGCTGGTCAAAGAATGCTTCTCCAATGCAACTGATCTTGGACCTCAACTCATTTTCTGGGTCAGAGGAACGCAGTTTAGTGTTTCCCCAGACTCCATTGCAGATCTTCTCGGTATCACCAGACCGCAGAATGTGAATATAACTCCTTACGATGATCGAACTCCAGAAGTTGGAGAAATCCTACAAATCCTAGGATCCGATCATGAAGTATCCAGTGCAGGAACATCCATCAGCACTGCAAAGTTTGCACCAGAACTGACCACACTGAAGTTGATCATGTTCACCAATCTCTACCCACTGTCCAACACTACATTCATCAATCTTGGGAGAGCTCTATTCCTTTGTGATCTTATTACTGGAGCCCCCATTGATATATGTGCTCACATCTACTACACCTTGAGGAAGACCGCTTGTCGAACTGCAGCTCGAGGAATCATCCCATTTTGCAGTCTAGTCATGAAGCTCATTCTACGTGAAGGCATTACTCCCCCTGCAGATGGAAAGATGTTGTCCCGTCAGCGTCCTATTTCCATGGTCACTCTTCAAGCTAGCAGAAGTCACTCCTCTAACACACCAAGGAGTGCTCACATCTCTCCGGTCACTCCATCTGCCCCTGACTCAGAAACACATGCACATACCACATCTACTTCACGTGCTGTTCCTGACGCTTCACCGGCTAGTATTCCGCAAGCACAGACTGCTCCTCATACTGATAGAGTCAGCAGTGCACTTGAGCATATTCAGAAACGCATTGAGGAGCTTGTGGCACTTCTCTACTCCACAAACAACCATGTACAAATGCGTCTTGAGACTATGGAGAATCAGCTAGATGCTATTCAACAAAGGTTGGACGAGAGCCTTTAGCTATTCGTGCCAAAAAGGGGGAGAGCATTCAGTAAGGGGGAGAAAGTTCAAAGGGAAGTGAGCATAAGTGTGCATAGTGATAGGGGGAGTTCTCACATACTTTTGCCATACTTTTGTTTTAAGTCTTATTCTCTAAACTAGTCTTTTATGGGTTTGATACACTGTGTTTTGGTGTATAGTTGTTTCTAACTCTTATCTATACTCTTGGTTTAAACTTTAACATATTTTGATGATGTTATTCAGGATGTTTTGTTTTCTGTACCCATGTGCTTTTGTAAGCTTTTAGGGTTTATGTTTTATGCATAGTTTGTAGGCTTTATGGTTTGTACCTTGCTAATTGCAGCCTTTATGCTATGATTGAAATCAGTACTCTGATCTAAATGTTCTGCATTTTGATACTTGTACTGTCACTCTTGTGCCTTTGTAGGATTGTTCCTAGATGCATATACCTTGTGTGTTTTGCATTGGTTGAGTGTTGAACATACAAGTGTCTTGCCTTGTGCTTGTTAACTTGTATGTCCTTGTGTTCATTCCAAGTGTGAATGAGCACTGTGATCACTACCTTGTGGTGTTCACTTGGTTGATCAAGCCATGGCTTGTTTCTTAACTCCATCTTTGCTTGATCACATATTGCCTGTTTCATATGCATTTTATAATTTTCTGCTTACAATGATCATGGTGTATTGTTGTGTTTCAGGAGTATTATGTTCATATGATTCAAGTGCCTCACAGTTTCTAGAGTTAGGTGTGAGTGAGTTTTGTTCAACTGTTCCCAACTCACATGTTAAGTCTAGAGTCTGTTTTAGGGTTTTGTCACGGAATAGCCAAAGGGGGAGATTGTAAGATTGAATTTATTCAACCACCTAATTGGCTTTATTCCGTGCCAAATTTGCTTGTAATTCAGCATTTAGTAACCCTGTATTTAGGTGGGTTTGATGTAAGGGTAGTGAGTGAGATAGAGTGAAGTTTGCTCAAGAGTGTGCAAGAAAACAGAGACTCGCGGCTGGGACTCGCGGGTGACTCGCGGCTTCAAGCCGCCAGAAGCAGCACACGTGCCAAGCATGCTGGAAGGTGAACAGTCATGCCAGCTGGAGCACTACAGGACAAAACAGGACAACTGGCCATACGGTTATCTCGCGACTGGATCTCGCGACTTGGTCAAGCCGCGAGGTCAAGCCGCGAGCCACCCCTGTTTTGTAAAACCTGACGTTTCACATTCCTCTCCCACTCCAGTATAAATACCCCTTTTACCCACGATTGAGAGAGAGCTTCCAGAGAGAATTTTGAGAGAGAAACCCTAAAGAAAAACAAGATTGATTCACCCACAATCTATACCTTAGAGTCTCTCCAAATTCCCCAACTCTCTTCCTCTCCATTGTCAAATCCTTGAGAGGCATTATACCAGACCTGGTTCTCACCATCATCATCATTGTGAGACAGTTGTTTGGATTTCTGGGAAGCAGTTAGGAAGGAACCAATCTTCATTGGTTGATGCTATGGTCTAGTAGCGGAATCCGGGAAGCTAGAAAAGAAAAAGGTTCGGCGCAACCTCGTTGGAGCAAGAAGCTTGGAGGGCTTAGGTGCACTGGGTAGATTAGGCTTGGAGGGTCTATTGCTGTCCATGTATCCCAACTACATTTTCTAGTGGATTATTGACCGCTTGGAGGGCGGCGGAGAGGTTTTACGCCGAGGGCTTCGGTTTCCTCTTCGATAACACATCGCGTGTTGTCTTTGTGTTTGCATCTTCCTTCCTCTCTATCTTTGCCTTTTTATTATCTGCTGTGGATTTTATTTTGTTATGGCTTAGATAGTTTTTAACCAATTTCATATTATAGCATATGTTAAGTTTCCGCACACTTGTTGTTTGACATATTGCTTGAATTGGTTAAGTTGTAAGTTGGGGGTCTAAACGTTCAAAGGTGTTTTTACACGTTTTTGAACTTTCAGTATTAGGTACTGGAATTCCTTTACTTGTAACCGCTTGTTGTGATAATAGTGGATTTTCGAGAGTGGTGACCTTAAATTCACATGATGAGGTTTTTGCCTTTGAGGTTTTCCCCATTCGTAAACAAATCACCGTGTCAACTTTATTTTCCGCTGTATATTAACTTAGTTGGTGATTTGTTTGTGCTACCATGCGTATTGTATGTTAATTAATTAACTTGGTTACTTAATTGGTTAATTTATCACAAGGGGTCAATACATTCTTGGCCTATCAAGTTATACTATACCAACCAAATCATTTCACTATAAATGCCTTAAACTTAATTGTTCTATTAGGAGTTTGGAATAAAGTATATAAACAACTTTTTATTCATATGGATACGCTTCATGCTGTTTTTTTTCCCTGCAAAATAATTACATAAATCTTTTGTTGAAATATATTTTTCCTTAAAATTTAAAAATTAGGAATCTTGTCCCTGAGAATTTTGAAGGATATCAATTTTTATTTTGTCTTTCATCCTTTGCTATCCAAAGATATGTCAATATAATTGATCCTCCTTAACCCTAATACCCAACTCCTTTGGTAATATAGGTAAGCCTTTATGGAGTTTAAAGAAGAGTTTTGACAGCTCTATCTACTTCTAGTCCCCTCCTCCCTTTGGAATTTAAGGCTCAAACATGTAACAACCTGACAAAGATAAGACCATATATCCTCATATCTTCAATTTCTCTCTTGCCACCCGCTATCCATCACAGCAAAGATGTGGATTTGCTACACAAGTTCTTGAACATCGCAGTGCCTCTCTTGATGCTCATTGCATTCCCTTTTTTTATGCCCCCATTTCTTTTACTCAAGTTTCTTTCTTTCTTAAAAAGATCCATATATAGTGAGAAAGTGTCTGAGAAAGTAGTACTCATCACTGGAGTATTTTCAAGAATTGACAAGGTTTGTATCAATGTCACACCATCTAATCTTTGTAGACTTTTTACATGGCTATTTATATTATATAATTTAGGTTCCTTGACAGTATCTTTTGATATGGAATTTGTTATGATCATAATTGTTTATTTCAAGTGTTTAATTATTATTATTTTATTTATATCTGTTAGAATTGTTGTTGATATTGTGAGTGAGAGAGAAGAAAAAGAAAACTGGAAAAAAAAAAGAAAAAAAAAAGTGATTTGGCTTGACTGTTTACGTTGACATTAGTGTATATATATAATCCTTTGTTAAGTCTAGAATAACTTAGATCGTAGTACTTACATTACGTGTACTCGTGTAGGATTATGATTATTTTTATTTCTTTATAAGTACATTAACCTACAATGACTTTTAATACTTTGGACCATTTTATCTTTAACAACATTCATGAGGATATGGTAAACGAGGTACTCCTTGACAAGGACATTGAGAGACAGATCGATAGGTGTGAAGAAATAAGGAAGAAAGAAGAATAATCTGGAAGGGAAAAGAGATAAGAAACATTTGTGAATGAGAAAAAAAGATAAAAAGGTGAAAACAAAAAACAGGTAAAGATAAACTAATGTGGAGAGGACAAAACAAGAGGACAAAACAAATAGGGTCTATAAAAAATAAGGGAAAATTGTTTGGGGTTGGGTAAAGGGCTGGGTTATGATATGGAATTAAATTTATACGATAGTATTTGGTTGAGTCAGAAATGACCAAAGGCAAGTTCTTATTGAAGGAAGGCAAAATGGAAGTCGATAAAAGACTTGAGAGATGTAAGTTATTGGCTTTATTACTTATTCCCCTCTCACCGTGTCACATAATTAGCATATATACCCTTCTTAGGTGACAGGATAAAGTTCTATCTATACATGTAGTTTTGTTTTTTCGGTTAATATTATACTAGATAGCTAAACTTAGAGTAGTATTTTCAAAATCTCAGCATTATATACTTTTTATTGTTCTTAACCCGTTTGCCCAAATTTTATGTTAATTGAAAGTTATTTACTATTCAGTCAATAAACTTGTATGTTTACTATGTTGTGTATAATTTTAAAATTTAAAAAATAATAATAATAATTTAAACATTTTATGGAGGAAAGAGTAATTGAAACCTGATCATCTTAATATTTTCTTACTTTAAGAGCATAAAAGGCAATGTAATTAATCCAATATTGTACTTGTCAAAAAAACATCATCCAAAATGATGTAATATTGACAAAAATTACATTAGAAATATATTGAACCTAACCCAAATATTGGTGCAGGTTTCTACATGTGCTCAATGCTTTATCTATAGCATGCCATCTGAATAATTGGCAATGCTTTATGAGTAGGTACAAGTAAGCACAAATATTGGTGTAGGTTTCTACTGAACAAATGAGAAACTGATCTAGAGAATTGAGAGAATATTCTAGCAGAATACTTTGATATTTTGCATAGAACTAACAGAATGAATTACATTATGAGAATTGGTTTTGATTATATACATATAGAGAGAGAGAGAGATTAACAAACTAAATTCTGTTGTAACAAACTTAACAGCTTAATCACACGTGCTTAATAGTATATAGAATCCTAACTAACTGCCTCATCCTTCAACGTTGCGTTTTACATCTCCCTTTAAGTGATACGGTGCGTTTCATGGCTTAATGACTTAACACTGAAAAACTGGAGTCAAACGACACCGTTGCACAAGCTTGCTTCATCAGGCACCAGCGACATCAGTGCTAGCTGCATCATCGTGCTGCTGCTGCTGCCATCAGTAGTAGTTGCATCAGTATGCTCCCGCTGCTCTACATCTACATGTGCTCAATGCTTTATCTAACCATGCAATCTGAATAATTGGCAATGCTTTATGAGTAGGTACAAGTAAGCATGATTCCAGTTGGGACAGTACAAGGGTGTGCAAAGGCAATATATAGTGAATGGTGCTTGCAAAGGAGAGAGGTACTTGACAGAGCCATCTTGGTTCAGGGTCACGGGTCACCTATTTCTTTGTAAGAACTTTATATTATGTGTATTATCTATGTCTCTAGAGTGGGCTTCACTATAGATGTAACTGATGCAATTGTCTAAGACCCCCAAATAAAAAAATATTTCCACTTGTAAAAAAAAAATTATATATATATTTACACACAAATATAATATATTTATTTATATGTTTTAATTAATATTTTTTTGTTAATCCTTTTATTGGTCAATAGAATGCATCAAAAAGGCCCTATTGTATCACTATTTCAAAATTTATTTTTTAATCTGCACATTGCCACTACACACACAGTTACAGGACAGCACACTGGCACACATGTACTGCACAAAGGCCATAGCCACACCACAGCTCACAGCTGGCCGACTAGCTCGCACACACTAACCCACAGCCTACACTCAATCTCAATGTATACTCATAGCATAGGCACACACCCACTGCATTGTACACAATATCTTTTAGACTTGTACTTTTTTACTTTATCAATTATTATAAGTTATCACACTAATTAATAATTTGATGTATTTTATTTCAACCCATTTGTATTATAGTAATACTACTCATTTATTGTACTTAATTATCCAAATAGATGAAAACACTCCAATTAGTGTGCATTTAGATTGCATATTTTGGCTGAAAGTCTACGTTTGCATTTGAAAAAGTGGGACCCACGGCTATAATTAGTTGAAATTATTTTGTTGAAATTATTTGCTACAGTGGTATCCAAACATAATTTGCTACCGTGTTTTCACTCTAAGCGGTCCTACTGTACTATCCTGCGTCGAGGCTGAGAATGAAAATTATTTTAAAATTATTTGCTACAACGTTTTCAATTTTCAGTTTTTAGTAAAATAAGCGATATCTAAATAGGGCCTTAATATACTTAATTATTTAAAAAGGCTAGATTCTTTTCCAAATGCATATATTACTTATAAAATATTATAAACAATACATGTTACAGTTGTATCCGTAGAAAAAAGTTTTTCAAAACTAAAATTAATAAAATCTTATTTAAGGGTTCAATACCTGTTACGGTTGCTTATAAAATCTTATTAATAAAGAACTATACTTAAATTGTCTTTTTTTAGAACACTCATAACCATAAGTCATATACTCACCTAATTCATCCCCCACAGACACAAACACTCATATCTTGTCCTCACACACACTTAGCAGCCCTTGTCCTTCTCACCCCAATCAGCCACCGAAAGAACTATATTTAAATTGTCATTTTTAAATCATTCAGCTAACCCACGCACTCATGTCTTGTCCTCTCGCCAGTCCGCGCTGCCTTCAAATATCCGACTCATGGGCGGAATTACATACATGGCCCTCTAAAATTTTTGAAAATTTTTCTATGCAGTATATAAATATTTAATATTTTAATAATTCAGCCTACAAAATAAGAGCTAGCCCCCACTAATATATGAGTTAATTAATTTAATGTTACTCTTAAAAAAAGAATTGTCTAACTAGTAGATATAGAGAAGTATATTTATTTTTCTTAAATTCATTTTTTTATTATATCCTTGTATCTGCTAAAGTTTTAGATCATTCACATTTTTTACTCAATTTGATAGATAATTAATTTGGTAATTTATATTAAAAATGACTAGAGTTTCTTGTCTAATGAATTAATACCACAACTCCACATTCCAAATAAAAATCTTAATATTGGATTATATTATTTTATTGTTCTTAACCCATTTGCCCAAATTTCATATTAATCGAAAGTTATTTACTGTTAAATCAATAAGCTTATATGTTATGTATAATTTAAAAATTTTTAAAAAATTGAAATTTGAATATTTTATGGATGAAAGAGTAATTGATACTTGATCATCTTAATATTTTGTTACATTAAGAGTATAGAAAGCGATGTAACCCAATATTGTGATTGTCAAAAATCATCATTTAAAATAATGTAATATTGACAAAAATTACACTAGGAATATACTGAACCTAACCCAAATATTGGGGTAGGTTTAGGTTTCTAGATGTGCTCAATGCTTTATCTATAACATGCCATCTGATTAAGTGGATATGCTTTATGAATAGGTGTAAGTAAGCACGATACCTGTTACGACAGTACGAGGGTGTGCAAAGGCAATAGTGAATAGTTCTTGCAAGGGAGAGAGGTATTTGACAGAGCCAGCTTGGTTCAAGGTTTCTGAAAGTTCAAATAGTGTAAAAACACCCTTGAACGTTTAGACCCCCAATTTACAAATTAACCAATTCAAGCTTTATGTCAAACAACTAGTGTGCGGAAAATGAACATAAGCTATAATATAGAATTGGAAAAAGTATCTAAGCCAAATTAAAATCACAACCCACAGCAGATAATAAAAGGCAAAGATAAAAGGGAAGGAAGATGCAAACACAAAGACAACACGCGATGTGTTATCGAAGAGGAAACTGAAGCCCTCGGCGTAAAACCTCTCCGCCGCCCTCCAAGCGGTAAACAATCCACTAGAAAATGTAGTTGGGATACATGGACAGCAATAGACCCTCCAAGCCTAATCTACCCAGTGCACCTAAGCCCTCCAAGCTTCTTGCTCCAACGAGTTTGCGCCGAACCTTTTTCTTTTCTAGCTTCCCGGATTCCGCTACTAGACCATAGCATCAACCAATGAAGATTGGTTCCTTCCTAACTGCTTCCCAGAACACCAAACAGCCCTCTCACAGTAATGGATATGGTGAGAACAAGGTTTTGGTAAAAAGCCTCTCAAGGGTTTGGCAATGGAGAGGAAGAGAGTTGAGGAATTTGAAGAGACACTTATGTAAAGATTGTAGATGAATCAATCTTGTTTTACTCTAGGGTTTCTCTCTCAAAATTCTCTCTGGAAGCTCTCTCTCATTTATGGGTATAAGGGGTATTTATACTGAGGTGAGAGGAGAATGTGAAACGTCAGGTTTTTCAAAGCAGGGCTGGCTCGCGGCTTGGCCTCGCGACTTGACTGAGTCGCGAGATCCAGTCGCGAGATAACCGTATGGCCAGTTGTCCTGTTTTGTCCTGTAGTGCTCCAGCTAGCATGACTGTTCACCTTCTGGCACGCTTGGCACGTGTGCTGCGTCTGGCGGCTTGCAGCCGCGAGTCACCCGCGAGATCAAGCCGCGAGTCTCTGTTTTCTTGCACACTCTTGAGCAATCTTCACTCTATCTCACTACCCTTACAACAAGTCCACCTAAATACAGGGTTACTAAATGCTGAAATACAAGCAAATTTGGCACGGAATAAAGCCAATTAGATGGTTGAATAAATTCAACCTTACAGTTTCCTATTTCTGGAAGGTGTTTTTCCCTCGTACTATAGATCTATAGACTTATCATCATATCTTCAAGGACTCTCTCTCTCTCCCTCTCTCACACTCAAAGTTATGGATTTGCTTCAAAAGTTATTGAACATTGTACTCCTTCCATTAACTTTGACTGCCATCCTTTTCTTATTACCACCGTTTCTTTTTCTCAAATATCTTTCTTCCTTAAAAAGAAATATATGTAGTGAGAACGTGGCTAACAAAGTTGTAATCATCACTGGAGCATCTTCAGGAATTTGCGAGGTTTGTAGCAAGTTGTCAATGTCACACCTCTTAATCTTTGTAGATATTAACTGTCTTTTATATTATGTATTGATATTATATAATTCGGGCTCTTAGAAATGCTCATTTCTAAATGTTTTAGTTTCAACATTTTAATTATATTCACAAGAGAATTGTGGATATTAGCACATATGAAAATAAGTAGTTATAGTCATGGTGGATACCAAAATCTCAAAACAATAGTTAATTTACTATATTATTATGTGAATTTGTAGCATATTGCTTATGAGTATGCTAGGAGAGGTGCTATTTTAGCCCTTGTTGCAAGAAGAGAGCATCGTCTTCAAATAGTCACAAATAAAGCACTAGATCGAACTAGGATCTCCAGAGGTTATTGTGATACGTGCAGATGTTTCCAAGGATGAAGAATGTAAGCATTTTATTGATTTGGGCGATGTAAGTGTATCATGTGTTTTTGCTTTGGATTAATTTGTTGCAAACAAACTATTTTACATAGCTTTATAAATACCCTAAAAGCAACTAAAATCATGGCTTGAAGTCACAATTTTCAACTCCTAATTTGTTTTACTATGCTTTTCTGGAACAATAAATATTTTGGAAGTATAAGTTGTGAAAAAAATGATATTCCTACTGTTAGGTTTTAGATTTGTAAACTAGATTGTTTAACCTAATTAATTAACCAAGTGAATATTCATGTTTATTATTTAGATCTAGGTTAAAACAATAAAGTCATATCATGTAAAGAAACGGAAAATAAAGAACACAATGATATGATCATCCAGGAAAACCAAATAGGTAAAAAACCTAGAGAGGATTTAACTTAACTATTCTCAAGGTAAAAAGCAAATCCACTATAAAGAATCGAAGTTTACAATAAGACTTAGATCACTAACATCCTATTGCTACCACATGTAAAACTTACTAACATGACCACGTGCAAGTTCCAAATCTACGGACTCCTTCTCTATTAAGGATCAAATATGTAACAACATGACAAAGATAAGACCATCCGATCCTCATATCTTCAATTTCTCTCTTGCCACTCTCTGTTCATCATAGCAAAGCTATGGATTTGCTACACAAGTTCTTGAACATTGCAGTGCATCTCTTGATGCTCATTGCATTCCCTTTTTTTATGCCACCATTTCTTTTACTCAAGTTTCTTTCTTTCTTAAAAAGATCCATATAGAGTGAGAAAGTGTCTGGGAAAGTAGTACACATTACTGGAGTATCTTCAGAAATTGGCAAGGTTTCTATCAATGTCACACCATCTAATCTTTGTAGACTTTTTACATGGGCTATTTATACTATATAATTTAAGTTCCTTGACAGTATCTTTTGATATGGAGTTTGTTATGATCATACTTTTTTTATTTCAAGTGTTTAATTATTATTATTTTATTTATATCTGTTAGAATTGTTGTTGATATTGTGAGTGAGAGAGAAGAAAAAAAAAAGAAAAGTGATTTGGCTTGACTGTTATATATATACACACACATATAATCCTTTGTTAAGGCTAGAATAAACTTAGATCGTAGTACTTTTTTTTTTTTTTTTGATAAGAATAGATCGTAGTACTTTCATTACGTGTAGGATTATGATTATTTTTATTTCTTTATAAGTACATTAACCTACAATGACTTTTAATACTTAGGACCATTTTATCTTTAACAACATTCATGAGGATATGGTAAAAGACATACTCCTTGACGAGGACATTGAGAGACTGATCTGTAGGTGTGAAGAAATAAGGAAGAAAGAAGAATAATCTGGAAGGAAAAAGAGATAAGAAACATCTGTGAATGAGAAAAAAGGTGAACACAAAAAAAGAAGAAGGTAAAGAGAAACTAATGTGGATCGGACAAAACAAGAAGAGAAAAAAAAAAATAGGGAAAATCGTTTGGTCTTGGGTAATGGGCTGGGTTATGATATGAGTTTAAATTTATACAATAGTATTTGGTTGATTGGCCCAATTAATTACCTATACATACGTACATATATATATATATATATATATATATATATATATATATATTTAGTAAACAAGAGAATATGTGTTTATGTTTGTTTGTTTAATAAACAAGTCAAACTCAAACCTAAGTTTAGACTCGACTATTAAACAAACCAAACTGAAACATAATAATGTGTTTATGATCAAGCTCGTAAAAATGAGACACTATATAACTGTAAGGACACAATTCCTTGGCGGCCCAACAATGATGTTGGGCTCGCATGTGAAAAAATCCCTCACAATATGATTTGTAGATAATGGGATTGAAAGGCTAGGCGTTGGTCACGGGGCGATATTCCGATCTTGATTTTGGAGGAATTCATATAGAGAGGGGAGATGGGTTCGAACATTTGGGCCTTATGGCGTCGCATCCTGTGGGATGGGACTCCTCGGAGCTGATCCGAGGACCATTGAGGTCTTGCCCCGGTTACCCAATGATGGACTTTTTCAGTGAAGTCCGGTGTTGTTGGGAGGTTTTGCCGCATGTAGTTTTTCTCCTCCCTTGGCGAGGTTCCCCCCCCCCTAGATTTACTTACTTTCTTCTTTTATATTTGTCTGTGTTAACTGTCCTTCGTCCACGTGTAGGGTCAATCTTTACAAAACTGATTTGTCCCATCAGTCCCATCCCAGAATTGTTGGGGATGGTTGATAAGGCTGCAGGGTACGGCTCTGTCAGGTGCAGAGTCTTATCTAGAAGGGTAGTAAGGATAACTTCCCCCAAGATATTTTAGACTTCCTTACAAATTTGTTCCTATACCAGTTTTACCCCTTTATTCCGAAGGGATTTTGGATCTGCCGAGGACTGAACTGTCCTCGGCTGTATCCCAAAAATAGTTGTGCTCTAAGTTATCGGGCTTGGGCCATAGCTCTCCTCGGCCTGGGGCTCTATGTTATCGGGCCTGGGCCATAGCTCTCCTCGGCCTGGGCCTTCGGACTCTCCACGAGCAAATGGGCCTGGCCCATAGACTATTGGGCCCTACAATAGCCCCTCAAAACCCGGCTGTCCAACCTCCCGGTTGGAAAGGGGGGTTTTGGCAATGCTGAGCCTTTATTACTGCTCCTTTACTTTAGCCCTCCATTAATGCTGACGGTTCTCCAACTGCCCAGGAAACGCACCGGTCTGCGAGACGGTTTTTTGATTTTATCCTTGATGCGTGCTTGACGTTTGGTTATCCAAAGCGCGTTTTTAATGACCTCTATTTACGAGACTACTTTAATTCGACGGTTTCTGATGAGATGGAGAAGTGGAACCGGCGCATCTATGTTTGCAGGTTCCTTTGGAGATCTGATCCCATTAAATGCCCCCCGCTCCACCCCCTGTATAAGAGGGAAGGTAGGAGGTTATTGTTTTTGTAGAGTCCCTTTTCATCCTTCTAAGATTTGAAATACTTGGCCTCCCTTAGAGTTTATTTTACCCACTAGTTTATACACTAAATCGTGATACGCTTTACCATACAACGAGTAATGGAGGAACCATACCCCTCCCGTAAACGCCACATTCTAATAAAGCTCGTAATGGCTCGGTCAGGGCAGGGATGGCGAAGACTCAAAATCAACCTCACCTTTCTTTCAGCCAAAATCCGAAGCAGGGACTCGTCACATCAAGCTTCCGGTGTGACTGAGTCGTGGATACCTAATATCATAACCAACCGCTCTCTTATGAGCTCACCTAATATGGCCCCAGCGTGTTAGGAGTCAGGAACGAGGCGGGGACTAAGTGTCTCTGCTTCTTCCTCTCTTCGTTCACTGGTGGCCCTCTCCGCCTCCCTCTCTTAGTCTTCCCAGCACCAGATCCATTCTGGTGCTTTCTCTTCTCCCTCTTTTGCTCCTTTTCTTTCTTTTCATCTCTTCTCTCTTCTTCTCCTCCTTCTTTACTCATGTCCTCCATCTTCTTCATTCATCTCCTCCATCTTCTTCATTGATTTCTTCCTTACTATTTCCTTCTCCTTCATCTCTTTCCAAAGAAGGCTCTTATCGTAATATGAGAAGTATTGAGGCAGGGATTGGAGGGATTTTGAAGACGAGTTTAAAAGACGCCTGACTGTTTACATATCTGTATTGCGGATGTTATAGTTGCTTAGGCAGTTCACATTTTGTATAGGCTTGTTTAAGCCCTTCTTTGTACGTTGTAATAATTTTTCGTATTAATAAAAATTGTTGTTACCTTATTTCGCATGTTCTGTCTTTATGCTTGCTCTTTTTTTTTTTTTTTTTTATTTGCAAACGCTGCTCGGCACAATAATACAGCATTTGAATCAATGATAACTAAAGCCGAAATACTTGCTAATAAAAAGATGTCACCATAACTTTAATAGAACTGTTTGACATAGCAACGCGTACCTGTAAATAGCGATACTTGCCCGAAACAAAGCCAAGATTAGAACTGGATGTTCTCCGTGGTGTAGGAGGTAATTATTCGAAGGCATATCACCCGCAAAAAATGAACAGCCCCCGTAGGTTGCCGAGTAGCGGAGCGTCCCGCCATCACCCTAACACTCTTATTGGCCTCAACATTTTACAGTATCTGGGCCGAGGACTTTCCCTATCCGAGCAGTTGGTTCCCCATAGGCTTGAGTCCGAGGACCATGCAAGGCCTTGGTTCTGCCCAAAACTTGTAAGGTTTATTTTTTGTACTTGGTTTCCCCATAGGCTTGAGTCCGAGGACCATGCAAGGCCTTGGTTCTGTCCAAAACTTGTAAGGTTTATTTTTTGTACTTGGTTTCCCATAGGCTTGAGTCCGAGGACCATGCAAGGCCTTGGTTCTGTCCAAAACTTGCAATTTTTATTTTTTTGTACTTGGTTTCCCCATAGGCTTGAGTCCGAGGACCATGCAAGGCCTTGGTTCTGTCCTTGGGCCCCTATGCTGAACGGGCCTGGGCCGCGAATTTACTGGGCCCATAAATTAGGGGGTATTTCCGTAGTCCTGGGTCACGCGGTACTTTTTGGCGTCCCAGTGTTCGAGGTGCGTCTTCACGAGACTCCTTTAATCTCAGGGTTGCAGACGGCATTGGAAATCGAGCCGGAGACATTTTGTCTGTAGCGTTCCTTGGGACGCTGCGTGAATTGAATGCCACCTCCTTATCTTTTAAATAAATAGGAGAGAAAGTTGCTTTACCTTCACCCAAATCCTTCAGTCTCCTCTCCTAGTACATCATGTTTGAGGCGTGGGTTGGGGCAAGGGGACTCTCTCCGCCACAAAGGCACCGTGTCCTCCGGAGACTCCAGATAGTGAGGTACGGGCAAAGGCGGCATAAATTCAAGAGAATATTCCAGTTCGACAGAGGGGAAAGGGTATTTCTCCCTCTTTTAGTCAAAATCCGAAGCAGGTTCTGTCTACGCCAGGATCTCGGTGTGTCAGAAGAAAGATTCTCCGCCATCAGCGCCTCTGCCCTGTTGCAGACAAATTTTTGGTGAAGGCTCCTCAACTTCCGGCTCCCTGCACCTTTCCTTCCGCGGTGCAGGCCCCAAGCTGGGTTCTTTTGCTGCCCGAGTTATGGGCATGCAGAAGCATTGAGGAAGAACAAAGTTCTGAAGGAATAGCCTCCCTCTCATCTGCGCTTCTTCTTCGGCTTCACCTTCATTCCCTTGTATTTTTCTTTTTACTCATGTAGTTAGCTTCAGCATAAGCTTCTCTCAGCTTTTTCATTGTACACTGTACTATTTCTTTGTCTTAGTAAAATATGAGTTTGTTTCTTTCTAAATATTTTTCTTTTCTGCCACAACTACTTAGTGCATAGACATTAAATATACGCTCGTCTCTAATAATATTTGGAGCAGAACAATGCCTTAAAATCAATTCCTATTAGTTTAAACTTATCGATGTTATCAAGTATCACAATGGCAATTCTCAATAAATTAAAATCTTGAAACTAACCGGAGTAATGGTTGAGCACTGAGCGATGCATGAAAAATAGATGTCCGAGAACGATGATCTCTGAATAATTCGTCCGAGAGGGTAGCCCAGTGGAGAGGGATTTCGATTGTGTTTTTGGGTGATATATTGCACTATATTACATCAATCCCTTGGGTATCGGGGATCTGAGGGTAGATTGGGAAATCCGTGCAATTTAGGGATTGACCCAACTGTTAACGGGGAGTTCTCCTCGGATGGATTTTAAGCTTCATGCAATCAGTTTTCCTTTTAAGTAGTTGGTTTCCCCATAGGCTTGAGTCCGAGGACCATGCAAAGCCTTGGTTCTGTCCGAAACTTGTGAGATTTCTTTTAAGTAGTTGGTTTCCCCATAGGCTTGAGTCCGAGGACCATGCAAGGCCTTGGTTCTGTCCAAAACTTGTGAGATTTCTTTTAAGTAGTTGGTTTCCCCATAGGCTTGAGTCCGAGGACCATGCAAGGCCTTGGTTCTGTCCAAAACTTGTGAGATTCCTTTTAAGTAGTTGGTTTCCCCATAGGCTTGGGTCTGAGGACCATGCAAGGCCTTGGTTCTGTCCAAAACTTGTGAGATTTCTTTTAAGTAGTTGGTTTCCCCATAGGCTTGAGTCCGAGGACCATGCAAGACCTTGGTTCTGTCCAAAACTTGTGAGATTTCTTTTAAGTAGTTGGTTTCCCCATAGGCTTGGGTCTGAGGACCATGCAAGGCCTTGGTTCTGTCCAAAACTTGTGAGATTTCTTTTAAGTAGTTGGTTTCCCCATAGGCTTGAGTCCGAGGACCATGCAAGACCTTGGTTCTGTCCAAAACTTGTGAGATTTCTTTTAAGTAGTTGGTTTCCCCATAGGCTTGAGTCCGAGGACCATGCAAGACCTTGGTTCTGTCCAAAACTTGTGAGATTTCTTTTAAGTAGTTGGTTTCCCCATAGGCTTGGGTCTGAGGACCATGCAAGGCCTTGGTTCTGTCCAAAACTTGTAGGATTTCTTTTAAGTAGTTGGTTTCCCCATAGGCTTGAGTCCGAGGACCATGCAAGGCCTTGGTTCTGTCCAAAACTTGTAGGATTTCTTTTAAGTAGTTGGTTTTCCCATAGGCTTGAGTCCGAGGACCATGCAAGACCTTGGTTCTGTCCAAAACTTGTGAGATTTCTTTTAAGTAGTTGGTTTCCCCATAGGCTTGGGTCTGAGGACCATGCAAGGTCTTGGTTCTGTCCAAAACTTGTAGGATTTCTTTTAAGTAGTTGGTTTCCCCATAGGCTTGAGTCCGAGAACCATGCAAGGCCTTGGTTCTGTCCAAAACTTGTAGGATTTCTTTTAAGTAGTTGGTTTTCCCATAGGCTTGAGTCCGAGGACCATGCAAGACCTTGGTTCTGTCCAAAACTTGTGAGATTTCTTTTAAGTAGTTGGTTTCCCCATAGGCTTGGGTCTGAGGACCATGCAAGGCCTTGGTTCTGTCCAAAACTTGTAGGATTTCTTTTAAGTAGTTGGTTTCCCCATAGGCTTGAGTCCGAGGACCATGCAAGACCTTGGTTCTGTCCAAAACTTGTAGGATTTCTTTTAAGTAGTTGGTTTCCCCATAGGCTTGAGTCCGAGGACCATGCAAGGCCTTGGTTCTGTCCAAAACTTGTAGGATTTCTTTTAAGTAGTTGGTTTTCCCATAGGCTTGAGTCCGAGGACCATGCAAGACCTTGGTTCTGTCCAAAACTTGTGAGATTTCTTTTAAGTAGTTGGTTTCCCCATAGGCTTGGGTCTGAGGACCATGCAAGGCCTTGGTTCTATCCAAAACTTGTAGGATTTCTTTTAAGTAGTTGGTTTCCCCATAGGCTTGAGTCCGAGGACCATGCAAGACCTTGGTTCTGTCCAAAACTTGTAGGATTTCTTTTAAGTAGTTGGTTTCCCCATAGGCTTGAGTCCGAGGACCATGCAAGGCCTTGGTTCTGTCCAAAACTTGTAGGATTTCTTTTAAGTAGTTGGTTTTCCCATAGGCTTGAGTCCGAGGACCATGCAAGACCTTGGTTCTGTCCAAAACTTATGAGATTTCTTTTAAGTAGTTGGTTTCCCCATAGGCTTGGGTCTGAGGACCATGCAAGGCCTTGGTTCTGTCCAAAACTTGTAGGATTTCTTTTAAGTAGTTGGTTTCCCCATAGGCTTGAGTCCGAGGACCATGCAAGACCTTGGTTCTGTCCAAAACTTGTAGGATTTCTTTTAAGTAGTTGGTTTCCCCATAGGCTTGAGTCCGAGGACCATGCAAGGCCTTGGTTCTGTCCAAAACTTGTAGGATTTCTTTTAAGTAGTTGGTTTCCCCATAGGCTTGAGTCCGAGGACCATGCAAGGCCTTGATTCTGTCCAAAACTTGTAGGATTTCTTTTAAGTAGTTGGTTTTCCCATAGGCTTGAGTCCGAGGACCATGCAAGACCTTGGTTCTGTCCAAAACTTGTGAGATTTCTTTTAAGTAGTTGGTTTCCCCATAGGCTTGGGTCTGAGGACCATGCAAGGCCTTGGTTCTGTCCAAAACTTGTAGGATTTCTTTTAAGTAGTTGGTTTCCCCATAGGCTTGAGTCCGAGGACCATGCAAGACCTTGGTTCTGTCCAAAACTTGTCAGTTTTCTTTTAAGTAGTTGGTTTCCCCATAGGCTTGGGTCTGAGGACCATGCAAGACCTTGGTTCTGTCCAAAACTTGTAGGATTTCCCCTTTTTTTTTTTTTTGCTTATTTATTTTCGAACGTAAGCCCCTAGACCAGGGCGGGGAAAGCCGGCTTGAGGCCAGAAGCCCCTAAAGTTGTCCGCGCCGTCGTCACTGCGAGGCACAGCCCCTAGCAGAAATTTATGCCAAAGCAACAACTGCATGTCGCCGGAGATGGAGGAAACTCCGCGAACCTCTGCTTGCTAGAGAGTTGACTCCACCGCCACCTGCGCCAACGCGCAAGCCTTCCCACAGACGGCGCCAATTGTAAGGACACAATTCCTTGGCGGCCCAACAATGATGTTGGGCTCGCATGTGAAAAAATCCCTCACAATATGATTTGTAGAGAATGGGATTGAAAGGCTAGGCGTTGGTCACGGGGCGATATTCCGATCTTGATTTTGGAGGAATTCATATAGAGAGGGGAGATGGGTTCGAACATTTGGGCCTTATGGCGTCGCATCCTGTGGGATGGGACTCCTCGGAGCTGATCCGAGGACCATTGAGGTCTTGCCCCGGTTACCCAATGATGGACTTTTTCAGTGAAGTCCGGTGTTGTTGGGAGGTTTTGCCGCATGTAGTTTTTCTCCTCCCTTGGCGAGGTTCCCCCCCCCCCTAGATTTACTTACTTTCTTCTTTTATATTTGTCTGTGTTAACTGTCCTTCGTCCACGTGTAGGGTCAATCTTTACAAAACTGATTTGTCCCATCAGTCCCATCCCAGAATTGTTGGGGATGGTTGATAAGGCTGCAGGGTACGGCTCTGTCAGGTGCAGAGTCTTATCTAGAAGGGTAGTAAGGATAACTTCCCCCAAGATATTTTAGACTTCCTTACAAATTTGTTCCTATACCAGTTTTACCCCTTTATTCCGAAGGGATTTTGGATCTGCCGAGGACTGAACTGTCCTCGGCTGTATCCCAAAAATAGTTGTGCTCTACGTTATCGGGCTTGGGCCATAGCTCTCCTCGGCCTGGGGCTCTATGTTATCGGGCCTGGGCCATAGCTCTCCTCGGCCTGGGCCTTCGGACTCTCCACGAGCAAATGGGCCTGGCCCATAGACTATTGGGCCCCACAATAACTATATATAATATTATTTTTTATATGTGTACTAAAAAAAATACTTATATAGAATTGGGATTGAATTGTATAAATTTATAAATTGGATATAATATCAAATTATCATTTATACTTATTTATAGGAATAATTTATAGTTTATTGATAATATAAACTATCTATTAGTAGTAAAAATTCATATTTTTTAGAGGATTAAAAAAAATTTGTTATGGTTTTCTATATATGGGAACATAATAATTTAATTAAGAAACTAATGAATAAAATCGAGCTTGTTTGACCAAAAAAAAAAATAATCAAGTTTAAATATGTAATCTCGTTTGATGATCTCGTATTCATAATAAAATTAAATAAACATGCCTGAAGTTTTAATATTCAACTTGACTCGAGTCATTTAGGGCCCTAGGGAAGCAACACTTCCTCATTCCAAAATATAAATGCATGGTTGTAATCACAAAGCATACCATAAGCTTAAAAAAAACATATAAATACCACAACATTTTCACATGAAATTTTTTTTGTAAGTTTGTAGCATGTTGCTTACAAGTATGCTAGGAGAGGTGCTCATTTAGCCCTTGTTGACATAAGAGATGATCGTCTTCTGACGGTTGCAGATAAAGCCCAAGAACTAGGATTCCCAAAGGTTATTGTGGTACGTGTAGATGTTTCCAAGGTTGAAGAATGTAAGCAATTTATTTATGAAATAGTTCACCATTTTAGGCGATGTAAATGTATGACATGTTTTAGTTTTTCGATGGCTTTTGTGGATATATTAATTTGGAATTAATATGTTGCAATTTCTGATTTGTGGTCTTTATGCAACAGTGGATCATTTGGTGAACAATGCTAATAAGTGGTAGATTTTTCATGGTTGCCTGCACCTAGGATGAGTTTCTACAATGTAAGCAATATGATATATGGTCCCAATAATTTTCTATTATAGATGGATTCTTATACTTTGTCACCTCAGGCAAGCAGTGCAGCAATAGTAAGCTTCTTCGAGACATTAATGCATGTTGAGGTTGGGCCTGAGATCAAAATCACAATTGTGACACCTGGTTTCATAGAGTCTGAAATGACCCAAGGCAAGCTCTTATTGAAGGAAGGCAAAATGGAAGTTGATCAAGACTTGAGAGATGTAAGTTATTGGCTTTATTAGTTATTCCCCTCTCACCATGTCACATAATTAGCATAACCTTCTTAGGTGATAGGATAAAGTTCTATCTATGTAGTTTTGTTTTTTTGATAATATTACACCACTTGATAACTTAACCTGGACTAGTATTTTTAAAATCTCTACATTGTATACTTTTTATTGTTCTTAACCTGTTTGCCCAAAATTCATATTAGTCGAAAGTTATTTATTATTCAATCAATAAACTTGTATGCTATGTATAATTTTAAAATTAAAAAAAAAAATTAGATTTAAACATTTTATGGAGGACAGAGTAATTGAAACCTGGTCATCTTAATATTTTGTTACATTAAGAGTATAAATGGCAATGTAATTAATCCAACTAGTGTTTAACCCGCGCAATGCGCAGGATCGTTTTACATATTAACGAACTTTGCATCTAACATAAACTTAGTTATCATACTTCTACTACATTTATTCAAACTTAAATAACGTAGTATATTTAAGCATATAGTGTCCAATATCCCCTAAAAATTTTAAAAATGAGTTTCTTCAAATCACTCATGTGTGTACTTCCCCGTTATGAGAGACTAAAAAAAAGAATCTGACTTTAAGCAATTAAAACTTACATGACAATTTCAAATAGCAAATCTGCTATTCCTAGGAACCACAATTAATCACACTGAACTAAAACTTGCAAGATAATTTCAAATACCAAATCTACCATTCCTAGGAACCACAATGAATTAATAAATAAATAAAAGTAAATCATCTATAAGTACTCAAATCCAAAACACTAAAACATACACAACAAAACCAATCATACCGTAGATTATTCTTTTGAAGGTAGTCATATATATTTTTTGTTTTATTTCAATAATCTATAGAAAGTGAATCTTATGATTCACAGTATTCAGTATTGTGGAATTGACTAATCTCTGTCTTATTTACACTAAATGTATCACTTTTTGAAACCACTCAATCTAAAATTTCATGCCCAGTGTTGCTCGGTTTGCTTTGCTGGTTGGTTTTATTTCCTCCCTTTGTGTTTGTAAATACAGGACTTCGAGTCCATTTCCTTCTGTAACCTCTCTCAAGCCCATAGATATTAGAACCAAGTAGTCTAAAGCTAGAACTGTTTTTGTCAATCCTACTCAATCTGTGGAAGCTTTCCCTCCAAAAGGTAGCTAAGGTGGGGATTCTGCATCTAGTAACTTGTAAGATGGAAAAACACATGGAACCTGTCCTCATCTTAACTCTAAAACTATAGAAGAGCAAGGTTCCTATACAGTTGTAGATTCCACATAACACAATCAATCAACTTTGACCTGAGGAAGAAAAAAAAAAAATTTTGATAAGAGAAAGATTGGAGGGAAAAAAAAAAGTTATCACAATGAACCAACTGCAAATTATCTACCACCTCAAGCATCAATGCTGCATAATGAAATATTGTAGATACTTAATTTTTTTTAGTATTCTCCCCAAAAAAATTCCTAATCTTCATTAAAGTAGAAAAGCCCAACAATGTGACATACATCATCCAAAATACGAAACCTATCAAACTCTAAGATGCATACTATAAGCCAATCAACAATGTGTCTATTACCAAACCAAACCACCTTTCAAACCCAAGAAAAACCAGAATAAAAGGCTTCCAATCAGACAGACCAAGGGTACATACAAAAAAACTACATAACTCTATAGTGGAGGAGAAGTCACTAAGAAAGTCCTCACAAATTTCGTACACAATCATAAATTAATCCCACTTCTATCTTAACAAAAAACACTCGAATGCTAAATAACAAAATGATACCAAAAAGAATAAAAATATACCTTAATATAAAAACATAACTTAATGCTTATTCCAGTAGCAAAGGCCTTAAAAAATGGACTCAGTACTAGGGGGGAGGGGAAATATTATCAATGAAATTTTAAACTCTATCCCTAGTAACATGCCAACCCCTTTTATCAGCAACATTTTCAAACCAATCTTTGACAACGCATGATTGCCAAAGTTAGCACATTGCCTTACTATTTGAATTTTTTTTTTAAATAATTCTACTATTTAAGCCAGATGACTAAAGCAACATTTACTTAATATTCAGTACATTTATTTGTCTTCACTCTCTAACAAAGTCATTTTATTCATCTAAAGGTTGAGACTATATAACATTATTGGTCATTTTATGTATTAGACGACAATCAAAACTTATATAGTTGTTTGACTTTTAAATATTGTCAAAGACAAATTTACACTTAGCTCAATATACTTCACCTACTTTTTTCTGAAAAATGTCATCCAATAATGTAACATGACATTATTTATAAATTGCAAACCTAAAGCCAAGCAATATATTGACTATCAAATCCTTTCTATAAAATAGACATATATGTGACATGTCAATTTCTAACAGATTATATACCACCCCAAACCCAATAAAATGGCACATTTATTCATGACCAATCTGTTGTTAAATCCTATCAAAAAAAAAAGTCTGATGTTTCCATCTATTCTATTTTCTCTAATTTACATTGGTAAAATAGAGAATTTGAGTACTTGAATCAGTAGACAACTTCCACAGTAAAATAAAATCATTTAAATATAAATCCTAAGCTATTTAATATAATATGTAAAGCCATAGTCAGTTTGTTTAGCAAATACAACTTTCTACCATGAGTAATAAAAAGTTTAGCATAGTGCATTCTCATCATTCCTTCTAATAATTAATATATATGCTTTTCCGAAAATGAAGGAAAGCCAATGAAAGAAAAGATTCCCCACGTTTTCTTTCATTCGAAGAACTTACAGGTGGTTCTTAAGGAGGTAAATTCTTCTAATTCTCGGCCTGAAAGATTTGCTTCAGATGTTTATAGTGCCTGCCTTTGGATTTGCTTGAAACAAAGGTGGGTTGGCAACACTTAACTCTACTTTCACCACTTCTATCTCCTTCTTCTTCATGGAAACTGGATATCACTGAAAACAGTGGCTTTTGTGAGAAATATACAATTTTAAGAAAACCGCAACACAATCCAAATTAATTAAGAAAACCGCAACACATTCCAAATTAATTAAGAGAATACAACACTTTATACAAAAGCCTCGACACGTTGTTGCTTATAATAGTATAAAGATAAATTTTAATCGAGAGCCAAGCTAGTTAGCGCAATTAAATCTTCAAATTGCTTCAAAAACAAATCATGAACTTATGAAAATTATTCTATTAAAAAAATGCAAATTAGAAAATTTCAAAACTGTGGTGCTTCCTGGCTTCTCTTCAAACTTGTTTTTGCCAAAAATCTTCAGTTGGGCTTCAGTATTCAGTTAAAAATCCACTTCGTTCTTCAAAAATTTCATCTAATGCAATGTGCTCCTATCAAGCCAAAGTATTTCAAAGATTTAAAAATTAAAAACAGAACTTTACAGGTAACTATTTAGGCAATCTGACTGTGTGTGAAGACTTTGATTTTTCTTTCTCTCCTTTAAAATCTCAAATCTCTAAGTCATTATTCTAAAAGCCCCAAATTTTTCCTGTTTGATACTGAAACAGTTTTTAACAGCAACTGCGGTTCTACCTTTCAACAGAAACTGCCATAGAATGGTTGCAGACAAAAAAAAAAAGAAAAAAGTAAGAACAAAGAAAAGAAAAACCAAATAGAATTCAGAGAATAAGAGGAAAGAAAGAATAGAACAATAGCATTAACAAAACAAAAAGGGAATATACAAATCTGAAAATTAAGAATTAGAACTGATTTTTTTTTCCTTAGAACTTTGAGTCTCTCTCATTCCGATGTGCCCCTTATGAACTGTTTCTCTTTGCGATTGTGGTTCCGGTGGTCTAAGTCTGGCGAGGGAATGGATGGTAGAGGAAAAACTGATCTCTCATATCTCTGTATCTCAAGCCTTTCGAGTCTCGATTGCATTTTAAGTTTTTAACTCAAATAACTAAATATAAAGCAATCCAACCAAAAAATTCAAACCTAAATCATATTCAATCCCCAAATTTGAAAAAGAAAAGGAAAAAAAAAAAAAAAAAAAAAAACTATACTGATTATGGGTATACGGCAAAAAAACCTAAAATAAATATCAATGCAACGTTCAATCCTATACTTATTTAATCCCAATGATTTGGTTAAGATTAGAAATAGAAGTACGATTTCTGTAATCTAAAAAAAAAAATCCCGTTTCTTTACAATGAAAACCCAAAAAAAGAAAAAAAATCAAAACCTAATGTAATCCATATACCTAAATAAATTCAATCCAACCAATCTCATACCCAGATCTAAGAAAGAAAGAAAGTAAAAAACTTTACCGATGGTAGTTCTGACGATTTGATGGTAACGTGTTAATGGCACTTAGTTTTCTCTTCCTCAATCTCTACTCATGTACACCTTATGGACTGTCTCTCTCTATCTCTGTATCTCTCAATCTGATGGTAACGGTGTTGATGGCTTTCGATAGGTGTGCGTTTGAGTGAATGAAGCCACCGCCTGATAATTTAAACCATGTCTCTTTGTTTCTCATATTTACTCTGTTTTTCAGGCTCTCTCTGTCTTTCAATTTAACTATGTTTTGTTTTAGACCGTGTGGAAAACACAGTAAACGTACGGATTAAATTGAGACCCTCAAACAGTGTAACGATCGGGCTTTTGGCCTTTGAAAGTGTAAACATGTCAGTTTTTTAGATAGGTTTTTTTCCTAACGTGGCAGCACCTCCTTAAGGCTTTTGCTATTATATATATATAGATATTGTACTTGTCAAAAAGCATCATCCAAAATGATGTAATATTGAAAAAAAATTACATTAGGAATATATTGAACCTAACCCAAATATTGGCGCAGGTTTCTACATGTGCTTAATGCTTGATCTATACCATACCATCTGAATAATTGACAATGCTTTATGAGTAGGTACAAGTAAGCACAAATATTGGTGTAGGTTTCTACATGTGCTCAGTGCTTTATCTAACCATGCCATCTGAATAATTGGCAATGCTTTATGAGTAGGTACAAGTAAGTACGATTCCAGTTGGGACAGTACGAGGGTGTGCAAAAGCAATAGTGAATGGTGCTTGAAAGGGAGAGAGGTACTTGACAGAGCCAGCTTGGTTCAGGGTCACGGGTCACCTATTTCTGGAAGGTGTTTTTCCTGAGGTGATCGAGTGGAGTTATCGATTGATGCACATCAGTAGGCCAGGGACTTCACACAAGGAAGTACCCTAGCAAGAAGATATTGGATCTCTCAGGTGTCGAGAACATCATTTATCCATCTACAATCGACAACCCTGAGATTAAGACTGACTAAAATGAAGGTTGTTTTATGTTCTTTCAGGTTAAACACTTAAACCTAGTTATGTGATCTCTTTACTTATGTGTGTTTTATCATCTGTGTGCTAATAGGTTGTAACTTGTGTGTGGTACCCCCCCCCCCCCCCCCCCCGGTTTTGTTTTGTTTTGTTTTTGTGTCTTCAAATTAAGGGAGGGAAAAAACAAAGACATTCTTTGTAAGGACTTTATATTATGTATATTATCTGTGTGTCTAGGGCAGGCTCAACTATGGATGCAACTAATGCAATTGCCTAAGGCCCCCAAATAAAAGAATCTCTCCACTTGTAAAAAAAAAAAAATTTACACACACACACATATAATATATATATCTATATATTTTAATTAAGATTTTTTTTGTTAATCCTTTTATTGGTCAATAGATTGCATCAAACCATAGTTAAGTTTTGCGTTGGTTTCTTCTCTCTTTTTTTCAGTAATGTTGCTAAGATTTTTAAATTCATGACACTTTGTCCCGATTTGGACTTTGAATGGCTGAGTTTATATACCTTTGAAGAGTTCTTCGGGTTTCACGGTTATCTTTTAGAGTCTCTGGTGCGACCTGATTGAAAATTTGTGAGTATGTGCTTATTTTCAGTGATTTGTTCTTTGTCAGTAGTAGAGTTCTATATTTTATAATAAACTGTCCAATGATTGGCCATTTTCTCTAAGCAAATCCCAAATTATCTGCTTTATAAAGTTTCCTGATCGTTCTTGATTTTGGGGTTGGATAATAGAATAGTAGCTGTTGCTGTAATCCAAATCGAAAGGTATTGTCCAATTTGAAGATTTCATTGGTGCCAATGAGGTACTTGATTTTCACGAGGCTTATGTATATCTTATCACTCAATTAATAAGTATTCATTCTTTTCTAGTGGGATGTCTCTCTCGTCATTATTCATCTCACACACGTTCTTTCAAATTATTCAAACCCCAAAATGTTGCTTAACCAGATTGGACTAATAATTATTGATAACCCCTTCAATAAGATTGTCTTTATTTGCTTTTGTTGGTGTAGAACTCTTACATTGGCGTCTACTTTGGGTTAAATATGGTAAACGGATTAAAAAAAAATCATTTTGACTTCTTCTCCTAATAGTTGATTGAAATGTTTCAGCAAACTTTGTATTAGCTTCGTATTTAAAACTCGGTTACTTGTTGCATTACGTGATTCTAGATAATCTATTATGATCAAACCAGTGAGGACTGACTGTAGATGTTTGTTTCTTACTGACTAAAACAAAAAGGCCTTTCAGACCAATAGAAAGAAAACAAAAGTACAAATAGGCTTTCTTTTTAGGATAACACTTAGGTAAAGTTTTTTTAATGTTATCCTTAAGTTCTCCAATTAAATTTTAACCACGTAACAGTACTATTGATTAATGAATCATATAGTTCAATTTAATCATCTTTGTACTGTATTGGTTAATGCAATCACACGATCGAATTTAATAGTGTGGAAAATTGGAAAACTGATTAATGAATCACATGGTTCAGTTTAATCATCTTTGTACTGAATTGGTTAATGCAATCACACGATTGGATTTAATAGTGTGGAAAATTGATGTCTCAAGTAATTGTACTTATGAAATTTTATTAATAGGGAGGAAATGTAGTTACTGTCTTGCAAATCCCAGTGCTACCTACCCTATATTATTTCTTGATAAACAAATCCCATGCTAATACAGTAATACTTGTTAAACATAAATGTTTGATTAATATTTGGTTGAGTCTTTCACGTAATCCGTTAACAAGTTCTAATTCAAAAAAAAAAAAAAAAAAATGTTATCTTGTTTAATAAACTTTTTGTCCATTTCATGGACCCATAATAGAAGTGAGATTCCATTAATTCCATTAATTGAATTTTTTTTACTCAATTTGATAGATAATTAATTTGGTAATTTATATTAAAAATGACTTGAGTTTCTTGCCTAGTGAATTATAATACCACAACTCCGCATTCCAAATAAAAATCTTAATATTGGATTATATTATTTTATTGTTCTTAACCCGTTTACCCAAATTTCATATTAATCGAAAGTTATTTACTGTTAAATCAATAGGCTCATATGTTGTAGGGTTAAGGGCCTAAAGTGTATATTGGGCCTTGGGCCTGGTCCGAGGACACAAATGGTTCGAGGAGGAATAAATAGCTATAGGTAATTCCAGTCTAAAGCTTCATAAGTAGAGAATGAGTGGAAGGTGGTTCGAGAAGGAACATCTCCTCGGATAAACTAGGAACAGCTCCAGTATGTATCCTGATAATTAAGGTGACCTTCCAGGAAGCTCCAATAATAGGGACGTGCATCATAAATGTACCAGGGTGATGGGAAAGTAAAAATATCTAAGAGAAAGCTGTTACCACCATATTAAATACACTACAACTACTCTTCTAGCCGCATTTATGTGGAGAAGACCCCTGAACAGTACTGCCTTGGCAATCACAACTCACAGAAAGCCAAAGAGAGTGTCTGATGGGACAGGTATTCAAATAAAGGCTCAAATGATCAACAAGTGTAGGATCAAGATGGTCTAGAGAGAGCTATACAATTTAAGAGACCTCCCATGAGGAAGGGATCGGAAAAATAAAGAAAGAATATTGTAGCAATCAAAATTATACTTGTACCCAACTGTTATTGATTTGTATGACAAAATACCTACTCGGACAGTGAATTCATTCAGCTTTATTTTCTTTGCTCTTTCTTGATTATCTTTTAAATCCATACTAGCCATTGTCAAATTCATTAGGGCTTAGTTCTTCGACTTACTCTCTACAAATTTATTGTATTGAGCTCATTGGGCAAAACGTGTCCTTACATATGTTATATATAATTTCAAAATATTAAAAAAATTGAAAATTGAATTTATGGATGAAAGAGTAATTGATTCTTGATCATCTTAATATTTTGTTACATTAAGAGTATAGAAAGCGATGTAACCCATTATTGTAATTGTCAAAAATCATCATTTAAAATAATGTAATATTGACAAAAATTACACTAGGAATATACTGAACCTAACCCAAATATTGATGTAGGCTTAGGTTTCTAGATGTGCTCAATGCTTTATCTATAACATGCCATCTGATTAAGTGGATATGCTTTATGAATAGGTATAAGTAAGCACGATACATGTTAGGACAGTACGAGGGTGTGCAAAGGCAATAGTGAATAGTGCTTGCAAGGGAGAGAGGTATTTGACAGAGCCAGCATGGTTCAAGGTCACCTATTTCTGGAAGGTGTTTTTCCCTCGTACTATAGATCTATAGACTTATCATCATATCTTCAATTACTCTCTCTCTCTCTCTCTCTCTCTCTCTCTCTCTCTCAAAGTTAGGGATTTGCTGCAAAAGTTATTGAACATTGTACTCCTTCCATTAACTTTGACTGCCATCCTTTTCTTATTACCACCGTTTCTTTTTCTCAAATATCTTTCTTCCTTAAAAAGAAAGTGAGAACGTGGCTAACAAAGTTGTAATCATCACTGGAGCATCTTCAGGAATTTGCGAGGTTTGTAGCAAATTGTCAATGTCACACCTCTTAATCTTTGTAGATATTAACTGCCTTTTATATTATGTATTGATATTATATAATTCGGGCTCTTAGAAATGCTCATTTCTAAATGTTTTAGTTTCAACATTTTAATTATATTCACAAGAGAATTGTGGATATTAGCACATATGAAAATAAGTAGTTATAGTCATAGTGGATACCAAAATCTCAAAACAATAGTTAATTTACTATATTATTATGTGAATTTGTAGCATATTGCTTATGAGTATGCTAGGAGAGGTGTTATTTTAGCCCTTGTTGCAAGAAGAGAGAATCGTCTTCAAATAGTCACAAGTAAAGCACTAGAACTAGGATCTCTAGAGGTTATTGTGATACGTGCAGATGTTTCCAAGGATAAAGAATGTAAGCATTTTATTGATGAGACAGTGAACCACTTTGGGCGATGTAAGTGTATCATGTGTTTTTGCTTTGGATTAATTTGTTGCAGACAAACTGTTTTACATAGCTTTATACATACCCTAAAAGCAACTAAAATCATGACTTGAAGTCACAATTTTCAACTACTAATTTGTTTTACTATGCTTTTCTGGAACAATAAATATTTTGGAAGTATAAGTTGTGAAAAAAATGATATTCCTACTGTTAGGTTTTAGATCTGTAAACTAGATTGTTTAACCTAATTAATTAACCAAGTGAATACTCAGGTTTATTATTCAGATCTAGGTTAAAACAATAAAGTCATATCATGTAAAGCAACAGAAAATGAAGAACACAATGATATGATCACCCAGGAAAACCAAATGGGTAAAAAATCTGGGGAGGATTTAACTTAGCTATCCTCAAGGTAGAAAGCAAATCTACTATAAAGAATCGAAGTTTACAATAAGATTTAGACCACTAACATCCTATTGCTACCACATGTAGAACTTACTAATACGACCACGTGCAAGCTCCAAATCCATAGACTCCTTCTCTATTAGGCCTTTGCAACACAAGCACCAACACTTGTGATAAATAAAATAAAATAAATAAATAAATAAATAAAACTCTCCTATTTGTGACTCCAAGACCACCCTTAAAAGTTGAAATCATTAGCACCTTTGATGACTAGAGAAGGTAGCAACTTCTACAATACCGATAGAAGACATGAGAAAGCTTTTTGGGTACAAAATCCTAGATCTACAAAAGAGGCACACTTTTCTCTCTCTCAAAAGCCTTATAAAAACGTACTTAGGGTTTCCTTTACATACCGGTAGTTTTTTACTTGAAACCCAATACGTTTAAGTAGAATTTGGGCTGAAATAGAATTCTGTATATACGTGTTTCAATCGGTTAAGCCTGTCATTCGATCGATCGAACCAGGCAGTTTTTGAACTCTTCTTTTTGCAGCTTATATATTCTTGAATCTTGACTTGTATCACCTTGAGCATTGTCTAATAATACCTACAGACTCTAAGATCTATATCTAGACAAGTTTGTGTTCACGATTTGTCAATTGTTCTAAACTTTTAGAACCTAACAATCTCCCCCTCTGGCAATTCATGACAAAACTTACATACAAAATGAAATGTTCAAATACAAGAACAACCCAATACAATAAATTTCCCAATTACATCACAAATTCCAATCTAAGACTCCTAACATAGAAGTTGCAATAAGAGGTAGAAGGTCTTGATCAGAATGTACCCGTCTTTCCTGAAATACTCAAAAGAATACATCACCGAATGTTTGAAAAGAAAGACATATAAACAATAATATGAAACACAATATAAAAAACAAGAGTAAATTCTAACTCTCCCCTTAAGTTAGTGTTAGGTTCTAAGTACTTAGGAACTTATGTATTAGAACTTTAATTTGTATTATTGGCAAACCATGATCAAAACAGGTTGATTAGTCTTGTTTAGACTTGCTCAAAGTATAGGTCTTTTGTGTAAAGTTGGAATTGAGTTGTTGTAGAATTCATTGTGCAATTCGGTCTGGCTCAATCGATCAAAAATTAGGGTCGATCGATCGAAAGTCGGGCAGAATGTTTTTTTGCAGAATTTTCCAACTCAGCCCTAAGCCCATATGACATGTAGGGTTTTATATTTTGTCTTAAGTATAAAAGGGAAAACCCTAACCACGTTTTTGGTTGTCCATTATGCTATGTGTGTGAATCTTTTGTGAGATCTGAGAGGTGCTTACCTTCACACATACTTAGGGTTTCCAAGATTCAAGACTATGTTAAGAACTTGGTAATCGATTTAGTTGCTGCATTAAAGAACTTAAAGATACACAAGCGGGTGTGCTTGTATTTGCTAAAGAATCCAAGAAAGAAGGAGTCCGTGGTCTCGGAGCTTGCACGTGGTCGTGTTAGTAAGTTTCTACTGGTGGGTAGCAATAGGATGTTAGTGGTCTAAGTCGCTATTGTAAAACTTCGATTCTTTCATAGTGGATTCAGGTTTACCTTGAGGATAGCTAGGTTAAATCCTCCCCAGGTTTTTACCGGCGTGGTTTCCTAGGTCATCATATCATTGTGTTATTTATATTTCCGCTACTATGCATGATATGATTGTTTGATTATGATAATCTAGATCTGGAATTTGGACTAAGTAATAACTTGGCTAATTAACTAGGTTAATCCAATTGTATTTTAAGGGGTCTAAAAACAAACAGTTAGATACATCAAAAAGTTTTTATATTCTCTCCCTTTCAAAAATAACTTCAACTCCCCCTAAACAAAACATTTTAAAAACCTTTTTCCAAATTTCATCTGTTTCTCCTCCTTTTTGTCACGTATTGACAAAGACAACCCATTCAAAGAGTAAACAGAAAAACATACGCAACAAAGGATAAGAGGAAATAGAGAATCAAGGAAACAACTCCCCCTAAGAACAACAAAGGTTAAAAACAAGTTTCTCTCCCTATAAAAATAGAAAAAACAAAACAAGTTTTGGGGAAAACAGTTTTGGGGAAAATTTAGGAGGTGGGGAAAATTAAAAACACACAAACCTAACTTAAAAAATAAATAAATAAATAAATAAAATTGAGGTTACACATGAACACAAATATTCTCTCTTTCAATAAATGCAAACTTAACACTATGAGTCCCATAAACAGTTGCATGAGTAGAGAAAATATTTGCACATTGATTATCTATCATATCTCTTAAGAAAAATATTTTCTGCAGTTTACACATAAAAATAGCATATACGAAAAAGTACATAACTCAAAAATTAATCAATCAATTTTTAGATCAAGTTGAGTACCCAATATAGCAAAGTGTATTCATGTTATGTGTGAAAATAATGAGAGATATGACTCCAAAACTGCAAGATGGATAAAAAAAATGCAATACATGTGAATCCTAAACATAAATGATGCATAAAAAAAATTTGGTCAAATACTTAAAAACTGAAAAATTTTCAGTTTCAATCGATCGAACATCAATCAAATACCAATCGAGTTAGGCAGAAGCTAGACTTGAAAAATCTAGAAATTTTCGATTGATCAAAAATCACACTCAATTGATCGAAATTCTGGAAAACTGAATTTTTTGAAAAATTGCAGAAGATTATGTAGAAACTACTCAAACCATGGAATTTCATGAATGAAATGCATGAGAATGAGTTTAAATGTTTTTCAAAAACAGGAGTTTTCAACTCAGAATTTCAAAACAAGGTTTTTAATCATCAAAAACACAAATTTTGCCAACCTTTAACCATATTTTGCATCAAACACCATAGAAAACATAATTTTGGATGGCCAAACCAAATTCACACACAATTTCGTGTATTAAGTTTAGCAAAGAATAACTTGTGAAAAGTGTGCAACTAGTAAAAGCATGAGATACATGTGAGGTGATAAGTAGTTAGTAATCAATCACAATTTCTACATTATTTGTACGTTTTTAGACCCAAACAAAAGTTGTTTAACCTAGTTATTTTGCCAAGTGATTACTTAGATAAATTATCCAAATCTTGGTTAACACAAATAAATCATATCAAGTAAATAGTGCGAAAATATAAAGAACACAACAATAAATCATATCTAGTATTGGTGCTGGTGGTAGTCCCCCCCCCCCCCCCCCCCCCCCCCCAACAACAATTTATTAGAGGGCCAGGAAATTTAAGGCTCAAATATGTAACAACATGACAAAGATAAGACCATCCGATCCTCATATCTTCAATTTCTCTCTTGCCACTCTCTGTTCATCACAGCAAAGCTATGGATTTGCTACACAAGTTCTTGAACATTGCAGTGCCTCTCTTGATGCTCATTGCATTCCCTTTTTTTATGCCACCATTTCTTTTACTCAAGTTTCTTTCTTTCTTAAAAAGATCCATATAGAGTGAGAAAGTGTCTGGCAAAGTAGTACACATTACTGGAGTATCTTCAGAAATTGGCAAGGTTTCTATCAATGTCACACCATCTAATCTTTGTAGACTTTTTACATGGGCTATTTATACTATATAATTTAAGTTCCTTGACAGTATCTTTTGATATGGAGTTTGTTATGATCATAATTTTTTATTTCAAGTGTTTAATTATTATTATTTTATTTATATCTGTTAGAATTGTTGTTGGTATTGTGAGTGAGAGAGAAGAGAAAGAAAACTGGGAAAAAAAAAAAAAAAAGTGATTTGGCTTGACTGTTATATATATATATATATATATATATACACACACACATATAATCCTTTGTTAAGTCTAGAATAAACTTAGATCGTAGTACTTGCATTACGTGTAGGATTATGATTATTTTTATTTCTTTATAAGTACATTAACCTACAATGACTTTTAATACTTAGAACCATTTTATCTTTAACAACATTCATGAGGATATGGTAAACGACATACTCCTTGACGAGGACATTGAGAGACTGATCTGTAGGTGTGAAGAAATAAGGAAGAAAGAAGAATAATCTGGAAGGAAAAAGAGATAAGAAACATCTGTGAATGAGAAAAAAGGTGAACACAAAAAAAGAAGAAGGTAAAGAGAAACTAATGTGGATCGGAAAAAACAAGAGGAGAAAAAAAATAGGGAAAATTGTTTGGTCTTGGGTAATGGGCTGGGTTATGATATGAGTTTAAATTTATACAATAGTATTTGGTTCATTGGCCCAATTAATTACCCATACATACATACATACATATATATATATATATATATATATATATATATTTCATAAACAAGAGAATGTGTGTTTATGCTTATTTGTTTAATAAACAAGTCAAACTCAAACCTAAGTTTAGACTTGACTATTAAACAAACCAAACTGAAACATAATAATGTGTTTGTGATCAAGCTCGTAAAAATGAGACACTATATGACTATATATAATATTATTTTTTATATGTGCACTAAAAAAAATACTTATATAGAATTGGGATTGAATTGTATAAATTTATAAATTGGATATAATATCAAATTATCATTTATAATTATTTATAGGAATAATTTATAGTTTATTGATAATATAAACTATCTATTAGTAGTAAAAATTCATATTTTTTAGAGGATTAAAAAAAATTGTTATGGTTTTCTATATATGGGAACATAATAATTTAATTAAGAAACTAATGAACAAAATCGAGCTTGTTTGACCAAAAAAAAATAATAATCAAGTTTAAATATGTAATCTCGTTTGATGATCTCATATTCATAATATAATTAAATAAACATGCCTGAAGTTTTAATATTCAACTTGACTCGAGTCATTTAGGGCCCTAGGGAAGCAACACTTCCTCATTCCAAAATATAAATGCATGGTTGTAATCACAAAGCATACCATAAGCTTAAAAAAAACATATAAATACCACAACATTTTCACATGAAATTTTTTTTGTAAGTTTGTAGCATTTTTCTTACGAGCATGCTAGGAGAGGTGCTCATTTAGCCCTTGTTGACATAAGAGATGATCGTCTTCTGACGGTTGCAGATAAAGCCCAAGAACTAGGATCCCCAAAGGTTATTGTGGTACGTGCAGATGTTTCCAAGGTTGAAGAATGTAAGCAGTTTATTTATGAAATAGTTCACCATTTTGGGCAATGTAAATGTATGACATGTTTTAGTTTTTCGATGGCTTTTGTGGATATATTAATTTGGAATTAATATGTTGCAATTTCTGATTTGTGGTCTTTATGCAACAATGGATCATTTGGTGAACAATGCTAATAAGTGGTAGATTTTTCATGGTTGCCTGCACCTAGGATGAGTTTCTACAATGTAAGCAATATGCTATACGGTCCCAATAATTTTCTATTACAGATGGATTCTTATACTTTGTCACCTCAGGCAAGCAGTGCAACAACAGTAAGCTTCTTCAAGACATTGCGTGTTGAGGTTGGGCCTGAAATCAAAATCACAATTGTGACACCTGGTTTCATAGAGTTTGAAATGACCCAAGGCAAGCTCTTATTGAAGGAAGGCAAAATGGAAGTTGATCAAGACTTGAGAGATGTAAATTATTGGCTTTATTAGTTATTCCCCTCTCACCATGTCACATAATTAGCATACCCTTCTTAGGTGACAGGATAAAGTTCTATCTATGTAGTTTTGTTTTTTTGATAATATTACACCACTTGATAACTTAACCTGGACTAGTATTTTTAAAATCTCAACATTATATACTTTTTATTGTTCTTAACCTGTTTGCCCAAAATTCATATTAGTCGAAAGTTATTTATTATTCAATCAATAAACTTGTATGCTGTGTATAATTTTAAAATTTAAAAAAAAAAAAAAAGATTTAAACATTTTATGGAGGACAGAGTAATTGAAACCTGATCATCTTAATATTTTGTTACATTAAGAGTATAAATGGCAATGTAATTAATCCAATATCGTACTTGTCAAAAAACATCATCCAAAATGATGTAATATTGAAAAAAAATTACATTAGGAATATATTGAACCTAACCCAAATATTGGTGCAGGTTTCTACATGTGCTTAATGCTTGATCTATACCATGCCATCTGAATAATTGGCAATGCTTTATGAGTAGGTACAAGTAAGCACAAATATTGGTGTAGGTTTCTACATGTGCTCAGTGCTTTATCTAACCATGCCATCTGAATAATTGGCTATGCTTTATGAGTAGGTACAAGTAAGTACGATTCCAGTTGGGACAGAACGAGGGTATGCAAAGGCAATAGTGAATGGTGCTTGAAAGGGAGAGAGGTATTTGACAGAGCCAGCTTGGTTCAGGGTCACGGGTCACCTATTTCTGGAAGGTGTTTTTCCTGAGGTGATCGAGTGGAGTTATCGATTGATGCACATCAGTAGGCCAGGGACTTCACACAAGGAAGTACCCTAGCAAGAAGATATTGGATCTCTCGGGTGTCAAGAACATCATTTATCCATCTACAATCGACAACCCTGAGATTAAGACTGACTAAAATGAAGGTTGTTTTATGTTCTTTGAGGCTAAACACTTAAACCTAGTTATGTGATCTCTTTACTTATGTGTGTGTTTTATCATCTGTGTGCTAATAGGTTGTAACTTGTGTGTACCCCCCCCCCCCCCCCCCCAACCACCTGTTTTGTTTTGTTTTTGTGTCTTCAAATTAAGGGAGGGAAAAAACAAAGACACTCTTTGTAAGGACTTTATATTATGTATATTATCTGTGTGTCTAGGATAGGCTCAACTATAGATGCAACTAATGCAATTGCCTAAGGCCTCCAAATAAAAGAATCTCCCCACTTGTTAAAAAAAAAAAAAAAAATTACACACACACATATAATATATTTATCTATATATTTTAATTAAGATTTTTTTTGTTAATCCTTTTATTGGTCAATAGATTGCATCAAATCATAGTTAAGTTTTGCGTTGGTTTCTTCTCTTTATTTTTCAGTAATGTTGCTAAGATTTTTAAATTCATGACACTTTGTCCCGATTTGGACTTTGAATGGCTTTATATACCTTTGAAGAGTTCTTCGGGTTTCACGGTTATCTTTTAGAGTCTCTGGTGCGACCTGAGTGAAAATTTGTGAGAATGTGCTTATTTTCAGTGATTTGTTCTTTGTCAGTAGTAGAGTTCTATATTTTATAATAAACTGTCCAATGATTGGCAATTTTCTCTAAGCAAATCCCAAATTATCTGCTTTATAAAGTTTCCTGATCGTTCTTGATTTTGGGGTTGGATAATAGAATAGTAGCTGTTGCTGTAATCCAAATCGAAAGGTATTGTCCAATTTGCAGATTTCATTGGTGCCAATGAGGTACTTGATTTTCACGAGGCTTATGTATATCTTATCACTCAATTAATAAGTATTCATTCTTTTCTAGTGGGATGTCTCTCTCGTCATTATTCATCTCACACACTCATTCTTTCAAATTATTCAAACCCCAAAATGTTGCTTAACCCGATTGGACTAATAATTATTGATAACCCCTTCAATAAGATTGTTTTTATTTCCTTTTGTTGGTGTAGAACTCTTACATTGGCGTCTACTTTGGGTTAAATATGGTAAACGGATTAAAAAAAAATCATTTTGACTTCTTCTCCTAATAGTTGATTGAAATGTTTCAGCAAACTTTGTATTAGCTTCGTATTTAAAACTCGGTTACTTGTTGCATTACGTGATTCTAGATAATCTATTATGATCAAACCAGTGAGGACTGACTGTAGATGTTTGTTTCTTACTGACTAAAACAAAAAGGCCTTTCAGACCAATAGAAAGAAAACAAAAGTACAAATAAGCTTTCTTTTTAGGATAACACTTAGGTAAAGTTTTTTCGATGTTATCCTTAAGTTCTCCAATTAAATTTTAACCACGTAACAGTACTATTGATTAATGAATCATATAGTTCAGTTTAATCATCTTTGTACTGTATTGGTTAATGCAATCACACAATCGAATTTAATAGTATGGAAAACTGGAAAATTGATTAATGAATCACATGGTTCAGTTTAATCATATTTGTACTGTATTGGTTAATGCAATCACACGATTGGATTTAATAGTGTGGAAAATTGATGTCTTAAGTAATTGTACTTAAGAAATTTTATTAATAGGGAGGAAATGTAGTTACTGTCATGCAAATCCCAGTGCTACCTACCCTATATTATTTCTTGATAAACAAATCCCATGCTAATACAGTAATACTTGTTAAACATAAATGTTTGATTAATATTTGGTTGAGTCTTTCACGTAATCCGTTAACAAGCTCTAATCCAAAAAAAAAAAAAAAATTTATCTTGTTTAATAAACTTTTTGTCCATTTCATGGACCCATAATAGAAGTGAGATTCCATTAATTGAAATTTTTTTACTCAATTTGATAGATAATTAATTTGGTAATTTATATTAAAAATGACTTGAGTTTCTTGCCTAATGAATTATAATACCACAACTCCGCATTCCAAATAAAAATCTTAATATTGGATTATATTATTTTATTGTTCTTAACCCATTTACCCAAATTTCATATTAATCGAAAGTTATTTACTGTTAAATTAATAAGCTTATATGTTGTAGGGTTAAGGGCCTAAAGTGTATATTGGGTCTTGGGCCTGGTCCGAGGACACGAATGGTCCGAGGAGGAATAAATAACTATGGGTAATTCCAGTCTATAGCTTCATAAGTAGAGAATGAGTGGAAGGTGGTCCAAGGAAGAACATCACCTCGGATAAACTGGGAACAGCTCCAGTATGTATCCTGATAATTAAGGTGACCTTCTAGGAAACTCCAATGATAAGGACGTGCATCATAAATGTACCAGGGTGATGGGAAAGCAAAAATATCTAAGGGAAAGTTGTTACCACCGCATTAAATGCACTATAGCTACTCTTCTAGCCGTATTTATGTGGAGAAGACCCCTGAACAGTGTCGCCTTGGCAATCACAACTCACAAAAAGCCAAAGAGGGTGTCTGATCGGACATGTATTCAAATAAGAGCTCAAATGATCAACAAGTGTAGGATCAAGATGGTCCAGAGGGAGCTATATAATGTAAGAGACCTCCCATGAGGAAGGGATCGAAAAAATAGAGAAAGAATATTGTAGCAATCAAAATTATACTTGTACCCAACTGTTATTGATTTGTATGACAAAATATCTTCTCGGACAATGAATTCATTCAGCTTTATTTTCTTTGCTATTGCTTGATCATCTTTTAAATCCATACTAGCCGTTGTCAAATTCATTAGGGCTTAGTTCTTCGACCCACTATCTACAAATTTATTGTACTGGGCTCATTGGGCTAAGATCCCATACACCTTGGGCTTGGGTTGCAAAACGTGTCCTTACATATGTTATGTATAATTTTAAAATATTAAAAAAATTGAAAATTGAATTTATGGATAAAAGAGTACTAGTTGATTCTTGATCATCTTAATATTTTGTTACATTAAGAGTATAGAAAGCGATGTAACCCAATATTGTAATTGTCAAAAATCATCATTTAAAATAATGTAATATTGACAAAAATTACACAAGGAATATACTGAACCTAACCCAAATATTGATGTAGGCTTAGGTTTCTAGATGTGCTCAATGCTTTATCTATACCATGCCATCTGATTAAGTGGATATGCTCTATGAATAGCTATAAGTAAGCACGATACCTGTTAGGACAGTACGAGGGTGTGCAAAGGCAATAGTGAATAGTGCTTGCAAGGGAGAGAGGTATTTGACAGAGCCAGCTTGGTTCAAGGTCACCTATTTCTGGAAGGTGTTTTTCCCTCGTACTATAGATCTATAGACTTATCATCATATCTTCAATTCCTCTCTCTCTCTCTCTAAAAGTTATGGATTTGCTTCAAAAGTTATTGAACATTGTACTCCTTCCATTAACTTTGATTGCCATCCTTTTCTTATTACCACCGTTTCTTTTTCTCAAATATCTTTTTTCCTTAAAAAGAAATATATGTAGTGAGAACGTGGCTAACAAAGTTGTAATCATCACTGGAGCATCTTCAGGAATTGGCGAGGTTTGTAGCAAATTGTCAATGTCACACCTCTCAATCTTTGTTGATATTAACTGCCTTTTATATTATGTATTGATATTATATAATTCGGGCTCTTAGAAATGCTCATTTCTAAATGTTTTAGTTTCAAGATTTTAATTATATTCACAAGAGAATTGTGGATATTATTACATATGAAAATAAGTAGTTATAATCATAGTGGATACCAAAATCTCAAAACAATAGTTAATTTACTAAATTATTATGTGAATTTGTAGCATATTGCTTATGAGTATGCTAGGAGAGGTGCTATTTTAGCCCTTGTTGCAAGAAGAGAGAATCGTCTTCAAATAGTCGCACATAAAGCACGAGAACTAGGATCTCCAGAGGTTATTGTGATACGTGCAGATGTTTCCAAGGATGAAGAATGTAAGCATTTTATTGATGAGACAATGAACCACTTTGGGCGATGTAAGTGTATCATGTGTTTTAGCTTTGGATTAATTTGTTTTACTATGCTTTTCTGGAATAATAAATATTTTGGAAGTATAAGTTGTGAAAAAAATGATATTCCTGCTGTTAGGTTTTAGATCCCTGTAAACTAGATTGTTTAACCTAATTAATTAACCAAGTGAATACTCAGGTTTATTATTCAGATCTAGGTTAAAACAATAAAGTCATATCATGTAAAGCAGCGGAAAATAAAGAAAAGAATGATATGATCACCCAGGAAAACCAAAAGGGTAAAAAACCTGGGGAGGATTTAACCTAGCTATCCTAAGGTAAAAAGTAAATCCACTATAGAGAATCAAAATTTACAATAAGACTTAGACCACTAACATCCTATTACTACCACATGTAGAACTTACTAACACGACCACGTGCAAGCTCCGAATCCACAGACTCCTTCTCTATTTGGCCTTTGCAACACAAGCACCCACACTTGTGATAAAAATTAAAAAAAAAAAAAACACACGCACACACACACACAAACACAAACTCTCCTGTTTGTGACTCCAAGACCACCCTTGAAGGTTTAGATCATCAGCACCTTTGATGACTAGAGAAGGTAGCAACTTCTACAATACTGGATCTAGAGATTCTTTAAGGAATAACACTAGTAGAAGACATGAGAGAGCTTTTTGGGTACAAAATCATAGATCTATAAAAGAGGCACACTCTTCTCTCTCTGAAAAGCCTTAAAAAACGTACTTAGGATTTCCTTTATATACTAGTAGTGTTTTACTTGAAACCCAATACGTTTAAATAGAGTTTGGGCTGAAATAGAATTCTGTAGATACGTGTTTCCATCGGTCGAGCCTGTCTTTCGATCGATTGAACCAGGCAGTTTCTGAACTCTTCTTTCTGCAACTTGTATATTCTTAAATCTTGACTTGTATCACCTTGAGCATTGTCTAATAATACCTATAGACTCTAAGATCTATATCTAGACAAGTTTGTGTTCACGATTTGCCAATTGTTCTAAACTTTTAGAACCTAACAATCTCCCCCTTTGGCAATTCGTGACAAAACTTACATACAAAATGAAATGCTCAAATACAAGAACAACCCAATACAATAAATTGCTCAATTACATCACAAATCCCAATCTAAGACTCCTAACCTAGAAGTTGCAATAAGAGGTAGAAAGTCTTGATCAGAATGTACCTGTCTTTCCTAAAATACTCAAAAGAATTCATCACTGCATGTATGGAAAGAAAGACATATAAACAATAATATGAAACACAATTTAAAAAACAAGAGTAAATTCTAACTCTCCCCCTAAGTTAGATACATCAAAAAGTTTTTATATTCTCTCCCTTTAAAAACAATTTCAACTCCTCCTAAACAAAACATTTTAAAAAAATTTTCCAAATTTCATCTGTTTCTCCCCCTTTTTGTCACGTATTGACAAAGACAACTCAATCAAAGAGTAAACAGAAAAACATACGCAACAAAGGATAAGAGGAAATAGAGAATCAAGGAAACAACTCCCCCTAAGAACAACAAAGGTTAAAAACAAGTTTCTCCCCTTATAAAAATAGGAAAAACAAAATAAGTTTTGAGAAAAACAGTTTTGGGGAAAACAGTTTTGAGGAAAATTTAGGAGGTGAGGAAAATTAAAAACATACAAACCTAACTTTAAAAAATAAATAAATAAATAAATAATTGAGGTTGCACGTGAACACAAATATTCTCTCTTTCAATAAATGCAAACTTGATACTATGTGACTCATAAACAATTGCATGAGTAGAGAAAATATTTATACATTGATTATCCATCATATCTCTTAAGAAAAATATTTTCTGCAGTTCACACATAAAAATAGCATAAACGAAAAAGTACATAACTCAAAAATTAATTAATCAATTTTTAGATTAAGTTGAATACCCAATATAGCAAAGTGTATGCATATTATGTGTGAAAATAATGAGAGATATGACTGCAAAACTACAAGATGGATAAAAAAAAATGCAATGCATGTGAATCCTAAACATAAATGATGCATAAAAAAAATTTGGTCAAATACTTAAAAACTGAAAATTTTTCAGTTTCGATCAATCGAGCATTGATCGAATACCAATCGAGTCAAGCAGAAGCCAGACTTGAAAAATCTGGAAATTTTCGATTGATCAAAAATCACACTCAATCGATCGAAATTCTGGAAAACTGAATTTTTTGAAAAATTGCAGAAAATTATGCAAAAACTACTCAAACCAAGGAATTTCATGAATGAAATGCATGGGAATGAGTTTAAATGTTTTTCAAAAACAAGATTTTTCAACCCAGAACTTCAAAACAAGGTTTTTAATCATCAAAAACACAATTTTTGCCAACCCTTAGCCATATTTTGCATCAAACACCATAAAAAACATAATCTTAGATGGCCAAACCAAATTCACACACAATTTCATGTACTAAGTTTAGCAAAAAATAACTTGTGAAGTGTGTGCAACTAGTAAAGGCATGAGATACATGTGAGATGATAAGTAGATAGTAGTCCATCACAATTTCTACATTATTTATCACATAAGTTTGAAAGTGACTGTCACCTAAAGAGTTACATCCTATAACTCCCACATCTCCTAGAAAACAAGCTTGCAATCATGTATTTTTCTTTTTTTAGCCTTATAATGTACATGATAGGCCAAAAACAATTGACCCCTTGTGATGAATTAATTGATTAATTAGCCAAGTTTATTAATTAATCAAATTAACATGCGATGTACATGGTAGCACAAACAAATCACCAATTAAACTAAGTATGCAGCGGAAATTAAATTGACACGGTGATTTGTTTACGAATGGGGAAAACCTTCGCGGCAAAAACCCCACCGAGTGATTTTAAGGTCACCACTCTCAAGAATCCACTATTATCAATAAAAGTGGTTACAAGTAAAGGAATCCCAGTACCTTATACCAACCTACAGTTGAACCTTTACCCCAATACCCAATTAGACTTGTTCTGTAATGACAATCTCTCCTTTCAATGCATGGCTCCCAGTACGTGACTAACCAATTACATAGATCCCAGTACGCGACTTGATCACCAACTTGAAAAAGATATTGGCTGCAAAGTTCTTCTGTTCATCACACAATGAAGATCATGAAGTTGCTTGGTTACAAAACCCTATGGCGTACAAAACACAGCAGCTTCTTCAAGAGAAAGAAGAACTAGGGCAAACTAGGTTTCTGGTCACACTCATCTTCACACTTGTGGAATTGTGCTCTTGTGCAACTTGTATCACCTTTTACGGCCCTCAAAATAATCCTTATATATGTTTAGGGTTGTGAGAAAAGAAAGCCCAAACATACATTCACGGATTGGATGAAAATCAGCTTGAAAAACTGAACTTCATAAACCTCGATAAATAGCCATCTATCAAGCTAGTTGTCGAGCCACGGGCTTCAACAGCTTTTAAACCTCGATAGATGCTAGCTGTCGAGTTTTAAAATCCTGCACTTTCTCACTTGATTCTTGAACAGACTTGCATGACTTTAACACTTAAACTTGAAACCTTGTTTCTTGAAGTATTAAACACATCCTAGATCTACCAAATTACAAGTAAAGTGCATTTTGTCAAAGGATTAGCCAATTACATAAAATGTTGACATATGTTCCTAACATCAAATCACATATGTCCTAACAATCTCCCCCTTTGGCAATCCGTGACAAACCACAACAAACAAATGAACATATGAGAGAAGTCATAAATCACTCAACTCATATTCACTTGTTGAATACATTAAAATCTATCCTAACACAAACTCTTGAAAACTTTGCAAGAAGAGAGTTCATGGCAAGTAGACTTTGACAACCTGTATTTCTAAAACACTTTAAACAAAACTCATCACGGCATCTTAGTGTAAAACAGAAATAATAGATTGCATACAATAAATAAGAAACATGTGTATAAAGAAGGAAAAGAAACAACACATGTAAAGATAGGTGAAAGAACTGTAATAACAACCTCAAATGTATATATATCAACAATGGTGTAAAATCCTCGTGATAGCTGAAGGGAAGATGAGCTTATCATGGGTCGCCGAATCCCTATATACATCTACGATGGAAAGAATAAAATAAGAGGGAAAATCTATAGTAAGATGCTCTAAAAGAGAAAGCAAAAATCGAGCACTGGGCTCGGTAATAGAGTTATAGTGAGAAAAAGGATACAAGACAAAAGTCATAACCATGTTAAGAAAACGATGACCTTTAGCCAAGGCCAAACAAGGAGTGAACTAACGATCACCCCAATCAGAAGGATGCTCACAAAAAGTTGACATAAGCTCGCCTTTAGACACAGTTTTAAGATGCTCACAACTAGGATAGTCAGGATGCGCTACCCTGGGGACATGGAGCATGTCGGATACAATATCCGGTGTGACCACAATGCATGTACCTCGAACGCGAGTAACAAAGAGAGGTACTAAATAATCAAATTCATGCATGTTGGAGTAGAACTCCTGGATAAGGACGGATAAACAAGTGACCGAGACGTCACACAGTGACTCCTAACCCCTACTATGAATGACAGTGGGTAGGTCAGTGCCGGAGAAGTCTGACAAAATGACTTAGCGTTCTGAATGAATGCCTCATCTAGAGAAGTTCTCAAAGAAGTCCAATTTGGCCTTCTCATCACAGAACTGGACGGAAGAGGGAGTAGGGTCAGAAGAAGTGGATACCTCGGAACGAAGAGGGTTCCGGGATGGAGTAGATTTATGTTTAGGTGTCATGACGCAACCAACGTAAACAAGAGAGGGAGAGGGAGAGAGAAACACGCAGAAAAGCACCAAATACAATCAATATATAAGAATATAGAGAATGTAAGGTACGTATGCATGAAAATGCATGAGCATGTGATATGTAATAGTAAAAACAGCATAGGCTCAGCCCAATCCAATCCTACCAACACACAATCAGTTCAACAAAGTAAACACACAACTATCATGCATGAAACATTTTCACAAAGCCCATCCCAAAAATTTTGCAAAAACCTCTTTGATTTTGAAAAACCCCAAATTTTTCAACAAATCCCAAAATCTAGGTCAGAATGCATGAAATATATGATTAAAGGCTTGAAAAGAGATTATACCTGTGAAATATGCAATGAAAAGACCAAAGAATGAGTAGAGAAGATGAAGAGGTTAAGTGAGAAGAGTTTGGGAGTGAGAGAGAAGTCTGTCTATCGAGAGAGATCGAAGAGAAATGAGACAGAAATCGCAAAGCGCATATGTATAGAAGTCTCATAATTCTCGACAGATCAAGAGGTGTCGAGCTTTAAAGGCATGAAGAGATACAGTTATTGAGCAGCTGTCCAGAGGTGTCCACAGCAAAAACAAGCTCGATGAATCGAGGAGCTATCGAGCAGCTATCAAGGAGACAGAAACTTTCTCTATGGATTGAGGAGCTATCGAGAAGCTATTGAGAAGCTATCGAGATTACGATAAAAAGAAGTTGAAGAGCTCGATAGATAAGCCAGGTGTCGAGAGGTGTCGAGGAGCTATCGAGATTGCTTAAAAACAGTTTTTCAAGAAGAAAAAAACGCAGACATGAATGCAATCAAACATGCAATTAAACCAAGGATCCAAACAACATTTTAACTTGTCAAAAATTTCTCTCAACAAGAAAAATGTTAAGCACATAGATCCCAAAACACACACACACACTAAACAACTCTAACCAATTTTATATTTCAAAAACAAGTTAAGACAATTTAGTGAGCATACATTAACACAAATATTCCTTGTGATGGCCAAATCACATTGTACCTGCACATGTATCAAGAGTAGCAAAGAATATTGCTTGTTGTAGTATTCCTTATGATGGCCAAATCACATTGTACCTGCACATGTATCAAGAGTAGCAAAAAATATTGCTTGTTGTAGTATTCCTTATGATGGCCAAATCACATTGTACCTGCACATGTATCAAGAGTAGCAAAGAATATTGTGTGTTGTGTGTGAAAAACATCGTAAGATTGCATAAGTGTCTACATGTTATGACGATTTGCGATATGAGAAAATCACTTTAACTCACACACAATCATAACTGTTTGATGGGGACTATCACCTTCGAGGTACATCCTATAACTCTCACATCTCCTAGAATACACGCTTACAATCATACATATAGCATATTTATTATTTTTGCTTTTATTTTCTTTGCATATTTTTATTTTAATAAGCATATCATACATGGGCATATAGGAGAGAGAAAAGAAATACCCAATGATGTTAAGTTTTTGACATTGCACTTTTGCTATGCTGAAACATACAGATGTCATTTCATGATTGGCGGGCAACAGTGGTGAGATGGTTATTTATGCCTTTCTCTTAGGATTTTCTAGTCATTCCCGTCAAAAAGAGTGATATGAGTGTTAAATACAAGAGATCACTTAATCTTACTTATCACAAACATGAGCCACAAAGCTCACTTGCTTAGTTATGCACAAAGATACTCATCTAAGCTATAAAAGATACAAAATTTAGAAAACTTTATTTCAATGGCTATCCAAGGTACACAAGTACCAATGTACATAAACACACACTGTTTTTGTATTTTTCAATTTTTTTATTTATTTTTTTTGTGAAAAACAAAATAAACCAAAACTAAAAAGAAAACAAACAAAAACAAATTAAACAAAGCAATGCATAAAACTAGAATGACTCAAAACAATAATGCAAAACACACAAGTAATGCAAAACACAAATACGAAGGGGAGAGAGAGAATAAGCGATGGAATCACTTGGAGCCATTTTCCTTCCACACCTTGGAAGAACCTTTCCGTTTAACAAACCCTTGATTCGGTGGTGAGGGGGAAGATTTAAACCGTTCAAGTTCAAAAGGAACATGAGGGCTTTAAGAAGATCTCCAAGAGGAGCAAAAGAGGATGGAAACTGATTTTGATCTCCCGACGCAATCATGTTGTTGATTTTTTGAGTGGCTAACCACTTATAGCAATTAGGTTGAGTATGTCCATCTATGCCACAGCGATGATAGAAATGCTGCTTTTTCTGTTTTGGCTTTTGAGAGTTTTCCTTCTTAGCCCTAGGGTTCTTAATCTCTTCCTTATCAAGTTTAGGGGGTGCTCCTAAGATAGATTTACACTTATCTGTGTTCTCACTTGCTAATTCATTTTTAATATCATTGTTCTCAGTTTTAATATTATTAGCAGGAGGAACAAAAACAGTAATACGAGTAGAAGCAATACTAGGAGAAGAGAAATCATACCCTAAACCAGTTCGATCGAAAGCCGATTTCTGAAAACTTAGCATCTCATCGAGCTTAGTGCTTGAAGTCCTTTCCAGTTGAGCTCTGACTTGGAATAGTTCTGCCTCAAGCTTCTTGGTCTTCTCAGCCAAGAAATTATTCTCAAATCTTAGTACTCCAATAGTTTGATTAGCTTCATCAAACTTTGTAGAGATTTCTTCTCGCTCAAGCTCCACATCACTAAGCTTCTTGGTGGCGAACCTATACAACTTCTCATGCTTTTCTGATACCTTGTATAACTTTGCATAGGCTGTGTGGATGTCATCTTGTTCATCCATCTTCTCAAACTTAGACTCCACAAATTCTTCCTCTTCATCCACATCTTCAACAATCACTTCAGTAGGATTTCCGGTGGCAATGAAGACATTTAGGATTCCATCATTCTCATTATCGGAGTCATTCTCAGGCTTAGTGTCGCTCAAGGTAGCAGCAAGTGCCTTGCTTTTTCCAATGGTCTTGAGATAAGTAGGACACTCTTGTTTCATGTGATCGAAACCTTGACACCTAAAGCACTTTGGTCCTAAGGGAATAGTGTACTGACCGCCATCCCTAGCATCCTTCTTCCCTTTGTCTTGGCTCTTAGATTGAGAAGAACTCGACTGTCTACGGTCCTTGTCGAAGCCCTTTGCATTGGCATTCTTCATAAACTTCTTGAATTGCCTAGTGTTGTAGGACTTCATCTTAGAATCCTCATCATCAGAAAACTCATCAATGTCACTGCTCTTGACTGTTAAAGCCATGTTCTTGCTCTTGCTTGATTTCCCTATCCTTGTCAAACCCAACTCATAGGTCTGCAAATTTCCAACTAGCTCAGTCAAAGGAATTTTGTCAATGTCCTTTGATTCCTCAATGGCAATGATCTTGGCATGGAATCTCTCAGGTAGAGATCTGAGCACCTTTCTCACAATCTTGGTTCAGGAATGGTTTCCCCAAGATTAAATGTTGAGTTTACTATGTTCTTAAGCTTGGCATAGAACTCATCAAATGACTGATCCTTCTCCATCTTGATCTCTTCAAAAATTGTAGTGAGCCTCTGAAGCTTTGAATCCTTGACAGCCTTAGTTACTTCATAAGTTGTCTAAAGAATGGTCCATGCTTCCTTAGCAGTTTCAGTGGAGGATATTTTCTTGAATTCCTCATTTGTGACTGCACTGAATAAAGCATTCAATGCCCTGCTGTTGAAGTTTGCTGCCTTGATCTTAGCATCATCCCAATCGGCTGGCACTTCCGTAGGCTTGATCAGGCCTATCTCCACAGCTTACCACACCTTTTCATCTAATGACTGCAAGAAAGCTCTCATGCGTACTTTCCAATATGCATAGTTAGTGCTATCAAATAAAGGAGGTATAATAAGAGCCTGTCATCTATCCATGACAAATAGGGGTCAATGGATCACACAGCAAAGATTAACCCTAATCAGAGTGTGCCTGCTCTGATACCACTTGATAGGCCAAAAACGTATTGACCCCTTGTGATAAATTAATTGATTAATTAGCCAAGTTTATTAATTAATCAAATTAACATGCGATATATGTGGTAGCATAAACAAATCACCAATTAAACTAAGCATGCAGCGGAAATTAAATTGATACAGAAATTTGTTTACAAATGGGGAAAACCTACACGACAAAAACCACACCGAGTGATTTTAAGGTCACCACTCCCGAGAATCCACTATTATCAAAATAAGCGGTTACAAGTAAAGGAATCCCAGTACCTTATACTAACCTACAGTTGAACCCTTATCCCAATACCCAATTGGACTTGTTCTGTAGTGACAATCTCTCCTTTCAATGCACAGCTCCCAGTACATGACTAACCAATTGCGTGGATCCCAATACGCGACTTGATCACCAACTTGAGAAGAATGTTGGCTGCAAAGTTCTTCTATTCATCACACGATGAAGAACATGAAGTTGCTTGGTCACAAAACCCTATGGTGTACAAAACACAGCAGCTTCTTCAAGAGAAAGAAGAACTAGGGCAAATTAGGTTTCCGGTCACACTCTTTTTCACACTTTTGGAATTGTGCTCTTGTGTAACTTGTGTCACCTTTTACTGTCCTCAAAATAATCCTTATATATGTTTAGGGTTGTGAGAAAAGAAAGTTCAAACATACATTCACAGATTGGATGAAAATCATATTGAAAAACTGAACTTCATAAACCTCGATAGATAGTCATCTATTGAGCTAACTGTCGAGCCACGGGCTTCAGCAGCTTTTAAACCTCGATAGATGCTAGCTGTTTAAAATCCTGCATTAAACACATCCTAAATCTACCCAATTACAAGTAAAGTACGTTTTGTCAAATGATTAGCCAATTACATAAAATGTTGACATATGTTCCTAACATCAAATCACATATGTCCTAATAGTACACACCATTTTTATTTTAACCTTATAATGTACACACCATTTTTATTATAATTTTTTATTCCAATGCGACACTTTATTTTCTTTTTGTGCATGTGCTACACTTTCTCGAGTACAAAATCTTACGATATGCACTAACGTGTTCATGATTGGCTAGTAAACAGTGGTGAGATGGTTATTTATGCCTTTCCGGTCACACTCTTTTCACACTTTTGGAATTGTGCTCTTGTGCAACTTGTGTCACCTTTTACGGTCCTCAAAATAATCCTTATATATGTTTAGGGTTGTGAGAAAAGAAAGTTCAAACATACATTCACAGATTGGATGAAAATCATATTGAAAAACTGAACTTCATAAACCTCGATAGATAGTCATCTATTGAGCTAACTATCGAGCCACGGGCTTCAGTAGCTTTTAAACCTCGATAGATGCTAGCTGTTTAAAATCCTGCATTAAACACATCCTAAATCTACCCAATTACAAGTAAAGTACGTTTTGTCAAATGATTAGCCAATTACATAAAATGTTGACATATGTTCCTAACATCAAATCACATATGTCCTAATAGTACACACCATTTTTATTTTAGCCTTATAATGTACACACCATTTTTATTATAATTTTTTATTCCAATGCTACACCTTATTTTCTTTTTGTGCATGTGCTACACTTTCTCGAGTACAAAATCTTACAATATGCACTAAGGTGTTCATGATTGGCTAGTAAACAGTGGTGAGATGATTATTTATGCCTTTCTCTTAGGATTTTTTTAGTCCTTACAATCAAAAGCATATGACTTCAAAATCAAGATCATGTGATCAAAACTATAAACAACTCCCACACAACATGTACTACATAGCTAAAACTAGCAAAGTGCAGAAAAAATAAGCTCATCCAAGCTAACCAAGGTACACAAGCATGTTATGTAAAAATTAATATGGCCAACCTCAACTATAAATCCAAGATATGTAATACAAAACAAAAACAAAATCTTTTTGGATTTTCAAAAAATTTATGATAAAAAATAAAAGCACATATTATGCTAAATGATTAAAAATGCAAATGCAATGCATGACAGGGCTTAACTAAGCTATAGAGGGTACACAAACAAGAAATATCAATTTCTTAATTAACCCTTGAGTACATGTACAAACTAGTACATACTCACACAAAATCAGAAATAGCTTAGCATTTATATAACACATACTATTCAAGTTTCTCCACAATGTCAAGCATATTCTAAATCAAGAGAGAGATATTATAACTCATGTAATCCTCAAAACAAATAAAACAAGACACAAAATAAAATATTTTTGTCTTTTTGAAAATTTTCAATGTTTTTGGATTTTTGAATAATCAAAACAACCTAAGAAAATAAAACAACCAAAAACTAAAAGTAAACATGCCCACAAATAATTGAAAGAATTAAATTAGGGACAAGTAAACAATACTCACCTTAGCAAGTCTTTTCCCACCCATATAGCACGAGTCTTCGGCTTTGTAGGTGAAAATCCATGAGAAGCAGAGTGTATTTGAGGGATTACACCAATCTTCTGAGAAAGACTGAAATCCTACAAATTCTTTTCACAAGCCTCAAAAAGATCAACTAAAACAATAGTGTTCTTTTTATTCAAAACATCACAATAAAAAACAGTAAGGCACTTAAAATTATCCATGATAACAGGGATCAAGGATCAACTCTAGGTATAATAATCTAAATCAAGAGCTAACCCGCTCTAATACCACTTGTTAGGTTTTAGATCCCTGTAAACTAGATTGTTTAACCTAATTAATTAACCAAGTAAATACTCAGGTTTATTATTTAGATCTAGGTTAAAACAATAAAGTTATATCATGTAAAGCAACAAAAAATAAAGAACACAATGATATGATCACCCAGGAAAACCAAACCGGTAAAAAACTTGGAGAGGATTTAATCTAGCTATCCTCAAGGTAAAAAGCAAATCCACTATAGAGAATCGAAGTTTACAATAAGACTTAGACCACTAACATCCTATTGCTACCACATTTAGAACTTATTGACACGACCACGTACAAGCTCCGAATCCACGGACTCCTTTTCTATTAGGCCTTTGCAACACAAGCACCCACACTTGTGATTAAAAAAAAAATACAAACTCTCCTATTTGTGACTCCAAGACCACCATTGAAGGTTTAGATCATCAGCACCTTTGATAACTAGAGAAGGTAGCAACTTCTACAATACCGGATCTTGAGATTCTTCAAGGAATAGCACCGGTAGAAGACATGAGAGAGCTTTTTGGGTACAAAACCCTAGATCTACAAAAGAGGCACACTCTTCTCTCTCTAAAAAGTCTTATAAAAACGTGCTTAGGGTTTCCTTTATATACTAGTAGTTTTTTACTTGAAACCAAATATGTTTAAGTAAAGTTTGGGCTGAAATAGAATTCTACAGATACGTGTTTCAATTGGTCAAGCCTATCTTTCGATCGATCGAACCAAGCAGTTTCTGAACTCTTCTTTCTGTAGCTTGTATATTCTTAAATCTTGACTTGTATCACCTTGAGCATTATCTAATAATACCTATAGATTCTAAGATCTATATCTAGATAAGTTTGTATTCATGATTTGCCAATTGTTCTAAACTTTTAGAACCTAACACCTATTTGTGGAAATATTTTGGAATGTACAATTTCAATTTGTGATTAGTTTATTCAACAGTGGATCATTTGGTGAACAACGCTGGAGTAGTAAGAGTGGACCTTTTTGAAGATTCCTCCGACATTGCTTCCATTATGGTAATAATACCAACATGTCTTGCCCCACTTTCTCTGTAACTGTATTGGATTATAGTGAAGAAAAAAATCTAGCATATTTAATCGTTCTTCAGTGCTTATTTTTCATTCAAGTCTATAATATATAATCCCAATTTTTTGTTAAGTTTTGAGTTTCAAACTTGCGTTAACAGACTCCAGTTTTATGTAATTTAGGACATAAATTTCTGGGGTTCAGTGTACAGCACCCATTATGCAGTTCCACACCTAAGAAAAAGCAAAGGAAAGATTGTTGTAATTTCTTCAGTTGCAGCATGGTTTTGTACTCCGAGATTAAGCTTCTACAGTGTAAGAACTACATACAAAACCTCCTTGGCATGCCTTACTAGTTGTTCACTTCGAGATTTTCTTTTACTTATGAATCAATGATGTCTTCAGGCAAGCAAGGCAGCCCAAATATGCTTTTTTGAGTCACTGAGAGCTGAGTTTGGTCCAGATATTGGGATAACCATTGTAACTCCCGGAGTAACTGAGTCAGAAATGACGCAAGGCCAACTTTTACCAAAGGTATATTGAGAATTAAAAGAAACGAAACTTGAAAATTAAACCTTTACCAATCCTGTTTAAGACTTTAAGTTGCATTTAAATGATTTAATCTTCTACATTTTATAAAATCCAAACCATCTATTTTCACCCAATTCTGGCAAGACACCATTTTGTCAGCAACAAGTCTTGTCCAATCAGCAGAGTACATTGAATTTAAATCTTGTGCAGTAGATCACGGGTTAAATATAACTTCAACCATATAAAAAATGTCATATTTAGTTTACAAAACTCTCACTTTTTGTAAGGTTTAAAAGATGTCATGATAAGCAGCTTTACCTTCAATTATTGTTTTTAGAGAGACTAATTCCGGAACTCAAAGTCGTTGCTTTGGGTGTAAGGCACTTGCCATCACACCAAAGCTCGACCTCTAGTAATCTCATTTATATATGGGCAAAACTTAAATACAGTACCTTAGATACAGTTCCTTAGGTACCCCTTTTAAATTGTTGCCACCTGTATAGTTTAATAACTTAGCTAATGTCTGTTAACACCATCTCATTTTGTTTCTTTCTTCCCCTTTTTTTTTCTTTTTCTTTTCTTGGCCTGCTAGAAACCTATCCATCAAGTCTCTTAGACTCTCACACCAGATGGCTAAAGATGATCAATCTATGGAAATTTCCTATGACCAAAGGCACATGCATTCAAGGGATGCACTACTTAATTTCATTTTTCTAGATGGGGTAAGTGAGTCTACAGATCTACAGGGGAGTGCCTAACAACTAGGGAAAAAAAAGATTTCTTAGTGCTTTTGATTTTCTTTCAAAGCCAAATCTTGACACCGATGGGTTTGCGATGGTTTTGTTTGGGTGAATACGAATTGGATTTCAACGTTAACATCAACACTCAACTTCAAACTAGTTTTTTTTCCCCAATTTTTTGTTTGGTAATTGAGAAATATTGAAACATCAAATAAAATGGAGAAAGGAAGAAATCTGGTTACTGGGTGAGAAATTTGAAGCTCTCAAATTTTCTCTCGGGCTAAGAGAAAACAAAGGAGATGGTGTTTTAACGTTAGTTAGTGGAGTCATTAAATTAGACAGGTGGCAGTAATTTAAAAGAAGTACCTAAGGAATTGTATTTAAGGAACTGTATCTAAATATTACCCTTTATATATATATATATATATATATATATATATATATATATATATATATAGGACCCTACGGCCTAGGTACAAAACTTCACATAGTCCTATATATTGACCGAGAACCATACCTTGTAATAATCCCTACTACATATAATGGAAAATGCTAAAAATTACTAATTTTCTTTAAAATACTGATAAATGAACATGACGATGAATATGATCGATACCATTTAAATAATATTATAGTAAATATCTTAATAACTTTTTTTAATAAGACTTACGTAATAAAATTTATAATATTTCTAACATAGCTTCTTTTTTTCTTTTCTTTTTTTGGGTTGCATAAAGAGGGAAGAACTTATATGTAATTTCTACTCATAACTTAGCCATTATGTAACTTCTAGTCTCTCAAAACAAAAATGATTTTTTTTTTTTTTTTCCATTTCTGAATGGTGATATTTGCTTAGATTGAAATGCCATGGATGCCAGTTGAGTCAACAGAGAGGTGTGCCAAAGCAATTGTGGACAGCACTTGCAAAGGAGACATGTACTTGACTAAGCCATCTTGGGTGAGGGTGGGATTCTGGATGAGGGTCTTATGTCCTGAAGTTTTTGAGTGGTGTTTGCACTCAATGTTAGTGAATCGCCCATGCACTCGTCAAAACTAGGACCGCTAGCTGAAACATTAGTGTTTTATTAAGCCAATAAATTCTAAGCAGAATTAATGGAGAGCTCGCTATGATTTAGATTAATTGGAAGGCTTTATTATTATTTGTGCAAATAAAAACTATATTGTACTATATAAAGAGATTTATTATTATGTTCAGAGCAGAATTTCTTTTTCTTTTCTTGGGATAAATTTTCAGCTCAAAATAATAATAAAATATCATTTTGATATATTAAATAAATACCTGGGCATGAAGTACATAACGTTGTTGGAAGTCATCACACCAAATTAGATGAGTTGTTGGTTGTTGACGGTTATACTATACCAACCATGAATGACCATATCATTTCACTAAAAATTAGATGTGTCATTTAGTTTTTCGTTGTGCATGTTGATTGTGATGAATGTTTAACCTATATCTGAATAAGTAACCTAAATAACAACTTAGCTAATAAATTAGGTTAAACATATTGTGTTTTTCAGGGATCTGAAACTTAACAAGATACATAACCGAATACATAATTGATCGTGTTCTCAAAAAACGATAATAATAATAATAATAATTGATCAATGAGTTGCTGGTTGTTGACAATTATAGCTGTTCACTAGCTACCATACCAACCAAGATCCACCGTATCCTTTCACTATTAAAATGCCTTAAACCTAATTGTTCTATTTGGAGTTTGGAATAAAGAATATAAACAACTTTTTATTCCTATATATAGGCTTCATACTGTTTTTTTTTTTTCCTGCAAAATAATTACGTAAATCTTTTGTTGAAATATATTTTTCCTGCCTAAAATTTAAAAATTAGTAATCCAGTATTTGAAAATTTTGAAAGATATCAATTTTTATTTTGTCTTTCATCCTTTGCTATCCAAAGATATGTCAATATCATTGATCCTCTTTAACCCTTGTTAGGTTCTAAGGATTAGGAACTAATGTATTAGAACTCTAATTTGTATTGTTGGCAAACTATGATCAAAACAGGTTTTAGTCTTGTTTAGACTTGCTCAAAGTATATGTGTTTTATATAAAGTTGGAATCGAGTTACTGCAGAATTTACTGTGCAATTCTGTCTGGCTCGATCGATCGAGAATTAGACTCGATCGATCGAAACTCGGACAAAATGTTTTTCTGCAGAATTTTTCCAACTCAGCCCAAGCCCAAGCCCGTTTGACGTGTAGGGTTTTATGTTTTGTCTTTAAGTATAAAAGGGAAAACCCTAGCCACGTTTTTTGTTGTCCATTATGCTGTGTGTGTGAATCTTTTGTGAGATCAAGAGGTGGTTGCCTTCACACATACTTAGGGTTTCCAAGATTCAAGACTATGTCAAGAACTTGGTAATCGATTCAGTTGCTGCGTTAAAGAGCTTAAAGAAACACAAGCGGGTGTGCTTGTATTTACTGGAGAATCCAAGAAAGAAGGAGTACGTGGTCTCGGAGCTTGCACGTGGTCGTGTCAGTAAGTTTCTACTGGTGGGTAGCAATAGGATGTTAGTGGTCTAAATCGCTATTGTAAAACTTCGATTCTTTCATAGTGAATTCAGGTTTACCTTGAGGATTACTAAGTTAATTCAGTTGTGTTTAAGGGGTTTAAAAAACAAACAAGTGGTATCAGAGCAAGTAGCTCTCTTGTTGAAGATCTTTTGATCTCTGAGCTGATCCTTGACCCCTGTTGTCATGGAACACGGACACTTTCTTGTTATTTCACCTCACTTTGATGGAAATAATTATGCTTATTGGAAAGTAAGGATGAAAGCTTTCCTGAAATCAATTGATGAGAGAGTCTGGAACTCTGTTGAAGACAGATGGGAGAAGCCCACTACTCCTATTAGTGAGTGGCAAACTTCTCAAAAAGAAGCAGTCGCGTTCAATAGCAAAGCTATGAATGTCATCTTTAACACTGTTTCTATGGAGGAATTTAAAAGAATCTCTAATGTTGAGGTTGCTCATACTGCTTGGAATATCTTCCAGACTGTGCATGAAGGCACAAAGGCTATTAAAATTAATAAGTTGCAGCAATTAACTTCTAAATTTGAAAGCATTAGGATGTCTGATGATGAATCTTTTGATGAATTCTATGCTAAGCTTAATGATATTGTTAATTCTGCATATAATTTGGGTGAAATCTATGATCAACCTAAAATTGTTAGGAAGATTCTTAGATCTTTAACTGAAGATTTTAAACCCAAAGTGACTGCCATCACTGAGAGCAAGGATATGGACTCCATCCCTGTTGATGAACTTGTAGGATCTCTTCAATCCTATGAGTTGGACCTACCTAAGACTAGCAAATCAAAATCAATGGCTCTCAAGTCTGTTGATGATGTTGAGGCGAGTGGATTTGATGATGATCTCTTTGCTACTGAAATTGCCTACCTTGCCAAGAACTTTAGAAATTTTCTTAGGAACAATAACAGAAGGGCAAGAGGTAATAACACTGCTGAACCTAGAAATTTTAGGAGGAATGATCCCACTAAGGTTAATAACACTGAAAAACTTAAATAAAAAGTAGGTCAACCTTCTAATAATTCAATGGGTCCTCAATGTTTTGGATGTCAAGGGTATGGTCATATGAAATCTGAATGTCCTACATACTTGGGATCTAAGGGTAAGGCTATGGCTGTCACCCTTAGTGATGATGAAGTTCCTGATGATGAGTCTGGTCGTGACGAGGACGGAAACTTCATTGCTTTCACTGCTACTGCTGTAGTCAATGAAAGTTTGTCTGTTGAAGAGAACCCTTCTGATGGGGAACTCTCTGAGGATGCAAATCTTCAAGAAGTCTATAATAAACTTTGCAAAGTTACTGCAAAGGATGCTATGAGTGTTGAATTAGGCTTAAAGAAAATTGCATCTCTTGAGCTTGAAAAGAAAAATTTGCTTGTTAAACTGTTTGATGCTAATGATCTTTTGAATAATGTGAAGACTGAGAACATGCTTTTGCTTGAAAAAGTTAAGAATTTGGAACATGAACTATCTGTTGCTAGAGAACAAACTGATAGGTCTACAAGCTCCAAACTAGATCACATGCTAAGTGTTCAAAAGTCTCCCTCTGACAAAACTGGCTTAAGTTTTGTAGAAAGCATCTCTATGTCTGCACCACATCCCACAAACTTTGTTCCTTCTTCTTCTTCCGAATCCCCTGTGAGTGAGATTGTCAAACCCTTTATGAGTGAGGCTAAATCTGTAGAAGTTACACCACCTAAGAAGAGTAGGGTTGATCTGAAAGAGTCTAAACCTAAGGAGTCTACCCTTACTAAGGACAAGTTGCATGGTAAGCCTGTTTGGGTTAGTCATTTTGTGGAAAGTCTGGGCACATTCGTCCAAATTGTTACAAGCTGCAAGCTGCTAAGAGAGCAAACAAACCAAAAGTACATGTGCCTCAAGCACAAGATCCTATAGTACTTATTGGTGAATTGGTAAAGGCTTTAAACCTTTATTCAAATCCTGGAGTTGGTAATCATTCTCATATGAATAAGAACTCCAATGCTCGAGGTGAATCTAAAAAGTTTTGGATGCAAAATGCTCAATCTAAGTGAGTCTTTCTGACATGGTCCTTGTGCTTCATTGCTCTACTCTTTGTGACCATTGTTATTTTTTTGTTTTTTTTGTTTCTAGGACTTGCATTGCTTAACATTCATGCATTTCATTCTAGGACTGTTTTTGTTTCTTCTTTTCAAAATAAAAATAAATAAATAAAAAAAGAAAAAGGGAAGCAAATTGTGTTTTGCATTTTTTCTTGGATTTGAAATCTAGGTAGGCCAATTTAATCTTTACATAACATGTTTATGTACTTTGTTTAGCTTGGATGAGCTTATTTATTGCACTTTACTAGTTGAAGCTTTGTAGTGCATGTTGTGTGGGAAGATGTTTATAGTTTTTATTCACATAATCTTGATCTTGAAGTCACATGCTTTTGATTGTTGGACTTGAACTTTTTGAGAAAGGCATAAATAACCATCTCACCACTGTTTACTAGCCAATCATGAACACCTTAGTGCATATCGTAAGATTTTGTGCTCGAGAAAGTGTAGCACACGCACAAAAAGAACATAAGGTGTAGCCTCGGCTTAAATGTTAAAATTGGTGTGTACATTATTAGACTTGATGTTAAATCAAACAAATAAAATTGGTGTGTACATTATCCCGGCTATTTTTAATAAGTTTCTGCTCAAATAAAATTGGTGTATATATTATGAGGCAAATCAAGAAATTTACATGATTGCAATCTTGTTTTCTAGGAGATGTGGGAGTTATATGATGTAACTCTTTTGGTGATAGTCTCTTTCAAATTCTATGTGATGAATTTTGTAGAAATTGTGATTGATTTCTATTTACATATCACCTCACATGTATCTCAAGTTTTTGATAGTTGCATACACTACACATGTTACTCTTTGCTAAACTCTGTACATGTTATCGTGTGTGATTTTGGTTTGGCCAACCATGTTTGAAAATTCCTTGTATTTTATGCAAAATGTGCTTGAAGCCTGAGAATTTAAGGAGAATTGTTTGAACATCTTAATTTTGGGAAAACTGGGTTCAAAACAAGTGTTCTTGAAAAGCGTTTCATCTCATACTCATGCATTTTGTTCACAAAATTCAATGCTTTGAGGAGTTTCTACAATATTTTGCTTTGTTTTTCAAAAATCTTTTTTCCAGAAAATTTTGGCTTGGCTTTGTGTATTTCGATCGATCGAATCTGTTTTTTGATCAATCGAAAATGCAATTAAAATTTCTTGGCTTGGTTCTGTGTGTTTCTATCGATAGAAACTAATTTTCGATCAATTGAAAATCGTATAGAGAGTTTTTTTAAAACACTTGATTCTCACGTGTTCTTCACTATTCAAACTTTTTTCAAAACTCTTTCTCTCTCTATTCGATCGGTCCAAGGGTCAAAGCAAGTTTTTTGTCATTTTCAACCAAATTTCTTCAAGGGTTTTTGTCATCTAAGGCCGGTAAGACCTTTATACCCCTCTTTTTTCTTTTATTTTCGGTTTTCATGCATTTTTGTCATGCATTTGGGCTTATTTTCAAACCTAAGGGAAATTGGATTTTTGATGTTTCAAGCTTTTTCTTTGGATATTGATCAATGGGTTTTTGTTGTGAGACAATATCAAACTGTTCTTGGTGAATTATTTTGATCAATTTGGTGATTTGTGAAAAATTGAATATTCTAGGGCTTGAATATACCCGAATTGGGGATTTTGTTCAAATTGAGCTTAATTGATAAAATTGGCTTGTTTGGGTGATTGATTTCGTCATTATACACTGTTCTTTATCAAGTATAGTGATCAATTTGGTCAATTTGTTGGTTTTGAGAAATTGGGTTTTTCAAATTTTGGGGTTTTTGATGTACACTCTATGCTCAAGCCAATTTTGTGATTTTAAAGCTAAATTTGAACTTGTTCTCACTGCATTAGAGCATGCATCATGACATTTATCTGTTCATGCATCATATAGATTGTTATTTCTATTTTTTTTGTGCTAACTTGCAGTCTACCTTTGGTTTTTCTTGTTTCTTTTTTGGTTCTTTTCTGTGTGTCTTGTCCTTTCCTTAGCATCATGCCTAGGAAAACTAGAGCCAATAGGACCTCCACTTCTTCTCCTTCCCCCACCTTTGATAGTGAAAGGTTCTTGAGTGAGAAAAACCAGGAAGCGTTTGAGAAGCTTAACCTTAGGAGAAACATTTGGGCTGAGAGAAAGGTACTTTTAGATGAGCTAGATCCCGAGATTAGGCGTAACTTTGAACATAGGGGCTGGTTACCTTTGTTGGATATTTCTCATCCACCTCCGGCTACCTTGATTAGAGAGTTCTACTCGAACCTCTCTGTCCACCTATGATGCCAACACTCTCATGAGGAGTTAGGTACGGGGTGTAGGGTACACCATTACCCCTCGTGTAGTGGCTGATGCTTTTAGGGTACATGAGGTCCAGTATCCTATCTACCCTTATGATGAGTCTCCTCCCTTGGATGACATCATGTCTTACATCACTATGTCTTCTATCCAATGGGGTTCTGATCCTCGGATCACCACTACTGAGCTCACTCCGATTCATTATCTTTTCTTTAGGATTGCTTGTCATTCTTTTTGGCCTATTTCTCATCTGCACACCATTCCTTTGGAGCGTTGTGCATTTTTGTATGCCCTGGTTACTGATGCTCCTATTAGCTTTCCTCATCTTTTTATTCATTCCTTGATTGAGGTGCATAGGAGTAGTTCTACTACCCATGCTTTGTTCTTCCCCGTCTTTATTCACCGGATTCTTTTGCATTTCGGTTTAGTTGAATTTCCTGTGTCTGAGCCTGTACACATAATTACTCCCATAGGTGCCACCTTTCTTAGGCAGAGAGCTACTCATTTGAGAGCTAGCTCTAAACGCCCTAGGGTAGAGCCTTCCGGTGTTGCACCTCCTCCTCCCTCTTCTACAGGTGATGCTACGGCTGAGGAGCCCGTTGATCATGCTGCTGCTGATGTTCCTCCACCTCCTACCTTGGATGATTCAAACATTCAACGTATGTTGGAGACTGTCATGACCGTTCAGGCGGCTCATGGACAAATTTTGGTGGACATGCTTGATGAGTTTTGTGCTTTGCAAGCGGATCTGAAGCACTTGAGACCATCGCCTCCGCCACCTCCTTTTGATGATGTATGATTGCCCTTTGGCATTCCGTCATAAAAAGGGGGAGTACACTTGTAGAGGATTTTTGCAGTTAGGGAGAGATTTTTGTTCTTGTGGAGCTATTAGATTGTATCTAGATGCTTCATTGTATATTTACATTTTTTTTGGCTCATGATGTATTTTTTGGGTTTTTCATGATAGGGGGAGATACATTGATTGGTATATGTTTCTTGTTTCACATTGCTTATTGATTTATATTTATGAGTTATTCATGATATATGTCTTTATTGTGTGTTATGTGAAATCAAGAAGTTATTTTTGTTTTACTTGTATTTTCCACATGTGTTTATGCGTTTGTTGAGTGTTTCAGGAAATATACAGGTTGATTCAGTCGTGCTACTGTCTATGTAAGGTTGAATTTTATCAACCATCTTGTTGGCTTTATTCCGTGCCAAATTTGCTTGTATTTTAGCAATTAGAAATCCTGTATTTAGGTGGGAATCATGTAAGGATAGTGAGTGAGAAAGTGTGAAAAAATGCTCAAGATTGTGCAAGGATGCAGAGACTCGCGGCTGGGACTCGCGAGTGACTCGCGACTGGCAAGCCGCCAAAGCTGGCACGTGTGAAGCATGCAGGGGAGCTGAAGAGTCATGCCAGCTGTTGCACTACAGGACAAAAGTCCTAGGCTGGCCAGGCCGTTAGCTCGCGACTCAGTCCAGTCGCGAGCCCAAGTCACTAGACCACCCTGTTTGGGAAAAACTGACTCTTCGCATTCCTTTCTCACCCCACTATATATAGACCCTTATACCCACGAAATGTAGAGAGCTTCCAAAGAGAATTTTGAAAGAGAAACCTTAGAGAAAAACAAGATTGACTCATCCACAATCTTCACATAGAGACTCTTCAAATTCCTCTACTATCTTCCTCTCCATTGTTACATCCTTGAGAGGTACATCACCAAAACCTTTTCTCACCATACCCATATCTGTGAGAAAGCTGTTTGGTGCTTTGGGAAACAGTTAAGAAGGGACCAATTTCATATTGGTTGATGCTATGGTCAAGTAGCAGAATCTGGTAAGCTAAAGAAGAAATAGGTTCGGCGTAACCTCGTTGGAGTAGGAGCTTGGAGGGCTTAGGTACATTGGGTAAATTAAGCTTGGAGGGTCTTCTGTTATTCATGTATCCCAACTACATTCTTTAGTGGATTATTTACCACTTGGAGGGCAGCGGAGAGGTTTTACACCGAAGGCTTCGGTTTCCTCTTCAATAACACATCGTTGTGTTGTCCTTGTGTTTGCATCTCTCTTCCCTTAATCTTTGCCATTTAATTTCTAGTGTGGATGTGATTTTATTTGGTTTAGATTGTTTATTAATTCTGTATTAAGCTTATGTTCTTATTCCACACATTAATTGTTTAATATTAAGCTTGAATTGGTAATTTGTTAATTGGGGGTCTAAACGTTCATAGTGTTTTATACACTAATTGAACTTTCAATCTACACTTGCAACTGATAGATAGTAGTTAGGCTGAATTTGTTGTGTTGGGCTATGTTTTTATATTGGGCTGTTTTTATGTAAACTTTAAGCAATTTTGTTCAGTTTTGTGTTTTGTCACGGATTGCCAAAGGGGGAGTTTGTTAGGTTCTAAGGATTAGGAACTAATGTATTAGAATTCTAATTTGTATTGTTGGCAAACCATAATCAAAACAGGTTTTAGTCTTGTTTAGACTTGCTCAAAGTATATGCGTTTTATGTAAAGTTGGAATTAAGTTACTGCAGAATTTACTGTGCAATTCTGTCTGGCTCGATCGATCAAGAATTAGACTCGATCGATCGAAACTCGAGCATAATGTTTTTCTGCAGAATTTTTCCAACTCAGCCCAAGCCCGTTTGACGTGTAGGGTTTTATGTTTTGTCTTAAGTATAAAAGGGAAATCCCTAGCCACGTTTTTGGTTGTCCATTATGCTGTATGTGTGAATCTTTTATGAGATCAAGAGGTGGCTGCCTTCACACATACTTAGGATTTCCAAGATTCAAGACTATGTCAAGAACTTGGTGATCAATTCAGTTGCTGTGTTAAAGAGCTTAAAGAAACACAAGCGAGTGTGCTTGTATTTACTGGAGAATCCAAGAAAGAAGAAGTCCGTGGTCTCGGAGCTTGCACGTGGTCATGTCAGTAAGTTTGTATTGGTGGGTAGCAATTGGATGTTAATGGTCTAAGTCGCTATTGTAAAACTTCGATTATTTCATAGTGGATTCAGGTTTACCTTGAGGATTACTAGGTTAATTCAGTTGTGTTTTAAGGGGTCTAAAAACAAACAACCCTAATCCCCCACTTCTTTTGGTAATATATGGAGTTTAATAAATTTTTGACTGCTCTATCTAATACTGGTGCTTGTGGTAGTAGTCCCCCCACCCCCCACCCCCAATTTATTAGGGGGCAAGGAAATTTAAGGCTCAAATATGTAACAACATGACAAAGATAAGACCATCCGATCCTCGTATCTTCAATTTCTCTCTTGCCACTCTCTGTTCATTAACCTACAATGACTTTTAATACTTAGGACCATTTTATCTTTAACAACATTCATGAGGATATGGTAAACGACATACTCGTTGACGAGGACATTGATGAGAGACAGATCTGTAGGTGTGAAGAAATAAGGAAGAAAGAAGAATAATCTGGAAGGAAAAAGAGATAAGAAACATCTGTGAATGAGAAAAAAGGTGAACACAAAAAAAGAAGAAGGTAAAGATAAACTAATGTGGATCGGACAAAACAAGAGGAGAAAAAAAATAGGGAAAATCGTTTGGCCTTGGGTAATGGGCTGGGTTATGATATGAGTTTAAATTTATACAATAGTATTTGGTTGATTGGCCCAATTAATTACCTATACATACGTATATATATATATATATATATATATATATATATATATATATATATATATAGAGTGGAAATTAACAGTGAAAGTTCACTAGTAAGTAAACAATGTAGCATTTGGCCTTTATGCAGGCTAGACAAATAAGAGAATCAAAATCTTCCGCAGAATCCGGGGTATCATGAAACAGCTCCAGATTTTTAGCAACATATTCGCCAAGGACAGTGAAATATTTTGTCTTTTGTGCAAGCCAAACAATAAAGTAGCACTAGTCTTGTAACATTAGTGACCTCATCAATCAGTAGAGGGAGCATCGGATGGATAACCATCAAAGGGATCAAAAGGACGTTGTGGAGAATTACATTCATGCTCATGGTAAATAGCATACTTATTACAGAATCCGCAATATAAAATTGGCTCAAACTTTGGAGTTTTCCCTGGAATGAGAAGACTTTTTAGATTAGGATGATCTTCTGTTTGTAGGTGAACAAGGGCATCAGCAAAGGGTTTGGGACCAAAAACAGCAATTCTATCTGTGCTTCCTATGAAATGATAATTCTTCCATAAATTTTGAGCAACATTAATAATTTGGTTATTAAAATAATTTCTCCAACATTCTGCAAGAGCAAATGGATCATCAAAGGACAAATGAGACTTTCCTTCAAACCATGGCCCTTGGTGAGTGTAACCATTAATGAGAATGAGATGCTTTGAAGGCTGGACGTTCATCTAGTTATCTCTTTCCCATTTCGGCAATGTACTCCAACATCTGATAGAAACAAAAGGACTGTTAAATCCTTTAATAGCATCCTGAATAATCTGTGGGAGTTGGCTTGCTTGATAATGGCTTGTTAATTTTAGGAACCTGACAAAGCCATATTCAAACATTTGGGAAAGCCAGTGAGGGTCCCTGTCATCATCATCATCTGAATTATCAGCAACATAACCAGTATCATAATTTATCAAGAGGCCAGGAAATGGGTGTTTCTTTTCATACACTCTGAGAGTACTCCCAAAGTGCTCTTCCCAATCAAGTTGAATAAAAACATTATCACTTTCATCTAATTCATCAGGATCAGGAATAGTAGCAGTAACAAGTTTCGTGAAATACTTTAACCATAGGTCAACAGTTCTGAACATAGCCTTGCTTTCCAGAATACGAGATTGTATATCTGTTGGCAAGTTGGCAACAACACTTCTTAACATAGATTGAGTCTTAAGGCTCATTCTAGCATAATCAATGCTCATTATAGTCATTTTATCCTTTGAATGGATATCCTCTTTGCCAAAGAGTTGACTAATGTAAAAATCATTTGTAGGATTTGGATGGTCAACAGGATGGCTTCTAAAAGCCTCATTTTCTGAAACAAGAATATTTCCTAGAACAAGGTTTGAAACAAGGTCATTTTCCGAAGCAAGGATTTTTTCTGAAATAAGGTTAGCATAGTGGCTTATATAAGCTTCATTCTGAGCAGTAAGATTAACAAGGTGAATTTCGAGAGCTTGGAGGGTTTTTTCAAATAGGGAACGATGGTTCCTAGTAAAAGCAGCATAGAGATTATCAAGAATATATTTTATGGAATCTGGCAATTCACTATAGGTTCCATTGTGGAATTGTAAATTTCTTGACAAAACTTCCTGTAAAGCAATTAATATATCACCATTAGAGTATGTCACCTCTGCCGGGACATCTCTTTGAAGGGATGTTGATCCACTAGGTTTCACCCTAGAAGATGCACCTTCATGCATTTTAAAAGGTCCCGCTGGGAGCCTGTTGCTTTGAGAATAGTCCTATACAGGAGCTTTTCCCTTGTTTTTCCTTTCCATAATAATCCACTTACTAGTGGTATAAATATGAATATTATTATTATTATTATTATCCCACTTACTAGTGGTATTTATCCACGCATCATTGTCCGATTCCTGCAAAGAATCGTTGATAATGTTAGGATAATGGATAGTATTTAACATTTTGGTACTATGAAAATTACCTTTAAAATCATCATTGAAATATTGGTAAGAATTCATCACTAGTTCTTGAATAAGTTCATTCATGGGAGAATCTTTCTTGTAAGACAGATTATCAATATCAATTTCAAACTTTGAAGCAAATTTGAATTTTACTTTCTGTCCAAATGGATTAGTAGTAATTCCATCATGTTCAACAAGAAAGGGATACAAAGCATTAATAAATGGCAGACCAAGAATCACTTTATCAGTCATATTTTTAACAAGAACAGAAGGAATCTTGAAACAAACATCATCATGGCATACGTGAGCATTATTCAATTCATATATAATTTTCATTTGAGAACCATTAGCAGAAACCAATCTTTCAGTAGATTTCTCGAAATATTTTGAAGGAATTAATCCTTCTTGGATACAGTTCATATCTGCACCAGAATCAATCATAGCAATGACAGTGAAATGATAATCAGGAGAAATAACAATTTTAACTTTTGTAAACCATTTTGGAGGAAGTAATTTATTAACAAAAGCAAGTTGAGGATCAGTGAAAGTATCAGGAGTACCTTTATCAGAAAGAAGAGCCTGTTGACTGGATTCATCTCCATCATTGTGCTCATTTTGTATATTTGAAACATTACCGGATTTATTAAGATCTTTATCAATTTTTAACATTACCAATTCTTGTTTAAGATTATTGTTTTCACTTTTCATGCTTTTAAATTCATGTTTTAATTCATTTATCTCTTGTTTAACAATATGAATTTCATGTTGGAGATCATTAACAGTTAGTTCTTTAGATTTCTTTTTATTAAATCTTTCCAAAGTTTCTTCAAAGCTTATAGTAGATTTTGGTTTTTTACGAGTTTCTTCTCTTATCAAATTTTTCTTAAACCTATCCAAATATTCTTTCTGGAGTTCAAGGTTTTGAATTTGATTTATTAATTGAGTTATTAATTTTTCATCTTCTTCACTCTTGGTGAGAGCATTAACAATATTAACAACATTGCAACAAGAATCTCTACAAACAATTTTAATATTAGGAGAATCAGAAGAATCATCAGCAGATTGATAGCAGGAATCAGATGAAGAAGAAAAATCATCTTCCAAAGAATCAGACGAGTTGTTTGATTCAAGGATTCTGAATAATTTTTCTTGCTCTTTATCATCAATATTTAACATGTTAAATTTGTTTTTTAACTTACCAGGTTTTTCCTTACAGTCTTTGCTGAAGTGTCCAGGTTTACCACATTTAAAACATTTACCTTTACTTAATCTTTGTTTAACATGTTTTTTAGAAACATTTTTCTTCTTAGCATAAAAATCATTTGGTTTAACAAAGTTATTTCTGTATTTTTTATAATTTTTATGGCTTTTATCATATTTTTTACTTTTTTGCCTAGAAGGAGCAATAGGAGGCAAACCATATTGTTCACAGAAATTTCCCATTTCATATTTAGCTTTTCTTTTATTCTTTAATTGGTGTTTTAGCAATTTTTCATCATTACACATATTGATACCAAGTTTTTTAATAGTACTAAAAATATCACCATAAGTCAAATTATCATAATCAATAGAATCATTTTTACCCATTAATTCTTGTTTTACCTTATGAGCAAAGATAGGAGGCAGACCGTCAGTAAACTTTTCTTTCCAATAAGGCTTATGACAGTCTTTCCGGAGCATCACTCTGGAAGTAAAAACATCTTGATACCATCTGTAATCAGACATAGTTGGGCAACTCAAATTATTCAAATAATCAGAACACGAGATGAAATATTGGATGGAGTACCAACAAAATGTTTGAGAATAGTATAGATCAAGGTATTAACACCATCAGAAATACCACAACCAATACTTTCATCAAAAATAGGCAAACCTTCATCATTCTTTTTAACAGCATGTTTAATAGACTCTCTAGATTCTTCAGTGATGTATGAATCCCACCATCCACGAAGAGTACCAGAAAAACCAGTAACAAGTAGATTAACAATTTCAGGTTGGTCAAGATCATGATTATTTTGATAAGCAATACCAACCATAGACATGTGACTCATTTTATTGATGATCTCTTGTTCAGACAAACCATCAATATTCCATTCATAAAGCTTATCAGCAAAGACAGGGTGGCGCCAACGACTAGGAATTCACTTTACGACTAGGGTGGCGCCAACAACGGTAAGAAGGGAACACAACAACGGAATATCAAGCGTTCGGGTAGACACAGACAAGAGACAAAGACACAACCACACTACCACCGGCCAGAAAAGAGTGGCTCTGATACCATAAAGGGGGAAGGGGACGCACAGTTGATGGGAAGAGACGGAAGCACAGTAATATTGTAATGAAAATAATGTAAGTAACTTGAAAGTAAATAACTTGAAAGTAAGAATAATAAATAGCTTGAAAGAAAGAACAATTATAAGGCGGTAGAACCAGCCAAGTATATATCAAAGTAAATGAAATAATAGTTCAACGTAAATGAAAGCAATTTAGAACCATCCGTTATGGCGGTAATCCGTCCAAGGTGGTGGTAGCAACAAATAGAACAATGAACATAAAACTCGAAAATACTTGTTATTGAAAGTAGGATAAACACTTACAGTAGTAGTGAATACAAGATCTCAACAGTTACAGGTTAACAGTTACAAAGCTTGAACTAGTCCTAGTTACAAGGTTTGTAGGATTACAAGGCTTGTAGTGAACAAAGATGAACAAGGTAGTAGTAGTAGTAGAAACAAGGAATTCTTTCTCTAAGAAGGCTTCCTAAGAGTAGGAGTTCTAAGGGAAGAGAATTCTGAACTAAACTTGACTTGTCAAAAACTTAAGGGACATCCCCCCTTAAATAGGCAAAGTTTTGAGTAAACAGTACTCGTGAACAGTAAAAGTTAACAGTAAAAGATAATAGTAATAAATTGCTGAAAGCAATCTTGGTGTGACTAAAAGTCACGGGAAACATGGAGAATCATCTATATATATATATATATATATATATATATATATATATATAATAAACAAGAGAATGTGTGTTTATGTTTGTTTGTTTAATAAACAAGTCAAACCCAAACCTAAGTTTAGACTTGACTATTAAACAAACCAAACTGAAACATAATAACGTGTTTGTGATCAAGCTCATAAAAATAAGACACTATATAACTATATATAATATTATTTTTTATTTGTGCACTAAAAAAAATACTTATATAGAATTGAGATTGAATTGTATAAATTTATAAATTGGATATAATATCAAATTATCATTTATAATTATTTATAGGAATAATTTATAGTTTATTGATAATATAAACTATCTATTAGTAGTAAAAATTCATATTTTTTAGAGGATTAAAAAAATTTTGTTATGGTTTTCTATATATGGGAACATAATAATTTAATTAAGTAACTAATGAACAAAATCGAGCTTGTTTGACCAAAAAAAAAAATAATAATCAAGTTTTAATATGTAATCTCGTTTGATGATCTCGTATTCATAATAAAATTAAATAAACATGCCTGAAGTTTTAATATTCAACTTGAATCGAGTCATTTAGGGCCCTAGGGATGCAGCACTTCCTCATTCCAAAATATAAATGCATGGTTGTAATCACAAAGCATACCATAAGCTTTAAAAAAAAACATATAAATACCACAACATTTTCACACGAAATTTTTTTGTAAGTTTGTAGCATGTTGCTTACGAGTATGCTAGGAGAGGTGCTCATTTAGCCCTTGTTGACATAAGAGATGATCGTCTTCTGACGGTGGCAGATAAAGCCCAAGAACTAGGATCCCCAAAGGTTATTGTGGTACGTGCAGATGTTTCCAAGGTTGAAGAATGTAAGCAGTTTATTTATGAAACAGTTCACCATTTTGGGCGATGTAAATGTATGACATGTTTTTTTTTTTTTTCGATGGCTTTTGTGGATATATTAATTTGGAATTAATATGTTGCAATTTCTGATTTGTGGTCTTTATGCAACAGTGGATCATTTGGTGAACAATGCTAATAAGTGGTAGATTTTTCATGGTTGCCTGCACCTAGGATGAGTTTCTACAATGTAAGCAATATGATATATGGTCCCAATAATTTTCTATTACAAATGGATTCTTATACTTTGTCACCTCAGGCAAGCAGTGCAGCAATAGTAAGCTTCTTCGAGACATTGCGTGTTGAGGTTGGGCCTAAGATCAAAATCACAATTGTGATACCTGGTTTCATAGAGTCTGAAATGACCCAAGGCAAGCTCTTATTGAAGGAAGGCAAAATGGAAGTTGATCAAGACTTGAGAGATGTAAGTTATTGGCTTTATTAGTTATTCCCCTCTCACCATGTCACATAATTAGCATACCCTTCTTAGGTGACAAGATAAAGTTCTATCTATGTAGTTTTGTTTTTTTGATAATATTACACCACTTGATAACTTAACTTGGACTAGTATTTTTAAAATCTCAACATTATATACTTTTTATTATTCTTAACCTGTTTGCCCAAATTTCATATTAATCGAAAGTTATTTATTATTCAATCAATAAACTTGTAGGCCAGGGACTTCACATAAGGAAGTACCCTAGCAAGAAGATATTGGATCTCTCGGATGTCAAGAACATCATTTATCCATCTACAATCGACAACCTTGAGATTAAGACTGACTAAAATGGAGGTTGTTTTACGTTCTTTGAGGTTAAACACTTAAACCTAGTTATGTGATCTCTTTACTTATGTGTGTTTTATCATTTGCGTGCTAAAAGGTCGTAACTTGTGTGTAGTACCCCCCCCCCCCCCCCCCCCAAACTTGTTTTGTTTTGTTTTTGTGTCTTCAAATTAAGGGAGGGAAAAAAACAAAGACACTCTTTGTAAGGACTTTATATTATGTATATTATCTGTGTGTCTAAGGCGGGCTCAACTATAGATGCAACTGATGCAATTGCCTAAGGCCCCCAAATAAAAGAATCTCCCCACTTGTAAAAAATAATAATAATAATAAAAATAATAAATAATAAATAATAAATAATTTACACACACACATAATATATTTATTTATATATTTTAATTAAGATTTTTTTTTTGTTAATCCTTTTATTGGTCAATAGAATGCATCAAAAAGGTTCCATTGAATCACTATTTCAAAATTTAGTTTTTAAACTGCACACTGCCACTACACACACGGTTGATAGCAATGACAGGACATCACACTAGCACACAGACACTGCACAAAGGCCATGGCCACACCACAGCTCACAGTTGGCCGACTAGCCCGCACACGCTAACCCACGGCCCACACTAAATTTCAATGTATACTCATAGCATAGGCACACACCCACTACGCTGTACACAGTATCTTTTAGACTTGTGCTTTTTACTTTATGAATTATTATAAGTTATTACACCAATTAATAATTTGATGTATATCATATCAACTCATTTGTATTATAGTGATACTAATTTATTGAACTTAATTATGCAAATAGATGAAAACACTACAATTAATGTACTTAATTATTTAAAAAGGCTAGATTCTTTTCCAAATGCATATATTGCTTATAGAATATTACTAACAGTACATGTTACGGTTGCATCTGCAAAAAGAAGTTTTTTAAAACTAAAATTAATAAAATCTTATTTATGGTTTACTATGTCATAAGAAAGATTAAGTAGATTAGTCATATTATCAATTGAAAAAGAAATATTAGAGGAACTTAAATACAAAAACTTAATCAGTAATTTTGTATCTCAAAAAAAAAGAAAAATAAATTTAAAAAAAATAATAAAAAAAATTCAATAAATATTATTTAATTAATATTTAAATATAAAAATAGACCCAGTTAAAATTTTCGCCTAAGGCCCCTTAAGTGGTTGAGCTAGCCCTATGTGTGTCTCATACATATACAAATGATCTCTATAAATGTGTAAAAGAAAGAAATTAATTTGCAAAGGGTTATTGATTATGCAAAGAGTGTGTACAAACGAGATAATATGACTAGGGAGTACCAAAGAATTTTCCATGAATAAGTGCGCAAGTTGTTTTTGTTTATAGTAAATAACCACTATCATGTAATTAAACTCAATTATATTTTTTTAACTCTTATTAACCTCCATAAGTCACACACTCACCTCATTCAGCCCACACGTACACACACATATCTTGTCCCTCTCTCTCACACACACACACACACACACACACACACCAGCCCTTGTCTCTCTCCCCAATCAGTCACCTAAAAACTACACTCAAATTGTCTTTTTCTTTTAGAACACTCATAACCATAAGTCACACACTCACCTAATTCATCCCCCACACGCACACACTCATATCTTGTCCGCTCACACGCCTACCAGCCATTGTCTCTTTCTCCCCAATCAGCCACACTAAGAACTATACTTAAATTTTCTTTTTTTAATTATTCAGCTAGCCCACACACTCATGTCTTGTCCTCTCCCACACTTACCTGTCCATGTCTCTTATGTCCTGTCCTCTCGCCGATCGGCACCGCCTTCAAATATCTGACTCATGGGCGGAATTACATATATGGCCCTCTAAAATTTTTGAAAATTTCTCTATGCAATATATAATAAATATTTAATATTTTAATAATTTAACCTACAAAATAAGGGCTAGCCCCCACTAATATATGAGTTAATTAATTTAATGGTACTCTTAAAAAAAGAATTGTCTAACTAGTAGTTATAGAGAAGGTATTTTATTTTTATTAAATTCATTTTTTTATTATAATATGTGTTTTTGTATCTGTTAAAGTTTTGGATCATTTATATCTTTAAACATTTCATTGGTTCATTTGAAATTTTTTTTTACTCACTTTGATAGATAATTAATTGGATAATTCATATTAAAAATGAACATTTTAAGGATTTCACAATGAAATTTGGTAGAAAAAAAGGGAATTTTATTCTATGAATGATTGTCATAAAAAATAATTTTTGTATTTGTACATAAGTATAAGAGTTTGACTTGAGTCTCTAGCCTAATGAATTAGTACCACAACTCCGCATTCCAAACAAAAAATTTTGACTCCACCACTGCCAGTTGTGATTAATTTGAAAAAAAAAAAAAAAGAGAGATCATCCTTAGGACAAGCAAAATTGGAGGGCTTTCAAACTTTCAACTTTCAACTTTCAACTTTCAACTACCCCAATTGTCATTGATCATTGGGTTTTGTGTAGTGGAAGAATAACGAGAAAGCAATAACGGATGTTGATTCACAGCCAACTATCACCCTTCATTCCACCCGAAATTCCCCCCATGTTGATTCTTTTTTTTTGTGTAGGAGTTGATTCTTTTCTTCTTCTTTTTTTTTTTTTTTCTGAATTGTAGGAGTTGATTCATGCGATGGGATTTGGAGTATCTATTTTTGTGGTTGTAATTTGTAAATCTTCTCAAGATGAGATTGCGACAATGCTCCAAAATAACTAAAAGCCAAAGAAGGGACATCATTGACTCAAAGTTTCAAATCTTATATATATAAATAATCACACTATAATATAGTGTGTGAAATATCTTGCTTATCAAAAAAATATATCAGATCTTCAATTCCTCTCTCTCCCTCTCTCTCTCTCTCTCAAAGTTATGGATTTGCTTCAAAAGTTATTGAACATTGTACTCTTTACCATATCTTTAACTGCAATTCTTTTCTTATTACCACCATTTCTTTTTCTCAAGTATCTTTTTTCATTAAAAAGAAATATATGCAGTGAGAATGTAGCTGACAAAGTTGTACTCATCACTGGAGCATCTTCAGGAATTGGCGAGGTTTGTAACAAATTATCAATCTCACACCACTTAATCTTTGTAGATACTAACTGCTTTTTTCTATTATATATTGATATTGTATAATTCGGGTTCTTAGAAATGCTCATTTTTAAATGTTTTAATTTCAACATTTTATTTATATTCACAAGGCCTGTTTGTTACTGTTATTTAAACAACGGTTTTCAGTGTTTAAACAACATTACACATATTTTCACACACTTTTTCACTCACACGTATTTTCAAAAAATACAAACAATATTACTAGAACAACATTACCAAACGGGTCCTAGCACATTTGAAAATAAGTAGTTATAATTGTAGTGGATACCATAATCTCAAACAATAGTTAATTTTACCATATTATTATGTGAGTTTGTAGCATATTGCTTATGAGTATGCTAGGAGAGGCGCTATTTTAGCCCTTGTCGCAAGACGAGAGGACCGTCTTCGAATAGTCGCAAATAAAGCACAAGAACTAGGATCTCCAAAGGTTATTGTGATATGTGCAGATGTTTCCAAGGAAGAAGAATGTAAGCAGTTTGTTGATGAGACAGTGAACCACTTTGGGCGATGTAAGTGTATCATGTGTTTTTGCTTTGGATTAATTTGTTGCAGACAAACTGTTTTACATAGTTTTATACATACCCAAAAGCAACTAAAATGGTGACTTGATAAGTTGTGAAAAAAAATGATATTCCTAACTGGTTTATGCAACAGTGGATCATTTGGTGAACAACGCTGGTGTAATAAGAGTGGACCTTTTTGAAGATTCAACTGAGATTGCTTCTATTATGGTAATAATACCAACATGTCTTGTCCCACTTTCTGTAACTATATTGGATTATAGTGAAGAAAAAAAAATAGCATATTTAATCGTTCTTCAGTGCTTATTTTTCATTCACGTCTATAATATATAATTCCAATTTTTTGTTAAGTTTTGAGTTTCAAACTTGCATTAACAGACTCCAGTTTTATGTAATTTAGGACATAATTTCTGGGGTTCAGTGTATAGCACCAATTATGCAGTTCCACACCTAAGAAAAAGCAAAGGAAAGATTGTTGTAATTTCTTCAGTTGCAGCATGGCTCTGTACTCCGAGATTAAGCTTCTACAATGTAAGAACTACGTACGAAACCTCCTTGGCATGCCTTACTAGTTGCTCACTTCGAGATTTTCTTTTACTTATGAATCAATGATGTCTTCAGGCAAGCAAGGCAGCCCAAATATGCTTTTTTGAGTCACTGAGAGCTGAGTTTGGTCCAGATATTGGAATAACCATTGTAACTCCTGGAGTAACTGAGTCAGAAATGACGCAAGGCCAATTTTTACGAAAGGTATATTGAGAATTAAAAGAAATGAAACTTGAAAATTAATCCTTTACCAATCCTGTTTAAGACTTTAAGTTGCATTTAAATTATTTAATCTTCTACATTTTATAAAATCAAAATCATCTATTTTCACCCAATTCTGGCAAGACACCATTTTGTCAGCAACATGTCTTGTCCAATCAGCAGAGTACATTGAATTTAAATCTTGTGCAAAACTCTCAACAATATAAAAAATGTCATATTCAGTTTACAAAACTCTCACTTTTTGTAAGACTTAAAAGATGTCATGATAAGCCACTTTACCCTTAATTATTTCTTTTAGAGAGACTGATTCCCGAACTCAAACTCACAACTTGTTGCTTTGGGTGTAAGGCACTTGCCATCACACCAAAGCTCGACCTCTAGTAATCTCATATATATATATATATATAGAGGACCCTATGGCTTGGGTACAAAACTTTACATAGTCCTATATATTGACCGAGAACCTTACCTTGTAATAATCCCTACTACATATAATGGAAAATGCTAAAAATTACAAATTTTCTTTAAAATACCGATAAACGAACATGACGATGAATATGATCGATACCATTTAAAAAATATTATAATAAATATCTTAATAACTTTTTTTTATAAGACTTACATAATAAAATTTATAATATTTCTAACATAGCTCTTTTTTTTGGCTGCATAAAGAGGGAAGAACTTATATGTAATTTCTACTCATAACTTAGCCATTATGTAACTTCTAGGGGCTGTTTGGTAGACTTGTTTAAATACATGTTTTCAATTTTTAAACATTACACGCATTTTCACACGCTTTTTCACTTATATGTATTTTCAAACACATGTACCAAACATCCCCTAGTCTCTCAAAACAAAATTGATTTTTTTTTCATTTCTGAATGGTGATATTTGCTTAGATTGAAATGCCTTGGATGCCAGTTGAGTCAACAGAGAGGTGTGCCAAAGCAATTGTGGACAGCACTTGCAAAGGAGACGTGTACTTGACTAAGCCATCTTGGATGAGGGTGGGATTTTGGATGAGGGTCTTATGTCCTGAAGTTTTTGAGTGGTGTTTGCACTCAATGTTAGTCAATCGCCCATGCACTCATCAAAACAAGGACCGCTAGCTGAAACATTAGAGTTTTAAGCCAATAAATTCTAAGCAGAATTAATGGAGAGCTCGCTATGATTTAGATTGGAAGGCGTTATTATTATTTGTGCAAATAAAAACTATATTGTACTATTTAAAGAGATTTATGATTATGTTCTGACCAGAATTTTTTTTTTTTTTTTTTGGGGATAAATTTTCATCTCAAAATTAAAATATCATCTTGATATTTTAAATAAATACCTGGGCATGAAATAATAAAGTTGTTGGAAGTCATCACAGAAAAATAGATGAGTTGTTGGTTGTTAACAGTTATACTATACCAACCAAGATCCACCATATCATTTCACTATAAATGCCTTAAACATAATTGTTCTATTTGGAGTTTGGAATAAAGAATAAACAACTTTTTATTCCTATAGCTAGACTTCATACTGTCATTTTTTTCACTGCAAAATAATTACATAAATCGTTTGTTGAAATATATTTTTCCTTCCTAAAATTTAAAAATTAGTAATCTTGTCTTTGAAAAAATTGATAGATGTCTAAAAGCTCTAAAATGTGTGAAAACACAAGAGCTATTTAGACCCCCAAATTAAAGTTACGGTTCGATTGATTTTACTCTAATTTAATACTAAGTGCGAAATAGAGTAAATGTAAGCGGATAAACAAACAAGCTACTCTAACCCATATTCATAATAACACAGCAGTAAAATGAAAGGTAAAAGAGTAGGGAAGAAAGATGCAAATACAAAGACAACACAGCGACGTGTTATCGAAGAGGAAACCGAAGTCCTCGGCGTAAAACCTCTTCGCCGCCCTCCAAGCGGTAATCGATCCACTAGACAATCAGTTGGGATACATGGGTTAGCAAGAAACCCTCCAAGCCTAATCTACCCGATGTACCAAGCCCTCCAAGCTCCTACTCCAACAAGGCTTCTCGGAACCGTGTCTTGTCTAGCTCTCCGGATCCCGCAACAAGCTCCATGTTGCATCCGCCATCCTTGGATTCTTCCAATGCTTCCTAGCAACATCAAAACCTCACTGAACACTCTGAAAGGGTGTGGTAAGTGTTTGGGCTATCAACCTCTCAAGGATATGAAAATGAAGAGGTAGGAGTTGAGGAAAATCCACAAGCAATTGTGTAAAGATATGTGAGTATAACAATCTCTAACTCTCAAGGTTTGTGGCTAAGGTTTTCTCTCAGAAGCACTCCTCAACATTTGTGGCTAATGGGGGTATATATAATGAAGGTACAGAAAGTGTGTATTAGATAGGACAATCTGGCAAAACAAAATGTTTCGCAAGTGTCTCGCGGGAAGGCCTTACCCGCGAGCTACTCACGAAACACAGTTGTCTTCATCCTGTCCTAACTCTTCGCATTCCAGTCATGTGCAGGACACATGCATCATTTCGCAGGATGCTTAGTCGCGAGCTACCCGCAAAAACTCTTCAGTCTTCAATTTGCTTGAGTCTTCACACTCTCTCTCTCACACACAACCCTTACAATTAAATCCCACAATAAATATAGGGTACAGAAGATTGAATAAAATTACAATCAAATTTGGCACGAGATAAAAACCAACAAAAACACATAGTTGTAAATTACAACTTTACAATCAATTTTTATTTTGTCTTTCATCCTTTTCTAACCAAAGATATGTCATATGTTAATATCATTGATCCTCTTTAACCCTAATCCTTCACTCCATCTGGTAAATATAGGTAAGGCCTATTATGGAGTTTAATAAATTTTTGACAGGTCTATCCATTGGTGCTGGTGGTACCAGTCCCCCCAATTTATTAGGGGGCAGGGAATTTAAGGCTCAAATATGTAAGACCATCCTCATATCTTCAATTTCTCTCTTGCCTTTCTCTGTTCTGTTCATCACAGAAAAGCTATGGATTTGCTACACAAGTTTTTGAACATTGCAGTGTCTCTCTTAATGCTCATTGCATTCCCTTTTTTTATGCCACCATTTCTGTTACTCAAGTTTCTTTCTTTCATAAAAAGATCCATGTATAGTGAGAAAGTGTCTAGCAAGGTAGTACTCATCACTGGAGCATCATCAGGAATTGGCAAGGTTTGTATCAATGTCACACCATCTAATCTTTGTAGACTTTTTACATGGGCTATTTATATTATATAATTTGGGTTCTTCGACAGTATCTTTTAATATGGTATTTGTTATGATCATAATTGTTTATTTCAAGTGTTTAATTATTATTCTTTTATTTATATATGTTAGAATTGTTGTTGATATTGTGAGTGAGAACTGAAAAAAAATAATACTAATGTGATTTGGCTTGACTACCTGCAATTGACAATAATTAATTTATATATATATATATATATATATATTTATATATTGAGAAATAATAACTAAATGAGTTATTATTACATCATTTTAGAACTCGTTTCTAACTAAATGAATTATTATTATTATATAAAATGCATAATTTTGTATATATGTCCTTATATATAATATCTCTAATTAAAATGATCAATAAAAACTTTTCTAATTTATAATTCCTTATTTATTAATGAAGAGGGTGATTTGAACTCAAGCAGTTAAATCTTTTCTAATACTTGCATAAGTTTTTTTTTTTTTTTTTTTTTTGAGTTAACAGTAATACTTGCATAAGTAAGGTTATTCTGAAATAATTAATTCCAAACTTAAGATTAAAAAATTCAATTCGTCTTAGTCCCAATCATGTACTTAATCACAGTTGCGTGCTTTAACTCATGCTTTGAAGATACCCTTCATGTGTCTCACATTGTGCTCAGAGCCCTCATGCACCAGTTTTCTCTGGATGATGTGCTCTGTGCTCCACATAGTACATGTGTTGGAGACGCACCGGTGTGTGAGACACTGAGACGACAATGAGAGGACTCGGATGTAGATTTGAGGAGAGTGTAGATATAAATGGGATTTAATTTCATGGATCTAGCTAGATCTTGGGTTTGGGCATTGATGTTGAAATCAGAAGCGACAGTGAAGATTAGTGAAGATAACAAACTTGACTTTGATACGAAAATTGATTAATACGTATGTGACTAAGAAAGAAGCCAGCTATATTCACTTCAATTGTATTAATGTCTCTAATTATATTATGTTTTATCTTTTAAGAACACATATATTAATATTACCCATTAAAAAAATAATAAATTTAACAGTTAGAAAATTGAAAAAAATTAAGCCAAAATCTCAATTCATTAAGGAAAAATAATCCAAATTTCTGAACTTAAAAAAAAATAATAAAAAAAACCAAAGACCATTGGCAAAATATATATAAGTTTTGAAATTTTGATAATAGATTTATAGTTGGAGTATGGTTTAAATTTCTGAAACTTAGATGAATGTTGCATATTTTGTTAAAATTGATAAGAACAAATAAGTTGTAATCTCTATCAACTGAAACTTAGATACATGTTGCATATTTTGTTAAAAACTTATTCTTACTTTATTTAAATAAATTGATAAGAAAAAATAAGTTGTTGTTTGTATCAACTAAAACTTAAATGCATGTTGTATGTTTTATTAAAAACACTTATTGTTAATTTATCTAAAATGCATGTTGCATGTCTTGTTAAAACACTTTTTGTTACATTATTTAAAGAAATTGATAAAAACAAATTAGTTGTTGTTTTTATCAACTGAAACTTAGATGCATGTTATTATATGTTTTGTTAAAACATTATTATTATTATTTTATCTAAAGAAATTGAAAAAAAATAAGTTGTCTCTCTCAATTGAAATTTAGACGTATATTGCATGTTTTGTTAAAACACTTATGGTTATTTTATCCCTAACAATAAGAAACAGATCAGCAGGTGTGAAGAAATAAAGAAGAAAGAAGAATATTCTGGAAGGGATGTGAATGAGAAAAAAGATAAAAAGGTGAAAACAAAAAAGAGGTAAAGATAAACTAATGTGTGGCGGGCAAAACAAGAGGAGAAAACAAATAGGGAAAATTGTTCTATAAATATTTAAAAAATAGGAAAATTTGTTTGGTCTTTGGTTAATGGGCTGGGCTATGATATGGGTTTAAATTTATACAATAGTATTTGGTTGATTGGCCCAATAATTTTCTTATACATAAAAACATTATTTTGTTTTTTTATTAAAACTTAAATGTTCATAATATTAACGGTAACCCCGAAACGGTATATCAGTATCAACGGGTACTAAAATATTTTATTCCTTTAGCCAAATCAAAACAATCTCTATTATGAAATTAACTCCTTACTTATACCTCCACAAGGATATCTAGGTGGTTGGTTCATTTGTTAGGGGTATGACATAAACCCGGATGTCCCAAGTTTAAACCACCACATTATAGATTCTTAAGGTTTCAAGGCTTGTCTAATGGACAAGCAGTGGAATAGTTCTACCAAAGGCTAGGGCACCTAGGGCAATAAATAAAACAAACGATTTAAGAACAGCTCGAGCTCTACTCAGGAGAATGCTTGTTTATGTTCGTTTGTTTAACAAGTAATTCAAGCTCAAACTCAAGTTTAGACTTTAGTATTAAACAAACAAAGCTAAATCATAATAAGGTAATTGTGAACAAGATCGTGTACATGAGACACTACATAACTATATATAATATTATTTTTTTATATGTAAACTTGTTTTAAAAAAATATTTATATAGAATTGAGATTGGATTGTATACATTTGTAAATAAGTTTATATGATATCAAATTATAATTTATAGTTTATTGATAATATAAACCTTCCATTCACAGTTACAAATCATAGATTTTTAGAGGATTAAAAAAAATTGTTATGGTTTTCTATATATGAGAACATAATAAGTTAATCAAGTAGCTCATGAGCAAACTCAAGCTTATATAACAAAAAAAATTAATCAAGTTTATACATCTAATCTCATTTGATGATCTCGTGTTCAAAATAAAATTAAATGAACATGCTTGAACTTTTAGTACTCAATTTAGCTCGACTCATTTAGACCCCAGGAATTTAACAGTTTCTTATCTCAAAAAACAAATACATGGTTGTAATCACAAAGCATTCCATAAGCTAAAAAAAAAACATATAAGTACCACAACATTTTCACATATAATTTATTTTGTGAGTTTGTAGCATGTTGCTTACGAGTATGCTAGGAGAGGTGCTCATTTAGCCCTTGTTGACATAAGAGATGATCGTCTTCTGACAGTGGCAAATAAAGCCCGAGAACTAGGATCTCCAGAGGTTATTGTGGTACATGCAAATGTTTCCAAGGTTGAAAAATGTAAGCAGTTTGTTGATGAAACAGTGAACTACTTTGGGCGATGTAAGTGTATGATGTGTTATCATTTTTCTATAGTTTTTGTGGAAATATTTTGGAATTAATATGTTGTGATTTCTGATTTGTGGTCTTTATGCAACAGTGGATCATTTGGTGAATAACGCTGGAGTAATAGGTGGTAGCTTTTTCGAAGATTAAACCAAATTCACTGATGTTTCTTCGATTATGGTAATAAAGCCAACATGTTTTGATCCACTTTTAGTAATAATGTTGTGACATTAATTGGAACTTGGAAAATGAAAACTATAGTGATAGAAAATCATCTCTAACAATAGTTTTTTTCCCCCAATAATTAGATAGTTATAGTAGGGGTGGAGGATTTGAATCTTGGAGAGCTTCATTATTAGAAATATCAGGAAATGTTAGGTGAGCTATAAAGCTCTTGATGATATACTATAGAGCTCTTGATGATATACTATAGAGCTTCATGTAATATCTTATGCAGTCCTAATTGACTTAGTATATGTTGAATATGGGATGACCTAATACACATTTGATTTGGACATCAACAAAGCACATAAATAAGGTTGTCAAAATCGAAATCCAAATAGTAGGATCGTATGATCTTACCTCACCAAAACGATTCAAATCATAATAGGATCGCATATGTGGTAGGATCCTAAGTAGAATCGTCCAAAATCGTATGATCGTATAGGATCCTACCGATCCCACTAAAAACTACATTTTGTTTTATTTTATCATCATTTTAAGTGTTCTATTTGAATTTTGATCATTGTAGTAATGAATATATATTGTGAACAAAAGGGATTTGAACTTTGATCATCTTAAAGGTTCTATTTCATGTATCACTTGGCCATATTTAGAAAATCTAATTGTTACAAAGTTGCTTGTGTTAGGTATTAGTTTTTGTTGTTTGTATATTAGAGGAATAAAATGGGAAATTAACTAAGTTTTTTTTAGGCTTAGTGTTTTGATTATTTGATTGGGTTATGTCATTGTGCAATATTTATGTGTTTATTTTTTTGTGATAGTACTAATTTGAAGTTAGCTAGTTTCCAATTGCTAACTTATTTTGGATTTTGAACCTAGAACTTAGAATTTGGAAAACATTTTTCATATGTGTTGATAGTTATTTTGGTATTTGGTTGCCAATTAAACATTTGATGAATTTTTGGATAAATTGTGTTAAAACTTAAGTATATTTATTTTGTTAATATAGACGTGGCAATGAATGGTATACAATTACATCATATTCTTTACTTTTTTATAGATGAATTCATAATTTATGTGATTATTCAATATAAAAAGTCACTCAATGTGTTATTTTGCTTTAAATTAGAAAATAGGTAGGATTTTAAGATCAACAATCTCACCTACCTCTTACAATCCTATATAAAATCCCGACTTTGACATCCTTGCGTTTAATACACACGCATATAATGCAATCTAATACAATTTATTACATAATGCAGAATATTATAAGAAGTTTTTATATTTAAAAATATTCATAGGTTAATTTTTTCTCTCTATATTATACCATAAACACCTCAATTTAATTGTTGGGTTTCAATTAGCTCAACTGGTAAAATCTCTTGTTATAGAATAAGAAATCTGGGGTTCATATTCCGCCTATATCAAAAATCAATTAGTGTCTTAGCTTGATAATAAAAAGAAATTATCATAAAGCTAACAGCATAGATTGAAATTTTACTATATCTATGCATGAATATATATATATATATATATATATATATATATATATATATTCATGCATAGATATAGTAAAATTTCAATCTATGACGTCTATATATATACACATCAATTCAATTGGGGTAATACTCTAACTGACATTTGAGTTGTTTATTCTCCTCGTAGTTGTATTGTTGTAGTCAGTAAAATAATTGTCAAAATTAATATCTTTTTAATTCTTTATTTTAATATTTTATGAAACATTAATGTTTCCATAATTTCTACTCTAGCCTAATTTAAGTGTACATATGTGTGAAAGTCCTTCCTAGAAACTTGAACTTCAGCCCTTACCCCCCATCCCAAAAGCATTTATACTTGTAGAGTGACCATCACACCAAAGGTGCGAGATAGTGTATTTTTATTTATTATTTTGCTTGAAAGTGTAACCCAAATGTTGAGATGTACTTCTATTTACATTATTTTCATCTCTGTTTTTTATGCTAATCTTTTATATGTTTTTAAAATATTAAGTTGGAAAAACTATATATATATATGTGTGTGTGTGTGCACGCACGCACGCATGTTCCATTCCATATATATTGTGTCTTCTGCATTATTCACTATGTGATCATGCCTTTGGGATTTACATTATCAACCTTGCTAAATTTACATTTAGTCACAAATTTCTTGGCCTTGTGTTAAGATGTTCATCACTATGAAATCGATTTCTTCAAGAATTGACCCTCCTTTTTTTTTTGTTAAACTTACATTAACAGACTCCCACTTTATGTAATTTAGGACGTAAATTTATGGGGTTCAGTGTATGGAACCCACTATGCAATTCCGCACTTAAGAAAAAGCAAAGGGAAGATTGTTGTAATGGCTTCAACAGGAGCAAGCATAACTATGCCAAGAATAAGCTTCTACAATGTAAGAAACCTCCTTGGTATTCCTTACAAGCTAGCTCACTCTAGCATTTTTTTTTTTACTGATTGGTTTTAAATATGTGTTATCTTCAGGCAAGCAAGGCAGCCCTAATATCCTTTTTTGAGACATTGAGAACTGAGATTGGTTCAAATATTGGAATAACTATTGTGACTCCTGAACTAATTGACTCAGAAATAACACGAGGCCCATCAATACAAGAGGTAGGTTGTTAAGAGGAGGCATATTGAGATATAATTGAAATAAAACTTGAAAATCCTTTACCAATCTTGTTTATGTTGCATTTAATGAGGCCCAAACAAATGAGAAATAATAATTTAATAATATAAATAAATAAATTTATATGATTTATGTTCTCTTGGGATGCCCTTGAAAATAATGCTTTTTAGATTTGATGACAAAACAGTTTGTAATAAATGAATATTTGTTCAATTTTTTTTTTTTTAATGATTGATGACATAATAGTTTGTAATGTAGTAAAATTTGTAGTATTTTTAATGCCACTTCATACTAATTAACCTTTGGAGACTCTTATAAATAGAGAACAGTACCATGTAATTACCACTAGTATGTGTAATTTCTACTCATAACTTATCCATTATGTATACTTCTATTCTCTCTAAACAAAGAGGATTTTCCTTCCCCTTTCTGAATGGTGATTTCTGGTTAGGGTAAAATTTCTTGGGTGCCAGTTGAATCAACAGAAAGGTGTGCCAGGGCAATTGTGGACAGCACTTGCAGAGGAGACATGTACTTTGACTGTGCCATCTTGGATGGGGTGGGGATTTTGGACGAGGGTCTTATGCCCTGAAGTATTAGAATGGGGTCTGCACGCAATATTAGTCAAATGGCCACACACTCAAAAGAAGGACCTGTAGTTCAAAGATCAAAGTTTTGAGCCAATAAATAAGCAGAAGAACAAATGGAGCTCCCTATATATGATCTTAGACTGGAAAGGTTTGGTAAATTGTTTGGTGCAAATGAAAACTGAAGTGTACTATATAAAGAGATTTATTGATCATGCATGAATTGTATGGTTAAATAAGAATTAATAAATAAAATTTAATATTATATATATTCTATATCTATATTTGCTACCTTACTTTAAAGGCTTCACAACAACATTTATCATTATTTGATTTTTAAACCAAAATTTACCACCACAAACTTGTTTCTCTTATATTTATATTCTGTACTTCAATCTTATTCTTATTCAATTCACTTTGGTCCAGCCACTTTGATTATATTCGGTCCATTAGGTCTTATTCAGTCCATTCTGTCAACATGGGTCCACTTCGGTCCATATTGGTTCTATTCGGTCCACTTCAGTTCATTCAGTCTTATTCGGTCTATATTGGTCTTATCCGGTCCATACTGTCCATTACGGTCCTTTTCAGTCCAATTTGGTCCTACTTGGTGCAGTTTGGTTCTATTCTGTCCATTCGGTCTACTTTGGTCCTATTCGGTCTTATTCTGTCCACTTTGGTCTTATCCTCGGTCCACTTTTGTTCTATTCGGTCCAATTCGGTCTTGTTTGGTCTATTCGGTCTTATTCGGTCCACTTTTCTCCTATTCGGTCTATTCAGTACACTTTGGTTCTATTCGGTCCAATTTGGTCCTATTCAGTTCATAATAGTCCTATTCGGTCTATTCTGTCCACTTCAGTCCTATCCAGTCCATATTCGTCCTATTCAGCCTTATTCAGTCCATACTGTCTAATTTGGTCTTATTCGGTCCATTCTGTCCATATTTGTCCTATTCCGTCTAGATTGGTCCCATTTGGTCCTATTCTGTCTTATTCAATCCACTTTGACCACGCTTTCAAAAGAACGACCACTAGTTCAAACTTCAAAGATCAAAGTTTTGAGCCAATAAAGTCTAAGAACTAATGGAGCTCGCCATGATCTAGATTGGAAAGGTTTGGTAAATTCTTTGGTGCAAATGAAAACTCAAGTATACTATATAAGAGATTTATTGGTTATTTTCATTTCATAATTAAAATATCGATCACTTTGATATATTAAATAATTTCTGTGCATGAAGTACGAAGCATGTCTTTTTCTTTTCAATTATTACCTTTATACATTTTATCAAAATTTATGCGAATAGATAATTAAAAGTCATCAATTCAAAATAGAAATATTGAGATTTATTTTTCGTTCAAAATAATACTTAAATCTTCTGTTGAAATTTATTTTTCCTCCCTATATTCAAAAAAATAAAATTGTCATTAATATTTGATAGCCCCGTACACAAAATGATAGCCCACTCACATTTATGTTTGAAATTAATAAAACTAGTGTAACATAAAACTAAATAATTATAATGATAGACCGTAGTTGTAATATTATATCATTGACTTTCTGTAGTTCAATTGGCACTATTTTATTCATAAAGTGCTTGGGGGTTTAGGGGTATAGCATTACTCTCAAAGATTTTATGATATCAAAAAAGATTAGATAATTAATATCAATTATTTATAGTTAAAAAAAATTGGCACTTCTTATATTTCCTACAAGATGGTCCAAAACTAAATAGTGCTAATGGTAAACCCACACAAAAGCCCACATTGAATTAAATAATGTTAAACACGCTAAAAAACTAGACCATACGCATTTATGTTGTTTAACTGATTTTGACCCACTCAAACATCATCTTCTTATAGACCAAATCGTTCTAGATATCAAATAAAATTATCATTTATATTTATATTTATATTTATATTTATGTTATTTTTTTACAGAAACAATTTTTGCCACAATTTATTGAAATGGTCGAGTATAAGTAGTAAACAATTACTTTCATATTAACCTATCATTTTTTTTCCCACAACTTACAGTCAATTATTTTAGCAAATTGTGCGAATATATATATTTATTTATTTGGTTGAGAAGAGGTTGTGATAATAGTTGTCTCTAGACTTTCACTGTTTGTTTAAATCTTGATAACATAAATTTAAACCACTCATTTTTAATGGCTGAACCATGCATGGGCTTTCACCAAATCAGAGAAATGATAATTCCAACAAGCATAGTAACCCCAAGAAAAAATTCAGTTTAAATCACGTTTAGGCTTCACCATGATGTTGCGGTGTAACCCCGGCCAACAACATGCAGTATGTGAATATGAGCACCTAGACATGTCAATAACTATAGTACTATTATAGCAAGGATAATACCAATAAAGAAAATACTAAAATTACTACAAATTTTAATACATAATTTTTATAAATTGATGTGACAATAAATGTTATTAGCAGGCATCAACCATCTAATTAATAAATGAATGTTTGAATTTTTTTTTTTCGTGATTGATGATATATTAGTTTGCAAGCTCTATATAGTAAAATTTGTAATACCTCTAATTCCAATTCTATACTAATTAACCTTTGCAGACTCTTATAAACAAAGAACTTTCCCAAGTAATTGCCACTACTATGTGTAATTTCTACTCATAACTTAGCATTATGTACACATATTCTATCAAAACATATTAAGATGATTTTTTACTTTCATTTCTGAATTGTAATATTTCTGGTTAGGGTAATATTTCGTGGATGCCAGTTGAATCAACAGAAAGGTGTGCCAAGGCAATTGTGGACAGCACTTGTAGAGGAGACATGTACTTGACTGTGCCATCTTGAATGGGGTGGGGGTTTTGGATGAGAGTCTTATGTCCTGAAGTATCATAGTGGTGTCTGCACGCAATATTAGTCAAATGGCCTCGCACTCAAAAGGACAGCTAGTTCAAAGATTTAGGTATTAAGCCAATAAATTCTACGCCGAAGAACTAATGGAGCTCCCTATGATCTTAGATTGGAAAAGTTTGGTAAATTGTTTGGTGCAAATGAAAACTAAAGTGTACTATATAAAGAGATTTATTGATTATTTTCGGTTCAGAATTAAAATATCACTTTGATATATTAATTAAATACCTGGGCATGAGCATGAAGTACGTAACATGTCTTTTTTTTTCCAATTATTTCCTTAAGACATTTCATCAAACTTTTATGCGAATCAGATAAATAAAAGTCGTTACTTTAAAATAGAAATTGAGATACATAACCAAAGCACCACATCAAGCGCAGATCTAAGCAAAATCTTCATCTCACCGTCAGATCTAAGCAAGAAAACCTAGATCTTCACCGGATCTAACCAAAACTACCAAACCCTCACCGGAATATCGATGAATCTAAATAGATCTAGGTAACTCCGGCCTTCTTTCATGGGTTTCGTCGGTCGGATCGGGTATATCAAGTTTTGAAGAAGAAAACCCGCCATCCGACCTGCCTAAGTCGGTTTTTGGTGGCAGAGACCTGTCTCCGACCGTCATCGGCGTTGGGTTGGCCGGTTTTTGGGTCGGCCCGTGCGGTTTGGGCGGGTGGGTCAGTTTCCAGGTTCCCGTGGACAACCCTAGTGCTTGTGGGGTGTGGAGGGCGAGGGCCGAGGTTCAAGTCTCCAGAAAGAAGCTTCACACACATATACACTTTTTTTTTAGAGAGATATACTCTTAGATTAGGTAAAAACATGATTCTATCTTGTATATAAAAATTAAAAAAAAAAAAACATTCTACTGAATGGTTTAAATATAAAAAATATATATAACGTAATTTAAATTCAAAAGCTTATGTAGAAACAATATTATGGAGGTCTCAGACTCTCAAGTCAATCCACCACACTATTGTGGGCCTCAAAATTTTATGTGGCACAATAAAAAATCAACCAAAAATCAAACACTTCAATTTATATATATATGATGTCAAATAAAATTAAAGTCAAGATATTTTAAATTATAATCATATGAGAAATAAATTACTAGTTGTAGGTTCCTCGGATGTCCTGATTTATAGCCTTTGGCTTTTACACAGCATCCATTGGAGTCCCACATCGAAAGAATCTTCCCCCACTTTCTCCCTTATAAGCTCTGAAGCGAAGGAGTAGTGTACCATCTAATTTTCGATCGATCAAGCTAGGCAGATTTACATAGTAAATCCTACAGAACACTTGATTCCAACTTTACATATAAACACACTTTGAGCAAGTCTAAAACAAAGACTAAAACGTTTTGATCATGGTTTGCCAACATTACAAATTGAAGTTCTAATACATTTAAACCTAAAGTCTTAGAACCCAACAAACTCCCCATTTGGCAATCCGTGACAAAACAAAAACTTAAACAAAATGCTCAAAGTTTACAAAAAACAACCCATTACAAAAATATTGCCCATCACCAAAAAAAAAAAAAATCCAACCTAACTACTATCTATCAGTTGCAAGTGTAGACAGCAGCACGACTGAATCAACCTGTATATTTCCTGAAACATTCAACAAACGCATAAACGCATGTGTGGAAAATACAAGTAAAACATAAATAACTTCTTGATTTCACATAACACAAAATAAAAACATATATCATGAATAACCTCATAAATATAAATCAATAAGCAATGTGAAACAAGAAACATATACAATCAATGTATCTCCCCCTATCATGAATAACTCAATCAAAACAAAGAATACATCATGAGCCAAAAATGTAAATACATGATGAAACACCTAGATACAATCTAAAGCTCCACAAGCTCCACAAATACAAAAAAATCTCCCCCTAACTACAAAAACTCTTCTACATATGTACTCCCCCTTTTTGTGACGAATTGCCAAAGGGAACTCACTCATCTTCAAAAGGAAGGGGTGGAGGCGACCGTCTCAAATGCTCCAAATCTGCTCGCAAGGGATGAAGCTCATCAAGCATGTCCACCAAAAGTTGACCATGAGCCGCCTGAACGGTCATGATATTCTCTAACATACGTCGAATGTCTGAATCATCCGAAGTAGAAGGTGGAGGAACAGTAGTAGCAGCAACAGCAGCAGCAGGATCAATAGACTCCTCAACCGTAGCATCACCTGTAGAAGAGGAAGGAGAAGGTGCAACACCAGAAGACTCAACCCTAGGACGTTTAGAGCTAGCTCTCATCTGAACAACCCTCTGCCTAAGAAAGGTGGCACCTATGGGAGCGATAATATGAATAGGCTCAGACGCCAAAAACACGTCTAAACCTAGATGTAACAAAATCCGGTGAATAAAAACGGAGAAGAAGAGAGCATGAGCAGTAGAATTACTCCTATGAACCTCAATCAAAGAGCGAATGAAAAGATGAGGAAAGCTCATAGGAGCATCAGAGACAACGGCATACAAAAACGCACATCTCTCCAAAGGAATGGTGTGCAGATGAGAGATGGGCTAGATGGAATGGCAAGAAATCCAAAAAAAGAGATAATGAGTCTCGGTCAACTCGTGAGAGGTGATCCGAGGATCGAAAGCCCACTGGATAGAAGTACCAGTAATAAATGACATAATGTCATCAAGGGGTGGAGAATCATCGTAAGGATAAACAGGATGCTAGACCAATGGCACCTCAAGAGCATCAACCACTACCAAAGGGGTAATGGTGTTCCCTACACCCCGTACCTAACTCCTCACTAGAGTGTTGGCATCATAGGAGTGGACAGAGAGGTTCGAATAGAACTCTCTAATCAAGGTAGTCGGAGGAGGATGAGAAATGTCCAGCAAAGGAAGCCAACCCCTACGCTCAAAATTTCTCCTAATCTTACCATCTAACTCATCTAACAAAACCTTTCTCTCAGCCCAAATGTTCCTACGAAGGTTAAGCTTCTCATACGCTTCCTGGTTTTTCTCACTCAGGAACCTCTCATGATCAAAGGTGGGGGAAGGAGAAGTGGAGGTCCTATTAGCTCTAGTCTTCCTAGGCATGATGCTAAAGATCAAAAGGATAGACACAAAAGAGACAGAGAAAGAGAAAAAAAAAAAAAAAAAACCAAGGGCAGACTGCAAGTTAGTATAGAAAAAATAGAAATAACAATTCTATATGATGCATGAACAGTATAAGAAAATGATGCATGCTCTAATGCAGTGAGAAGAAGTTCAATGTAACTTTAAATTCACAAAATTGGCTTGAGCATAGAGTTTATATCAAAAAAAATCCCAAATTTGAAAACCCATTTTTAGAAATCCAACAAATTGATCATTATACATGATAGATAACAGTTTATAATGACCAAATCAATCACTCAAACCAGCCAATTTCATTAATTAAAGCTCAATTGAACAAAAGCCCCAAATCGGGTACTTTCAAGCCCTAGAAAATTAAAATTTTCAATTCAACAAATTGATCAAATTAATTCATCAAAAATAGTTTTATAACATCCCACAATAAAAACCCATTGATCAATTGTGAAAGAAAAGGCTTGAATCATAAAAAATCCCAATTTCCCTTAGGTTCGACATTCTCCCTAAAATGCATGAAAAAATGCATGAAACATGAAAATAAATGAAAAATGAGGGGTATAAAGGTCTTACCGGCCTTAGATGACAGAAACCCTTGAAGAAATTTGGTCGAAAACGACAAAAATCTTGCCTTGACCCTTAGACCGATCGAATAGAGAGAGAAAGTGTTTTGAAAAAGGTTTGAAATGTGAAAAACACGTGAGAAACAAAGGTTTTAAAAAACTCTCTATACGATTTTCGATTGATTGAAAATTAGATTCGATCGATCGAAAATACCTTCGATTGATCCAATAGCAATCGAGCACCGATCGAAACACACAAAGCCAAACCAAAACTTTAATCGCAATTTAGATTGGTCAAGAAACAGGTTCGATCGATCGAAATTCTGGAAAAACCAATTTTTTGAAAAACAAAGCAATTTTATGCAGAAACTCCTCAAAGCATAGTATTTTATGAATAAATGCATGAGTGTGAGATGAAATGTTTTTCAAAAACACTTGTTTTGAATCCAGTTTTCCCAAAATTAAGATTTTCAAACAATTCTCCTTAAATTCTCGAGTTTCAAACACATTTTGCATAAAATTCAAGGAATTTTCGAACTTGGTTGGCCAAACCAAAATCACACACAATAACATGTACAAAGTTTAGCAAAGAGTAACTTGTGTAGTGTGTACAACTAGCAAAAACTTGAGATACATATGAGGTGATATGTAAATAGAAATCAATCACAATTTCTACAAAATTCATCACATAAATTTGAAAGAGACTATCACCTAAAGAGTTACATCATATAACTCCCACATCTCTTAGAAACCAAGCTTGCAATCATGTAAGTTTCTTGATTTGCCTCATAATGTACACATCAATTTTATTTGATTAGAAACTTATTAAAGATAGCCGGGATAATGTACACATCAATTTTATTTGATTGTGAAGTTATTAAAGCCCAATAATGTACACACCAATTTTAGCATTTAAACCGAGGCTACACCTTATGCTCTTTTTATGCATATGCTACACTTTCTCGAGCACAAAATCTTATAATATGCACTAAGGTGTTCATGATTGGCTTGTAAACAGTGATGAAATAATTATTTATGCCTTTCTCAATAAGTTCAAGTCTGACAAATAAAAGCATGTGACTTCAAGATCAAGATCATGTGATCAAAAACTATAAACATCTTCCCACACAACATACACTACAAGGCTTTAACTAGTAAAGTGCAATAAATACGCTCATCCAAGCTAAACAAGGTACATAAACATGTTATGTAAAAATAAATTAGCCAACCTTGATTTCAAATCTAAGACAAACAATGCAAAACACATTTTGCTTGCCTTTTCCTTCCTTTTTTTGTTTTTTTTTTTTTTTTTTTTTTTTTTGAAAAGAAATAACAAAAACAACCTATAATGAAATGCATGAATGTTATGCAATGCAAATCCTAGAAAAACAAAGAAAACAAGAACAACAAAGAAAAATGGTCACAAAGAGTAGAACAATAAAGCACAAGGACCATGTCAGAACCATGTCAGAAAGACTCAATTAGATTGAGCTTTTTGCATCCAAAACTTTTTAGATGCACCTCGAGCATTGGAGTTCTTATTCACATTAGAATGATTTCCAACTCCAGGATTGGAATAAAGGTTTAAAGCCTTTACCAATTCACCAATAATTACCCTAGGATCTTGTGCTTGAGGCACAGGTACTTTTGGCTTATTTACTCGCTTAGCAGCTTGCAATTTGAAATAATTTGGACAAATGTGCCCAGACTTTCCACAAAAATGGCAAATCCATGCAGGCTTATCATGCAACTTGCCCTTAGGAGGGTTAGAAGCCTTAGGTTTAGACTCTTGAAAATCAACCCTAATCTTCCTAGGAGGTGTAACTTCTACAGATTTAACAGCCTCACTCACAGAGGGTTTGACAACCTCACTCGCAGGGGGTTCAGAAGAAGAAGAAGAAGGAACAAAGTTTGTGGAATGAGGTGCAGGCACAGAGATGCTTTCTACAAAACCTAAGCCAGTTTTGTTAGAGGGAGACTTTTGAACACTCAACATGTGATTAAGTTTGGAGCTTGCAAACCTATTAGTTTGTTCTTTAGCAACAGATAATTCAAGTTCCAAATTCTTAACTTTATCAAGCAAAAGCATGTTCTCAGTCTTCACATTATTCAACAATTCATTAGCATCAAACAGTTTCACAAGCAAATTTTTCTTTTCAAGTTTAAGAGATGCAATTTTCTTTAAGCCTAAATCAACACTCATAGCATCCTTTGCAGCAACTTTGCAAAGTTTATTGTAGGCTTCTTATAAATCTGCATCCTCAGAGAGTTCCCCATCAGAAGGGTTCTCCTCAACAGCAACACTTTCATCGACTACAGCAGTAGCAGTGAAAGTAATGAAGTTTCCATCCTCATCACTACCAGACTCATTGTCAGAAACTCCATCATCACTAAGGGTTACAGCCATAGTCTTACCCTTAGACCTCAAGAATGTTGGACATTCAAATTTCACATGACCATACCCTTGACATCCAAAACATTGTTGAGCCATAGTATTATTAGAAGGTTGACCTACTTTTTCTTTAGGTTTTTCAGTGTTATTAACCTTAATGGGATCATTCCTCCTAAAATTTCTAGGTTCAGCAGTGTTCTTACCTCTTACCCTTCTGTTATTGTTCCTAAGAAAATTTCTAAAGTTCTTGACAAGGTAAGCAATCTCTGTAGCAGAGAACTCATCATCAAATCCACTAGCATCAACATCATCAACAGACTTGAGAGCCATTGATTTGGATTTGCTGATCTTAGGTAGGTCTAACTCATAGGACTAAAGAGATCCTACAAGTTCATCAACAGAGATGGAGTCCACGTCCTTGCTTTCAGTGATGGCAGTCACTTTGGGTCTAAAATCTTCAGTCAAAAATCTAAGAATCTTCCTAACAATCTTAGGTTGATCATAGATTTCATCCAAATTATATGCAGAATTAACAATGTCATTAAGCTTGGCATAGAATTCATCAAAAGATTCATCATCAAACATCCTAATGATTTCAAATCTAGTAGTTAATTGCTGCAACTTATTGATTTTAACTGCTTTTGTGCCTTCATGCATAGTCTAGAGGATATTCCAAGCAATATGAGTAATCTCAACATTAGAGATTCTCTTAAATTCCTCCATAGAAACACCATTAAAAATAGCATTCATAGTTTTGCTATTAAAAGCGGCTGCTTCTTTCTGAGAAGTTTGCCACTCACTAACAGGAGTAGTGGGCTTCTCCCATCCGTATTCAACGGAGTTCCAGACTCTCTCATCAATAGATTTCAGGAATGCTTTCATCCTTACTTTCCAATAAGCATAGTTATTCCCATTAAAATAAGGTGGAACAACAGGAGAGAGTCCGTATTCCATGACAACAGGGGTCAAGGACCAGCTCTTAGATTAAAGGATCTACAACAAGAGAGCAACCCGCTCTTATACCACTTGTTTGTTTTTAGACCCCTTAAAACACAACCAGATAAACCTAGTTAATTAGCCAAGTGATTACTTAGTTAAATTATCAAGTCTAGGTTAACACAAATATCATATTATTATAAAGTGCGGAAAATAAAGAACACAACAATATGACAACCCAGGAAAACCAAACCGGTAAAAAACCTGGGAATGATTTAACCTAGCTATCCTCAAGGTAAAACTAAATCCACTATGAAAGAATTGAAATTTACACAATAGCGACTTAGACCACTAACATTCTATTGCTACCTCGAGTAGGAAACTTACTACCACGACCACGTGACAGCTCCGAGTCCATAGACTACTTCTTTCTTGGATTCCCAGTAAGTACAAGCACTCCCGCTTGTGTATCTTTAAGTTCTTGAATCTGCAACTGAATTGATCACCAAGTTCTTGACATAATCTTGAATCTTGGAAACCCTAAGTATGTGTGAATGCAACCACCTCTTGATCTTACAAAAGATTCACACACACAGTATAAGGAGCAACACTAAAACGTGGGTAGGGTTTTCCCTTTTATACTTAAGGCAAAACATAAAACCCTACACGTCAAACGGGCTTGGGCTGAGTTGGAAAATTTTGTAAAAAAACAATCTGCACGAGTTTCGATCGATCGAGTCTAATTTTCGATCAATCGAGAGATTTACACAATAAATCCTACAGAACACTCAATTCCAACTTTACATATAAACACACTTTGAGCAAGTATAAAACAAAGACTAAAACGTTTTGATCATGGTTTGCCAACATTAATTACAAATTGAAGTTCTAATACATTTAAACCTAAAGTCTTAAAACCCAACAAAACCTTTGCAGACTCTCATAAACAAATTAAGAGGATTTTTTATTTTCATTTCTGAATGGTGATATATCTGGTTAGGGTAAAATTTCTTGGATGCCAGTTGAATCAACAGAAAGGTGTGCCAAGGCAACTGTGGACAGCACTTGCAGAGGAGACATGTACTTGACTGTGCCATCTTGGATGGGATGGGGATTTTGGACGAGGCTTTTATGTCCTGAAGTATTAGAGTGGTGTCTGCACGCAGTATTAGTCAAATGGCCACACGCTCAAAAGAAGGACCGCTAGGCCAAAGATCAAAGTTTTGAGCCAATAAATTCTACGCAGAAGAACTAATAATGGAGCTCTCTATGATCTAGATTGGAAGGGTTTGATTAATTGTTTGGTGCAAATGAAAACTAAAGTGTACTATATTAAGAGATAATTGATCATTTTCGGTTCAGAATTAAAATATCGCTTTGGTATATTAAATAAATACCTGGGCAAGAGCATATTAACTAGTACTTCATGCTAGCATGAAGTACTAGTTAATATGTCCCTTTCTTTTCAATTATTCCCTTAAGACATTTAATCAAAATTTATGCGAATCTGATAAATAAAAGCCATCACTTCAAAATAGATATTGAAATACATGACCAAATTTATCATTAATCATTGTTGATATGTGGCTCCTCTTCACAATTAGTTATTGCTTCTGGAAAATTATAGTTGTTCACACAATTATACCAATAAAAGATCCACCATCCTTTCACTTTAAATGCCTTAAAACCTGATTGTTCTTTTTTGGAGTTGGAAAAAATCCTTTGTGAGAGCCCGGGTCACAGTAGTACCTAAGTTTTTTTCCCACAGTCAATGGTTTGAATTACTACATTTGAGAGTTGTACATCAATAATAAAATAATAAAAGGACAAGGGAGGTGGAAGATTACTACAACATTTATCATACGACGTGGTTCATCAGGTAAATCTTAATGGTGGATTCACAATGACTAAGGAAAGAGCAGAGAATACTTATCAAAAAAAGGAAAGAGCAGAGAATAATTGCAAAAAATAGATACACACTATAAACGGCCAGCTTTATTGAGTAGTGAATGTTTGTGTTTAATTTGATAACAAAAGTAAAATGTTCAAGCTCAGCTTGAGCTCAAAAAAATATCTAAAAACTTAAACTTTGGTTAATTCATTAGTGAAACCGAGATAAAGTTCAATATCAAGCTTATGAGCTTGAGTTCCAATACAAGTACATTATTAAGCTCATATCAAGTTTATTTGTTTGGACGAGTGGTTTCAACTCTCAATTAATTAAAGTTCTAGTAAGATATGAGCTTATTTGTTAAGCTCATATCAAACTTATTACCCAGGCCATAAATGAGTTTAGGCTCAGCATATTTTGTATCAATTCCTAATGCTCACAAGTCTGTTCAAGAATCATTATTTTTTTGCTTGGGCTTGGCTTGTTTATTAAACAAGCCTAAAACTAAAACTCAAGTTTAACTTATTTATAAACAAACAAACATGGACGAGATTTTTATGGAGCGAAACCCAAGCTGTTTATGAACAGTTAGGTTCATTTACGACTTCACACACACTCAAAGTCACTTGTAGTTTTATGTGGAAAGCCACATGTATAGGGTTGCAAATGAATTAAGATATTTATGAATAGCTCAAGCTCATCTCAAGAAAAGTTTGTTTATATTTGTTTATTTAGCAAACAAATTAAATTTGAATAAAATAATGTGTTCGTGAATAAGCTCGTAAACATGAGACTCAATTTAACAATATATAATATAATATTTTTATGTATACTTGTCTTTAAATATATTTAAATAGATTTGAGATTGGATTATGTAAGTTTTTAAATAGATTCATATGATTTCAAATTATTATTTGCAGTATATTGACAATATAAACAGTCTATTCATAATAAAAATTTATAAATTTGTGAATGGTTAAACAATTTTAGTCATAATTTTACTATATGGAAAAAGAATAAGTTAATCAAGTAATATATAATATAATATTTTTTATGTATACTTGCTGTGGGGGCCGGTTAATCAATAATTATTAAAACCGTGTTAACTGGGCCAGTGACCCATCCGAGGACGTAAAACTGTCCGAGGAGGCCCATATCAGGTTATAAGGGTAACCAAATGAAAAGAAGAGTAGATATCGCGTGAGGTGAGTTCAGTGTTCGTCCAAAGACAAAATCCTTCTCGGCAATATGTGTCCGAGGACGACCTAAACGCTATATTGTTACAAATACACTTCAGAGCTAAATTACCACTAAAGGTGGGACATGGGACCAAGGGTAAGAAAGAAAATGGGTAAACAAATATCTTTGATAACAGCTGCCTCCGCATTAATTGCCTCTCAACCAACTCTCTGGCCGCATTAATGTGGAGGTGATGCCTTCACAGTGATGAAGTAGCCTTACAGCTGCTAGTTGGAGGTTCCAGAAGGTGTTGGATGGGACGGGAAAGGATCCCCCAAATCCAACCAACACGTGTGTGGTGAAAATGACGTCAGGAGGGCAGTATATAACATGGAAGAATGCATTGAGAGAAGGGATCGGAACTTCTAAACAAGGAGTACTAAGAAGAAAACCTGGTGAAACTAAGAACTGAACTTGTTTTTAAGGAGAAATTAATCATTATATTAGTGCGAATCCATCTGTAAATGTGAAATTTGATCGTTTTTCTTTTGGGGTTAATCTAGTTCTTTGACATCCACGCTCTACAAATTTATTATTTGGGCCTTTAACGTCCGAACCTAATTACAGATTTAGGACCGTTACAAATCGAGTCCTTACACTTGCCTTTAAATATATTTAAATAAATTTGAGATTGGATTATGTAAGTTTCTAAATAGATTCATATAATATCAAATTATTATTTGCAATACATTGACAATATAAACAGTCTATTCATAGTAAAAATTTATAAATTTGTGAATGATTAAACAATTTTAGTGACAATTTTACTATATGGAAAAAAAATAAGTTAATCAAGTACCTTTTGAACAAGTTCAAGCTTATTCAACAAGCAAATGAACCAAGCTTAAACATATTTTTTTTATGAAGTACTCCAACTTGGTTTGTGTTCAAAATAAAATTATATGAACAAACCTATACTTTTAATACTCAACTCATTTATACATAAGGTAGGTTTTTTTTTTTTTTTAATTACAAGTTTTCCTCTCTTTTTATAGAAGAAAGGAAGATGATGGCACAATACAAATGTTCAAATTCTATTGGCCATCTATCATCTTTTGATATGCTTAATTGAGTTAATTCTATTATAAATTTTAAGAAAATGCTAATGGATGCTCTTAGGGAAATTATTAATCATCTATTTAAAGAAAATTTTTATGAAAAAAAAAACAATTAATATTTTAACAACTTTTTTCATTTCTCATAAAAATGTGTCAAAAACTTTTTTAAAATGAATTATTATATTAAGAATGCACCTTTACCGTAAGTTAGTAATTAATCCTTGGGAACCGCTCATACAGAATTCCTCCTTAATTAGTTATATTTTGCATTATTTTATGGATTTTGTTAATGTATAACCCTAAGAGCAGTGCTTAAAATACATTTAATATTTTATTTCATAATTTTTTTACAATTTTTATAAAATAAAGTCAAATTATATATAATACCGAATTAATGAATTTGTGTGTGAAGCCGATGAATCATTAACTATAATCTATTACTATAATTATAAGCCCGTAACAGTAAGATCACCACGCCTTTAATACCGAATTAATGACTTGCTGCTACCATTAATTATAAGCCTGTTGAGTGTTGAGTGTTGAGTGTTGAGTCTTACAGATTAAACCTAAATTTCTTCGATGTTGGTGAAGTGTTAAATGTATTAGTGATTCAACAAATGATGATTCCACCAACCTGCAAATCGGTCAATTATTGGTGGGCCTTTGGTCACGAGCCGTGTTCACCGTTCACTACTTCATCCATTTAAGCTTCAGTTTCTCTCTCTCTCTCTCTCTCTCTCACATACACTCTCTCATTTCAGTATTTCACTAAAAGCTATGGATTTGCTGCACAAGTTCTTGAACATTATACTCCTCCCCTTAACCTTCATTTTGTTACTTCTCTTTATGCCACCATTTCTTCTTCTCAAGTTTCTTTTTTCCTTGAAAAGATACATATTCATGGAAAATGTGGCCGGCAAAGTTGCACTTATCACTGGAGCATCTTCAGGAATTGGCGAGGTCTTTATCCATCCCACACCATTTATCTTTCTAGAATAAGTATTTTTCATGTCTTATTTCAAGCTTATAATATTTTTATTTTTACTTCAAATTTAAGTAATTAATGAAAAGTAGAGTGGATGAAAGCCGTATCTAGATAGAGTTGTAAATGAACCGTTTTTTCTCTTAAATAGCACAAGTTTGGTTCAGGAAAAAAAAAATTTGTATATGAGTATTTATTTAGTAAACGAATCAAGCTCAAGTTTATATAGATTTAAGTTTGACCATTAAACAAACCAATAAAATCAAATTATTAGCATAGATTTGCTAAGGAGTGAAAAATTTTAGTCATGATATTTACTATATATGCATTGGAAAAGAATAAGTAAATCATGTAACTTGTGAATAAGTTCAAACTTGTTCGATAAGAAGATTAACCAAATTTGAACAAGTCATTTAGTTTGATGATAAGTTTGAGTTCGGTTTGTGTTTGAAATACAATATAATGATATAATATTGAACCTTTAAACCTTGGCTTGACTCAACCTGTTACTAACATTCAGTAGTTTTCATTTTTCATTATAGATGTTCTTGCTAACTATTTACTTTTTTTTTATTTACCTAACAAGTTATATTTTATTCTTAAATCTATATATTTTTAGTATGAGCTAGAATCAACCTTTGGTTTTAATTTTTTTTGCTATATACTTATATGTCCAGTCTTTTAAACCCTCGATTTTTTTTTTAAAGTACAATTATAGTCTTGTCAACTCTCAACAAAAAAACTAATCCAAATGCACACTTATATTTATAAGTGATTTAATTTTATTTCATGATTCATTTATTTTATATATATATATATATATATATATATCGTAATGATTTTTGTATTATTCTCTTATCTTTGGTTGTTTCTTTGTTCTTTTATTTATATTGAAAAATAAATAAAAATTATATTAAAGTTTTTTTTGTAGTGTGTGAAAATAAAACATAGGTTATATCAGGTAGATTCAACCCATCAAAGACCGGGTAAGGGTCAAAGGAATAACAACTTGTTTAGTCCAAAATTTTTTTGACCCATACTGATTTGACTCACACCCAACCAGATTGAACTCGAACTCATTTTGCCCAGCCAAGTCTCTTATATTGCTAAGAAGTGAGTAGTGAAAATGTAAACTTAATAAGCATTTAATCTATGTTTTTTTTTGCTTTTTTCTTTTTCAGATATCTTATTCAACCATCAGAAACTTTACCAGTTGAACTAATGAGAGTATATATATATATATATATATATATATATATATATATATATATATATATATATATATATATAATATCTATGTTAGGGATTAGAATACTCTTAAAGTGGAATTAGGACTAACATGTCTAAATACTGTTCATTCAACTATTAAAAATAAAATAAATAACTCGTATTATATCTTTCATCATAAACAATATAATTCATGAATGTATAAATTTTATCTATATCAACAACAATCACTTTAGGTACCCTACGAGCTATGTATAGATTGGACCTCTTAGAAATTAATTGGGCTATCAACTGGCAAACTCCCTCGCAAAAAGAGCAGTTTTAGCTACAAATTAAAATATTTGGGTAGAAGAACCACCCTCTAATTTGAGGTTGTTTTTCACAGAGACTTTATTAAGCAATAAAACTTTACAGTCTTTACTTACCTTATTCTCCACACACACACACAAAAAAAAAGAGAAAGAAGAAGAAGAAGAAGAAGAAGAAGAAGAAAGAAATCAGACTATCATTATATTAATGTCATATCTATTGTCTATTGACTTGTGTTTGTGAGTTTGAAGCATGTTGCTTATGAGTACGCAAAGAGAGGTGCTCGTTTAGTCCTCGTTGCAAGAAGAGAGGACCATCTTCGGGCAGTCGCAAATAAAGCCCGTAAGATAGGATCCCCGGAGGTTATTGCTGTGGCTGCAGATGTTTCCAAGGTTGAAGACTGTAAGCGATTTGTTGAAGAGGCAGTGAACCACTTTGGACAATGTAAGTGTCTACGAAAAGTTTTCATATTTTCCTATGTATTTTTTGTGATAATATTTTGGAAATGTATATGTTATGGTTGGCTGGATTTCTGCTACAGTGGATCATTTGGTCAACAATGCTGGAGTGACAAAACCACGCTCGTTTGAAAAAGTCACCCAATTCTCTGATTTTGCTTCACTTATGGTAATAAATTTGCATCTTTGTTCTAATACTTTTGGAACAAACTTGTCATGACATTAATTGCATAGTTGAAATTAGAAAAGATATGGTGGTAGCTATTGTCTATTAGATAATGTCATTTGAGGACAGTGATAGTTGTGACAAAAGTTGTGTGAAAATGCAGAATAAATCTAGTTTTACACTTTTTTATACAATTTTTGTCACAATTATCCTATTTGGCAGATAGTGAGCAATTTATTATTAGAGTTGGTGAGGTATGGTAAAAGATGGGTTATTAGAGTTAATAATAGTGGAAATGTGGAATAAGAAGAAGAATGGGTAGCGGCCATGATTTAGAAGGGCTATTATTGCAATAAGTTATAACAACCAGATAATTTTAATGTAATAAACTTGATAACAAGTTTCAAAGACATATTATCTAATACTGATAGTAAATGGCAGTAGCTTTATTTTTTTTCCTTTTGTTATAATATGATTGTGGTCATGCTTTCTTGGAATTAGCAATACTGTGTACCTATAATGAACTTCTTGTTTTGTTCCAAAAAAAAAAATTCTTGTTAAGCTGCGTTTAGTATCATTTTTGTTCACTAGTGACAATATTTTTCACAACTATTAAGATAACCTTTTAGGATTGATGCATGATAAAGGTGATGTTAATCACAATAAGTTATATTTGTAGTTGTGAAAAATATTGTAGTTCTAGTATTACTAGTTTGTTAATTTAATTCTTAAGTCTTAACTTGCGCACTTACATTAATTGATTCCCACTTCAATTTGTTAGGATATAAATTTTTGGGGTTCAGTGTATAGTACCCGTTATGCAGTTCCACACTTGAGAAAAAACAAAGGGAAGATTGTTGTAATTTCTTCAACTGGAGCATGGTTAGCTAATCCAAGATTGAGCTTCTACAATGTAAGAAACCTCCTTCAATGCTTTATGGCCCCGTTTTCTTTCTTCATGATTAATTGCCCATAAATCTGTGATGGCCACAGGCAAGCAAGGCAGCCCTACTATCTTTTTTTGAGACATTGAGAATTGAATTTGGTCCGGATATTGGAGTAACAATTGTGACTCCTGGATTGATTGATTCAGAAATGACACAAGGCAAATTTTTACCACAGGTAGGCTCGTCTCAATCAATCTGTATTCCACTTTACGCTGCACCAAGGAAATACATTGTCAATTAAATGAAACATATTCGTATTGTCAACTAAAGGGGAAAAAAATGCATGCAGTGTTGCATGGCTAGTAAACAAATAATCAGTTTTTCAACAATGATTAGACTGATTTTTCTGTTAATGTATTCATTTATTGTTGGACTTCTTCTAAAAATAAAAATAAAAAATCTCCATGAGATGAATGTTTGCAAATAACAACTAAAGTTCAAATCACACAGCATGGTGTTAGACAGTTAGTTGATGCATGTGGTACCTGCCCACAAGCAGTATCGGCTGCTGGTCGAATAGTGTTGTTTTACTATTAGGACTTGGCTTGCATCCAGATCAAATGTGTTCATTGTCATGTATGTGTTAAGCTCTAGTGTACTAGAGCACTGAACGGTAGCCTTACCTTTCAATTTGTATTAAATTTGGAATAGGAGCACCTAGGCTTGACAATAAATTAACAATAATTATTGAATGTTAATTTTTGGTTAGGCTGCATGGGTTCCGGCTGAGACAGCAGAAGGGTGTGCCAAGGCGATTCTGGACAGTACTTGCAGTGGAGACATGTACTTGACTGAGCCATCTTGGATGAAGGTGTTGTATTGGATCAAAGTCTTGTGCCCTGAAGTATTGGAATGGTGTTCCCACTCAATGTTTGCCAATAGGCCACAATCTACAAAGAAGAACTCCTAGCTGCTAGCAACAACCCAAATAAGCCTAGTACATCAAGCTGAGCAGAGTTCATTGAGCTCATTCAGATTGAACATATTTAGTATTCATGTTTGATGCGAATAAAAACTCAAGGGACCCTTACAAAGGAATTCGTGTGGTATGTATTTCGGTTGCATTGAATATATTTGGTTAATGGAAGTCTAGGGCGGGGCTTGAGACAAAGCTCTAACTTTGGCAAGCTCTACTATTTTGTAAATCCTTCCTTTCTGCTTCATCATTTGGTCCAAAGAAAAGGAAATAATTGGGCTAATTTTTTCTGGTGGGAATTGCTTTTAGACACTGAAAAATGTACCTTCAATTCAAAGTGAGGGAGATTTGCTATGTGAGCGGTGAGAGGGGACCAGAGTTTTAAGTTTTTTTTTTCAAAAAATATATATATAGATAATAGAATTTAAGTTTGTTTTGGAAATTATCATTTTATAGTTATGTTAATGGGTTTATGATACAGCATAATCTCAGCCTTGTATTAAAAGAGGAAGTGATGATTAAAGAACTTTATATGGTGGAGTTCAATAGAAGATCTCGATCCCATAGCTGTGAATGCATACTCAAGACAAGAGCATGCATACATAACTATAAGGGATGCGCACACACCTTTGCAGCAAGACCCTAATTTACATCTTCAAATTGAAACAACCAAAAAATCTAATACATAAACTTAAAAAAATAAATAAATAAAAGATATAAGGAAACATAAAAAAGGAGAAATTTTTTAACTCCTCACTTATTTCACATAGGTTTTATTTATTTATTTCATAAAGTACGGACTTAGAGTAGTAACGGAGATTCTAATTAAGCCTAAGCCTCATCAAGTAAAACTAATTCTACACATGATAATCCCATGATCAACTTAACTTTTAATGGGTCATGTCAATTTTATGGGGATGGACGGATAGGCGAAATAAATACCTTTTGAGGTGTACATGTGGTAGGTGGGGAAAATAGTGAAAAGATAGAGCACCTAGAGGATTACCAAGTGATTCACAAGGTAGAAGTTAATGACAGATTCACAAAGAAAAAATAGAGTAAAGAAAAGACAGAATATTTGCATAAAGCCAACATTATTGATGAGATAAAGGTTACACATAAACGGAAATGATGACAATGAGAGTACTTAGAGAGAAAGAGCCGAAAAATATTTTGAAGATAATAATAGAATATGTATAAAAAATATATATTATAACTAGAATATGTATAGAAAATGTTAAACTATATGTATAACTAATTTAAATATATGTTAGATAATATATATATATATATACACACACATTTAGGATGCGGCAAGACAAACAAAACAAGTAAATCCCGGCATTGCTCCATCACATGCATCTTCAAGGTAGAAAAAATTTGAGTGGGATAAAACGTTGCAGAGAAGGTCAAGAGGGATGGGTTGTTTTTACCATCCCTAACTCAATATTCACTCATATAGAATTTTTTCTATGGATTACTCGGAATAATAATAATAACAATAAGACATCAATAGTCAAGTCGAGGAATCACACATCAAAAGAGATGGCAATAAGCCAACGTATAAGTTAGCTCATCAAGCGAAGTTCGTAGATGATTTTGTAGCATGGGTTGAGGAAATCACCATTTTTTTTTAAAACAGTTATTGCTTAAGATGTAATCGACTGTTTTTTCAAAACAACCATGTGTTTGAATTCAATTAAAGAAGAACTTAATATACAGGCACCCAAGATACTGTAATTAAGTTTTATTCTCCGAAATATATCATATAATTGGGTTTGAAAAATCCATGCACCCCCTAAGTTTATTTTCCTATTATGAAAATGTGCTTAGGACCATATTCCAGCCAAATCTGCCAATTGCTTCGGCGTATTGTAACCCCACGCCTTAAATTTCGAGTTAATGGTCAGTTCGTAACAATTAGCTTTGTCAATGAAGATGTTGACTAGTAATACTCTTATATCTATACATGAAACCTAAACTTTTTTTAATACTCTTTGGATATTATTGGTAAAGTGTCAAATCGTGTTAGCAATTGAATTAATTATGGTCCCACTAGCCTACATGTCCATCAATTTTAATTTTTTTTTTGAGAAGGAAAACCAGAAATATTAATAGATCAAGGCTGAAAAATCAGCTAATACAAAAGGAGTAATGTCTGTTGGATAGGAGTCCAACCAAACTGAAATAGGGAAACAGTGTCTAGCTCTCTGAGCCAGAGCATGAGCAACGGTATTGCCCTGCCTACAGACATGAGAGAAAGAGGTACTCACAAAGGAGTTTACAATACAAAGAAAATCTCGGATGAGATGACCACCTGGAGCGAAATCCCAGCCACCCCATTGAAGGGCCTTCATGACCTACTCCGAATCTCCTTCAAAAATCACCTTATCAAGGCCAAGATCTTCGGAAAAGAGGGCAGCCCTTCTAGCAGCCAGCAGCTCTAAAACTTCCACGGTTGGAGGTTTTTTAATCTTTTCCACCAAAGCAGCCTTAACCTCGCCAACGAAGTTCCGCACAACCACCCCTATCCCCGCTTCACCAGATTCACAAAACATCGCACCATCAAAATTAATTTTCCATCCATTATCCGCTAGTGGACTCTAAACTTTTGGAGCTAGAGCACGAAGCGTGGGAGAGCATCTCTTGAAGGACTTGAAATCATGCACATAATCACGTGCAAATCCTGCTATCTGACCTAGTGGCCTGGCACTCTCACCAACCCGGATCTTGTTTCTGTGAAACCAAATCAACCATGCCGTCGTAGCAAACAGAAGGACCAGCTCCGGCTTAGTGAAAACCAGAGCAACCAACTCTTTAAAAGAGGAAAAGACCGAACCTGACCTGAAAATCCAGCCAAAATCCCTACTCCAAACCTCTTTGAGACCGTTACAACTCCATAGAGAATGGAGTAAGTCCTCCTGAACACCTGCACAGCGGTTACAAGCCACATCCAGTAATATTTTCCGTTTTACCAGATTATCTTTTGTTGCTAGGGAGTTTGTACAAGCCCGCCAAAGGAAGTGTTTTATTTTTCCGAGAACCTGAATTTTCCAAAGCTTTTTCCAAAAAACTCTATCTTCGAAATTAGTTTAGTTCGCATTTTCCGTAGAGTCTTGACCTTCACACAACAAGCGAAAACCTGATTTAACTGAGTATTTACCGGATTTTTCATGAGGCCAAATCAGCTCATCAGGTTGAGGAGTTGAGCTTAAAAGGAGAGCTTTAATCCGAGTCGCATCCGGGGGATGGATGAAGCTCACCCGAGGAAGAAACCAGAACTCCCTCACCGATTGGAAGCCATTTATCCAAGAAAATTTTGACATGATGCCCATCCCCCACTCTCCATCTAGCACCCTCTTCAATTAAATGCCTAGATCTCAAGATGCTTTGCCAAGCATACGAACCCGAAGATACAGAAGCTTCAAAAATGGACCCACGAGGAAAGTACTTTGCTTTGAACACCTTATAGAAAAGGGAGTGCTCGTCATGAATCAACCTCCATACTTGTTTTGCGAGCAAAGCCTCATTAAACTTGCATAAGTCTTTGAAACCCAACCCCCCTTCTTCTTTGGGTTTACAAAGCACCTCCCACTTCTTCCAATGAATTTTCCGACAGACCCCCCATTGGCCCCACCAGAATCTTCGAATGAGCGCCTCAATATCTTGACAAAGACCAACCGGAAGCCGAAAGCAACTCATAGCAAAGGTCGAGATGGCTTGAACAACGGCCTTTAATAAGACCTCCTTACCGGCTTGAGATAAAAGTTTCTCCTTCCACCCCTAAAGTTTACCCCAAACCCAATCCTTTATATAGTTGAAGCTAGCTCTTTTGTGTCTCCCCACAAACGCCGGTAAACCCAAATATTTCTCATACTCCTTAATTTCCGGAACACCCAAGAGACTTTGAACTTGTAACTTGGCCTCAACAGATACATTACCACCGAAGAAAATAGTAGTCTTATTTGCATTTAATTTCTGACCTGAGGCACGCTCATACTTCCCAAGAATCTCAAGAATTTTTGACACATCTTCCACCCTAGCTCAACAAAAAAGGAGGCTGTCGTCAGCAAACAAAAGATGAGAAATCTTTGGCCCCGATTTGCAAAGAGAGAAGCCCTCAAGAGACTTTGCTGCCACTGCCTGCTCAAGGAGACCATTTAAACCTTCCGAGCAAAGGAGAAAAAGGTAAGGGGAGAGGGGGTCCCCTTGCCTAATACCCCTAGTCGGAATAATGGTAGCCGTAGGCTCTCCGTTCACCAACACATTCCATAATCCAACCAACCCACCTACAATGAAAACCCAACCTCTCCATCACCTTTTTGAGGAACACCCACTCCAATCTATCATAAGCTTTACTAATGTCCAATTTCAGAGCTAAGTGACCCACTTTACCCCCTTTCTTTCGCTTCATATGGTGGAGAGTTTCAAATGCCACCAAAATGTTATCAGAAATTGCCTTATCAAATTGAAAAGCACTCTGGGATTCAGAAATGATATGAGGAAGGACTTTTTTCAACCTGTTTGCTAGCACCTTTGAAACCAACTTATATAAAATATTACAGAGAGAAATAGGTCGGAATTCAGTAATAAACTCAGGATTTTTTATTTTTGGAATGAGAGAAATAAAAGTATGATTCAAACCTGGGATCAGGCTACCAGAATTAAGGCAAGATAGCACAGCATGGACAACATCATCACCAATATCACTCCAAAATTTCTGAAAAAAGATGGGAGGCATCCCATCGGGGCCGGGAGCCTTTAACGGGGCCATTTGCTTCAAAGCATTTTCAATTTCCTCCCAAGAAAAAGGCTTGATCAAACAATTATTCATATCTTCAGTCACGACTGGTTTAATGGACAAAACCACTTCTTCCACTTCCGTCGGTCTAGAGGAAAGAAATAAATTTTTATAATAGTCCCTAACCATTTCCGAAAGATCACCCTCTCCCGAAACCAACACACCCTCTTGATTGCGAAGCTCCCTAATTCTGTTTCGACGAAACCGTTGCGAGGCTCTTGTATGAAAGAATTTTGAATTTCGATCTCCGGAGATCATCCAATGCTCCTTACTACGTTGTTGCCACATTTTTTCATCTAAACAAAGTAAATCGACCACTTCTGATTTAAGCTTGATGAACCGATCCACTTGTCTCCCCTTGGCTGCTTCACATTCAGCCACTTTTAATAACTTCTTTTTTTCCGCAATCTCCCTTTTCACATGGAAAAAAGAGCTCCTGCTCCAATGCGTAAGGCTCTGTTGACAAGCCTCCAATTTTGTGGCCACCACTTCCATAGGAGAGCCCCCGACATATCTCTCCCAAGTCCGGACCACTGTGTTCCTGCACCCTATGTCCTCGAGCCACATCTGTTCGAAACGCCAAGGTCTCGAAGATTTTACTACAATCCCCTCAAGACGAATACAGATAGGACTATGATCAGAGGACATGCAAGTTAAAGTCTAGACACAAGTCGCTGGATATAAATCATACCAATCCACTGAGCCCACTGCCTTATCTAGCCTCTCCCAAACCATTCCTCCGTTCGGATAAGACCTAGACCAAGTGAATTTATTTCCCGAATAGCCGAGGTCTATTAAATTGCACTCATCCAACACTTCTCGAAATTGATCAATCTAACCATAAGGTCTAAGCCTACCCCCACTCTTTTCGTGAGATTTCAAGATTTCATTAAAATCGCCCCCGCACAGCCAAGGCAGTGAACACTGTCTATGAAGCCCACGAATCAAATCCCAAAAATCCAAATGTAAATGAGTTTCCGGAGCTCCATAAATTCCTATGAAGCACCAAGCATCTGCCTTACCTTTATTTATCACCACATCAATATGATTCTGAGAAGAGGATTCCACATCTAAATTAAATCCAAGCTTCCAAAAAATAGCTAAACCACCCCCACGAGTGATCCTTGAAACACCAAAATAATGACCAAACTGAAGAGAATCACGAATAGAACCTAGCCTTGCTTCTTCCAGCCATGTCTCGTCTAAAAACACGACCGAGGGATCTTGTGCTCGGACCAAATCTCCAAGCTCCTGAACTGTCTGCCGGTTCCCAAGCCCCCGACAGTTTCAACAAAAGAGATTCATAAATCTTGGCGGGGCTGGGAACCAGCCTCCACCAATATGACTGTATTTTCTTTCCCAGTCTTAGAACCCAACTTTGTTTTTTTTGTAACACCTTGCTGAGATTTTGGTTTAGGCGGTGAAGTCCTTTTTTTCCCAACGGCTATATCTAATTTAGCCTCAAGATTAGAGAAGCCACGATTAATACATGTCCAAGAGGGCTTTTGAGATGAAAGGGAACACATGGGAGTATCCGGAATATTAGAGAGATCAGCCAATGGGAGCTTAGCTGACCTGGCACTTTTAGATGAAGACTCACCCGTGACCGTAGATTGAATAGACCCAAGAGCTTTACTACCCGTTACCCAAGAATCTTCTGAGGTATTAGACTCCTTGCTTGTAGCCAGACTCAAATTTCCTTTCTTATCATACATCACCTCACCTTTATCCTATATACCATCCACCTCATGTAAAGTATGCACAGACTTGCTACTTTTACCTTCCTGACCCTCAAAACCCCATTCCCCATTTACATTACTACCCTCTTCCCTCAAATTTTTTAAATACTCACACCCCTCCCTTGGTAACAGTTCCAAATTCCCTATCCCCTCATCCATCACATCACCTTTCCATTGCTTCTCATCAGATACAGATAGTGAGTGTGGAAAGTTTCCTTTTGTATGTAACTGATCCTCAAAACCCGGTGGAAACTCAACCCCATCCTTAACACTAGGATATGCAACAGAACAAGAAAAGATAGGAAGCTCAGATTTCGGGGTTACCTTTTTCATTGGTGACGTCGAGATTCCACTCGCCGACGTCGCAGACTGATGTGGTTTCGAAACCAGTTCCCTCTCTTCAACCGTGGAAACATATGAAGCTTTCTTTTGCTGGTAAAAACCCAGAACGGTGATGGTTGATCTTTTGATATGGTTTGACAGAGGGGCTGTCACCCACGTCCCATACTTCCTATCTTCCACTGTGAGCAAACCACCACTAGCAATCCAATGTTCACAGTCCCTCTCGCCATGGGTTAAACAACCACACCAGAAACAGAGGCTCGGCAACCTTTCATACTTAAAGGAAACCCAGCCTATGTTTCCACCATCCAGGGAAATTTTCCGTCCACGACAGAGAGGTTTTGTAACGTTTAAAATGACTCTAACACGAACACGATCGCTTCCTTCCATAACTGAAAAATCAGAGGAGCACACTTCGCCGATACCCGAACATAAACCTTCAGCCACCGTTTTGTTCATGAAGCTAATCGGAATATCATATACTTACACCCAGAAAGGAACTCTCTCAAAATCCAAGTCGCGAACGTGAGTGTTATTATGGTATCTCTGAAACACCACCAAGAACTTGTCAAAACTCCAGGGTTGTGTAGAGAAAAATTTTTCACAGTCAAGCTTATTTTCGAAGATAAAAAGGATTATATGATTGCCCTGATCCTTAATCTTGAACCCATTCCTTGTTCTCCACAGAAGAGAGAAATTTCGAGCTACGGCTTCAACATTAATGACCCGTTTCGTGTAAAATTTTGCAGCCAAAATGAAGTCCTTCGAACCCATATCAGAGTGGAGGTCGAACTGATCCTTCTCCAGTCCTTGAAGAGACATTTGATTCCATCCCGTTGTAATCTCTTTCATACTACTGATCCTAGAAGTGTTTCCCAAACCCCAACAAAAAACCACTAACTTGAAGTAACCAAAAGGCAACTTGCAGGGACTGGCTGGCCTTCACAAAGAAGGGACCAAACTCTTTCTCAGTCCTAGGAGAAGTTGGTGGACCCAACTTTCGCTAGCGAATAGAGAAAACTCTGGAGATTACATGTCCATCAATTATTAGTGGCATATAATTGATCAACTTCGGACCCAGCTTAAGCTTTAGTTGCCAAATTTGCCAACATCTTAATGAAAGCTCGAACCCATGCCAGTACTTTGAGTTCATATTGATTATTTGATATTGAGCCACCTGAGAAATTCAAAACTTGGCTGGACTCATGTACATCTTTTTATATAAGTACTTGAATGAAAGAACAATTACAAATTAAAATAAATGACATTGTGTAGCAAGTTAGCTATCATGGATTTGCTACACAAGTTCTTGAACATTGTACTCCCTCCCTTAACATTCATCGCGTTACTTCTCTTAATGCCAACATTTGGTCTTCTCAAGTTTCTTTTTTCCTTGAAAAGATACATATACATGGAAAATGTAGCAGGCAAAGTAGCACTCATCACTGGAGCATCTTCAGGAATTGGCGAGGTGTGTATGAGTGTATCCATTCCAAACCATTTATATATCTTTATAAACAGTGTGGAAAGGGAGGGGGAGTCTCTACTCTAACCCTCCCTTTATTGAGAGTGTTTTTTATGCAGTTTTCATGTCTTATTTTGTATTTCAAGGTTAAAATACTTATTTTGTGGTAATAATAGAAGTAAGGATCTTGAAGCCCACCACTTATTTTTTGATTCATTTGATTATATGATAAAAATAATTATAAGTTTAGGAATATTACATTTTTTTACAACTATTGACATGATATCTGTTTATGTATAATATATAAAATATTAGCGGTAGACTTAAGTGAAAGTGATATAACTCCAATTACAATGTATTAATAATTATAAGTAAATATTATATCCTTGTAGCAGTACTAAATAAAATAAAATTATTTGGTCTTGCGCGCTATGTTATAATGTCCCATAATGTTAAAGAGTGAGTAAAAAAGAGTAAGGATTGAAGATGTAAACTTATGACTGTTTGTTTTTAGACCCCTTAAAACACAACCAGATTAACCTAATTAATTAGCCAAGTGATTACTTATTCAAATTATCAAATCTAGGTTAACACAAATATATCATATCATTGTAAAGTGCGGAAAATAAAGAACACAACAATATGATAACCCAAGAAAACCAAACCGGTAAAAAACCTAGGGAGGATTTAACCTAGCTATCCTCAAGGTAAAACTGAATCCACTATGAAAGAATTGAAGTTTACACAATAGCGACTTAGACCACTAACATCCTATTGCTACCTCGAGTAGGAAACTTACTACCACGACCACGTGACAGCTCCGAGTCCACAGACTACTTCTTTCTTGGATTCCCAGCAAGTACAAGCACTCCTGCTTGTGTATCTTTAAGGTCTTGAACCTGCAACTAAATTGATCACCAAATTCTTGACATAATCTTGAATCTTGAAAACCCTAAGTGTATGTGAAGGCAACCACCTCTAGATCTCACAAGAGATTCACACGCACAGCATAAAGAGCAACCCCAAAACGTGGCTAGGGTTTTCCCTTTTATACCTAGGGCAAAACATAAAACCCTACATGTCAAACGGGCTTAGGCTGAGTTGGAAATTCTGCACAAAAAACAATTTGCACGACTTTCGATCGATCGAGTCTAATTCTCGATCAATTGAGCCAGGCAGATTTACACAGTAAATCCTACAGCTACTCGATTCCAACTTTACATACAACCACATACTTTGAGCAAGTCTAAACAAGACTAAAACGTTTTGATCATGGTTTGCCAACATTACAAAATGAAGTTCTAATACATTAGTTCCTAATTCCTTAGAACCTGACAATGAATATTTATACTATCTTGCAGATCAAAGTACTCTCAAGATGAGATAAGACTAATGTTTTCAATTATTTAAAAAGAATAGCAAATATTTATTCTATATTTAATCACACACTATATAACTTATGACACAATACGATTCAATATTTTACATCTATGCATGGCTTACTAATGTCATATTTGTTGACTCTGTGAGTATGTATGAAGCATATTGCTTATGAGTACGCTAGGAGAGGTGCTCGTTTAGTCCTTGTTGCAAGAAGAGAGGACCATCTTCAAGTAGTCGCAGATAAAGCATGTCAGATAGGATCCTCAGAGGTTATTGTGGTCGTTGCAGATGTTTCCAAGGTTGAAGACTTTAAGTGATTTGTTGAAGAGGCAGTGAACCACTTTGGACAATGTAAGTGTTCAATATGTTTTTATTTTCCTTTGATTCTTTTTGTAAATTTTGGAAATGTTTTATGGTTCATGGGCTTTTTGCAACAGTGGATCATTTGGTGAACAATGCTAGAGTGGCACTAATAGACTTGTTTGAAAAAGTCACTAGATTCTCCGATTTTACTTCAATTATGGTAATAAAATTGCATCGTTGCCATACTTTTGGAACAAGATTGTAATATAAGGGAACGTTTTGGTACCCAGTAATATATTATGTGTCACCATCACTAAAACAAAGAAATTTATTTATTGTGTTGTTCAAATGACATCAATCACATTTATTCATTGGCACGTTAGTTTATAAATCTTTTGTAGTAAAATTGATAGCAATTTTAAATTTTTCCTTAAAGAATGAGTGATGCTAAAGATATTACAAATGGTACTATATATAAATCTATGATATGTCTATGATCATGAATTCATGGGATTAGCATACATGCATGTACCTATTATTAACTCCATGTCCCCTTTTTTTTTCTATTGCTTGCATTTAAAGATTGCTACTTCATGTTTTTTAGGACATAAATTTATGGGGTTCAGTATATAGCACCCATTATGCAATTCCACACTTGAGAAAAAGCAAAGGGGAGATTGTTGTAATTTCTTCAATTGCAGCATTGTTAACTAGTCCATGATTTAGCTTCTACAATGTAAGAACCTCCAAATTATTATGCCTTACTCCACGTTTTCTTTCTCATTGATTGCTCCTAAATCTGTGATGAATTCAGGCAAGCAAGGTGGCACTAATTTCCTTTTTTGAGACTTTAAGGACTGAATTTGATTCAGATATTGGAATAACAATTGTGACTCATGGATTGATAGAGTCAAAAATGACAAAAGGCGAAATTTTATCACAGGTAGGCTTAAAGGAATTACATACATTGTCAATTAAATTAAACATAGCTCATCCCTTACCCCTTAACTCAAAGGAAGTACATCTTCAATTAAAGGAAACAAATGTATAGTGTAATTAAGATACAGTTAGTTAATTCTGGACCACTCTCATTACAAAAGCATGGAAACTTGGGTATCATTTTTTAGATATTGTAAGGTTGAATTTAATCAACCATGTGTTGGCTTTATTCCGTGACATATTTGCTTGTAATACAGCACTTAGAAACTCTGTATTCAGGTGGGAATCATATAAGGGTAGTGTGTGAGAGAGTGTGAAGAAATGCTCAAGACAGTGCAGTGAAGCAGAGACTCGCGGCTAGGACTCGCGGGTGGCTCGCGGCTTGCAAGCCGCCAAAAGTTGCACACGTGCAAAGCATGCAGGGGAGCTGAACAGTCATGCCAGCTGGAGCACTACAGGACAAAAATCCAGACTGGCCATTTAGCTGGCTCGCGACTTGAACTCGCGACTCAGTTAAGTCGCGAGGTCAAGTAGCCAGCCAACCCTGTTTTTGGAAAAACTGACTCTTTGCATTCTTTTCTCACACCAGTATAAATACCCATCATTCCCACAAAATATGTGTGGCTATTCAGAAAGAAAAACCCTAAGAGAGGTTTCTTCAAAACACCCACCCAATTAGAGAGAGCTACTCATTCTTAGAGAGAAATCTTTGTAGTCTCTTCTCATTCCCTCTCTCATTGTCATACCTATTGAGAGGAGATTTCTATCCAAACACTACCCACACCCATTTAGAGTGTTGAGAGTTTTTGGAGCTTTGGGAAGCATTGGAAGATGCCAAGGATGGCGGATGCTATGGTCTAGTAGCGGAATCCGGTAAGCTAGAAAAGAAAAAGGTTCGGCGTAACCTCGTTGGAGCAAGAAGCTTGGAGGGCTTAGGTACATCGGGTAGATTAGGCTTAGAGGGTCTATTGCTGTTCATGTATCCCAACTACATTTTCTAGTGGATTATTGACCGCTTGGAGGGCGGCGGAGAGGTTTTACGCCGAGGGCTTCGGTTTCCTCTTCGATAACACATCGTGTGTTGTCCTTGTGTTTGCATCTCTCTTCCCTTTATCTTTGCCTTTTATTTTCTGCTGTGGATGTGATTTATAATTGGCTTAGATTGATTTCCAATTCTGTTTATAGCTTATGTTCATTTTCCGCACACTAGTTATTTGACATAAAGCTTGAATTGGTTAAGTTGTAATTTGGGGGTCTAAACGTTCAAGGGTGTTTTTACACGTTTTTGAACTTTCAATTGGTATCAGAGCGGGTACACTTGTTGTGGTTTAAATACCTAAGTGTGATCCTTGACCCCTTGTGTTTATTTGCCATGGATTGTGCTTTGTATGACTCTTTGCATGATTTGGTTGGTGATGAATGTAACATGCCACATGTTTGTGAAAATGCCTCTATGAGTGTTAACCCTCATAAGTGTGATGACATGTTATTTGAATCTATGGGTGTTGTTGACAAACTCTTAAAGAAAAATGCTAAGAAGTTTCAAAAGAATTTGAGCAAGTTATTTTGTGAAAAGGATGATTTGATTGCTAAGCTCAATGAATCCAACAAATTGGTTGAGAAATATAAAAAACTTGCTGAAATTTCTCATGAAAAGCTGAAAGGGTTTGAATGTTTGAATATGGACTTGGATGCTAAACTTGTTTTGTCTAACAAACTTGTTGATGATCTTAAATGTGAAAATGAATCTCTTAAGATGCATGCCAAGTGTTTGATTGCTGAACCTATTGTTAAAAAGGATGAAAATATTTGTTGCAATCATGTTATAGTACCCGATTTTGTGCCTAGTGTATGTTCTACCTTAAAGGACAAATCGGTGTACATTCCTCCACATAAGAGAAATCAAAAGGTGGAGAGAAAGGCTGTTAAGTCAAAGCCTCCGTTTAGGTCTCAACCTAAGGTTTTGAATGGATCTAAGTTTGTTCCAACTTGCCACCATTGCGGTGTGATCGGTCATATAAGACCTCAATGCTCCAAGTTGAAAAGGGAACAAAACAATGTTGCTAGATCTCTTTCTAAAAAGCCTAGTAGACCTAAACGCATTGTTTGCCACCATTGTGGTGCCTTTGGTCATCTAAGACCTCAATGCTCTAAGTTTCATGCTTTTAAAAGAATCAAAAGAAAAGAGAAACTTGAGCTTTTTGGAAGTGCTAAACAGAGTAAACCGGTTTTGAGTGAAAATAGCATGTTGTTAAAGAAAATGTTTAATGCTCTTAACTCCTTGACTATGTGCATCTCCGGTTCTCATTCTTCTAACCCTCGTCTCACTTCTTTTGAGACACTCATTCCAAACAATCATTCTGTTTGGATGAGGAAGGGTTCATATGGTTGAGCTTTTGCTCTTTTGGTCCTTGATCTAATTCTTTCGATCTTTGGAGGACCCTTCATGCATTAAATGTCATATCATCATGCATTTTGTGCATCTTGCATTTATTTGTATGCATTGTTTTGTTCTTGATCTTACTTTTATTTTTCAGTTTTGTGTGAGTAAAAAATCCAAAACCACATAAAAAGTAAAAAATTCAAAAAGTTTGATCGTATATGTTTGAGCACATATCACATGTGAGTTTGGCCTTGTACCTTTGTACAAATGGCTTTGTGCATTTACGAGCTTAGCTTGTTATTTTTGCACTTATATCTTTGTGGGAAAAATCTTGACATCTTTGTGTGATTGTTGTAAATCGATCTTCAAGCTTGTCATGAATGATTAGTCAATAGTCATGTTGGTTTTGATACATGCGTAGACTTGTGCTTATATCTCTTCCCACTCTTTTATTTTTATTGCTTAAAGAGCTCAATAAATGTAAATCTCAAAATGAAAAGAGATAATGAGCTGCAAAAGCCGTCGCATATACTAGTATTCGACTAGGAAAAAGGGAAAGCGACTTATATGAAAATGTATGATGCCTAAAAAGCCAAAGGCTTGTTCATCAAATTGAAATATCACAAATTTCAGGCATCAATCTCAAAATGAGATGTTTTGATTCAAAATGATCAAATGTTATGAATTGTAAAGAAGCCAAATGACAAGCTTCAATCTTATGTAATCATTTTCTTGTGGGAGGTCATATATGTTCATTTCTATAATTGAGATAGACCACTTGACTTAGTACTAGTTGTGTATGACTTGATTGAATTGATCATTGAAGCTTCACTCTAGACTAAGGACTATTCCACATTTGATAAACACACACAACACACATGCCTAATGTTCAATGAATGTCTTATTCATTTGTTAGATTGTACTTGTCTAAATGTGATGTGTGTGTGCTCAATCTTATATGGATTAATCCAAAAAGATTTTTGATCATTTTATATGTTTTTGGAAGTGATTTTTATCACTCTTTGTGTTCATGTTTAGTGTTTACTTTGTTTTTCAATGTTTAAACATGTTCTGTTTTGAAAAACAAGTGTCAGAATTTTTGGCCACTCATTTTGGCTACTTGCGCGAGCTGCCAGCAAGCTGCCAGTTTTGGCTACTCGGTTTGGCGGCTTGCAAGCCGCGAGTCTAAGCCGCGAGTTCATACAGAGAGGTTTCGCGGCTCACTCGCGACTTGGCTCGCGACTCGCCAGTCGCGAGTCGCCCAGAATCAGCTTTTTAAAGAGCTTTTTCGTGGGAAACTTGTTTTAAACCTCTCCCATCCTCTCTAAAACCCCTCTTTCAATATTTTTACATCAAAACCCAACCAATTTGAATGGTTTTTCAATCCATTAACATCTCTAAGGTAATTATAAACTCTTTTCATTGATTTTGATCCTTAGATTATGTTTTGGAGAGTTTTGTGCTCTTGGTTGGGATTTTCATCATAGGGGTTGGGAAAACTTATTTTTTGTCAATTTTCTTCATGGGATTGGTTTCTTTTGTTGATATGCATTGGATGTTGGCCCCTTGTGGCAGAAAGAACATGTATTAAGGATGGATTTCATGATGTTCATGCATTGTTTCACATTTTTGTTCATAGTGTGCATGCTAGGTGTTTGATAAAATGGTTCTTAGACATTTTCTCGCTTGATTGGACTCCGATGAGTACCAAACTTTGGGGTTTCTCATGTTTCCTCATTAGGAACATGTTTGGTTCATTGGTTGTGTATTCAACACACCTTGCCCCACATGTGCATTTTTCATGCATTGGTCATGCATTGCACTTAGCCACCTCTTGCATACACCTTTGCTACCCTTGTCATGCATTGGTCTATACCTTGCTTCTTCATCCTAGCATGTTATGTTTACCTTATGCTTTGTAGCATTTTACTTTGTCTTGGGTTTGAGCTTCATTTTCTCATTCATCTTGCACCCCTCATGCATCATTATCATTGTTTGTTCATTCATCTCTTGCCCTCTTTTCTCCTTGACCCTTTGTCTATTCCTGACAAAAAGGGGGAGAGTATACTCTAGAGAGTATACCGGAGTGTTTTGTCATTTCTATATGACTCTTGTTATGACTCTTGTGCACATCCTTAGGGGGAGAAATTCTATTTCTCGTGCACATTTGTAGGGGGAGAGATTTTCCATAGTGGAGATGCATATACCAAGGGGGAGAAGACATTGTGTTATCTTGAAAACTTTGTTCTGTTTGTTTTCTTGTTGGCTTTATGGTGCTTTGAGTTATGCTTTGTTGTTCTCATTGCATCATGTTTGTGTTTTGGACATGCATTTATCCCTATGCTATTGTGCTTCTTTGAATGCATGTTCGTATGATCATTTGCTTTGCTATGTGATCATTGTAGTCATTTCTTTATGACTGTTTTGGTGTATGATCATGATGCTCACATGTTTCACATCATATTTACTTGATCGCAATTTACTTGTTACATTATACTTGTCCTTTTATTACTTGCTTTACCTTGAGGGTCTAATGTGTTTTGTGCAAGTGTTTCAGGTTACAAGTATATATGTTCTAAGTGCATCACAACTTCTCATCATTTTGAAGGGAAGAAACTTTAAGCACTTTTAGTTTATATTGTTTAAGTTTTTATTCAATATAATGTGGTTTGTACCCATGTGCTTTTGTAAGCTTTTAGGGTTAATGTTTTATGCATAGTTTGTAGGCTTTTTGGTATGTACCTTGCTTATGCAGCCTTTATGCTATGTTGAAATCAGTACTTTAATCTAAATGTCCTGCATTTTGGTTTATGTACTGTCACTCTTGTGCCCTTGTAGGATTGTTCCTAGATGCATATACCTTGTGTACTATGCATTGGTTGAGTGTTGAACATACAAGTGTCTTGCCTTGTGCTTGTTAACTTGTATGTCCTTGTGTTCATTCCAAATGTGAATGAGCACTGTGTTCACTACCTTGTGGTGTTCACTTGGTTGATCAAGCCATGGTTTGTTTCTTAACTCCATCTTTGCTTGATCACATATTGTCTGTTTCATATGCATTTTATGATTTTCTGCTTACAATGATCATGGTGTATTGTTGTGTTTCAGGAGTATTATGTTCATATGATTCAAGTGCTTCACAGCTTCTAGATTTAGGTGTGAGTGAGTTTTGCCATTGTTCCCAAACTCACGTTTAAGTCTAGAGTCTGTTTTAGGGTGTTTTGTCACGGAATAGCCAAAGGGGGAGATTGTAAGGTTGAATTTAATCAACCATGTGTTGGCTTTATTCCGTGACATATTTGCTTGTAATACAGCACTTAGAAACTCTGTATTCAGGTGGGAATCATGTAAGGGTAGTGTGTGAGAGAGTGTGAAGAAATGCTCAAGACAGTGCAGTGAAGCAGAGACTCGCGGCTAGGACTCGCGGGTGGCTCGCGGCTTGCAAGCCGCCAAAAGTTGCACACGTGCAAAGCATGCAGGGGAGCTGAACAGTCATGCCAGCTGGAGCACTACAGGACAAAAATCCAGACTGGCCATTTAGCTGGCTCGTGACTTGAACTCGCGACTCAGTTAAGTCGCGAGGTCAAGTAGCCAGCCAACCCTGTTTTTGGAAAAACTGACTCTTTGCATTCTTTTCTCACACCAGTATAAATACCCCTCATTCCCACAAAATATGTGTGGCTATTCAGAAAGAAAAACCCTAAGAGAGGTTTCTTCAAAACACCCACCCAATTAGAGAGAGCTACTCATTCTTAGAGAGAAATCTTTGTAGTCTCTTCTCATTCCCTCTCTCATTGTCATACCTATTGAGAGGAGATTTCTATCCAAACACTACCCACACCCATTTAGAGTGTTGAGAGTTTTTGGAGCTTTGGGAAGCATTGGAAGATGCCAAGGATGGCGGATGCTATGGTCTAGTAGCGGAATCCGGTAAGCTAGAAAAGAAAAAGGTTCGGCGTAACCTCGTTGGAGCAAGAAGCTTGGAGGGCTTAGGTACATCGGGTAGATTAGGCTTGGAGGGTCTATTGCTGTTCATGTATCCCAACTACATTTTCTAGTGGATTATTGACCGCTTGGAGGGCGGCGGAGAGGTTTTACGCCGAGGGCTTCGGTTTCCTCTTCGATAACACATCGTGTGTTGTCCTTGTGTTTGCATCTCTCTTCCCTTTATCTTTGTCTTTTATTTTCTGCTGTGGATGTGATTTATAATTGGCTTAGATTGATTTCCAATTCTGTTTATAGCTTATGTTCATTTTCCGCACACTAGTTGTTTGACATAAAGCTTGAATTGGTTAAGTTGTAATTTGGGGGTCTAAACGTTCAAGGGTGTTTTTACACGTTTTTGAACTTTCAGATATTATACATTAAGTTTCCCCATTGAATTCAAACACATGATTGCATTTACTAATGCAATACAAACAGTGTTATCCTTCTCGAGGATAATTAAATTTAATGCACCTATATGTTAGAATTTAATTGTAGAAACTAAATCTCATCAAAGCCAGTTAAGACAGTGAAGCCAAACATAATTAGTGCATGGCTAGCTAGTAAACAATTGATCCCAATGATTAGACTGACTTTTTACTGATCCATTTTTTTTAAAAGAAATTTCTCCATTAGATGAATCTTTGTAAATAACAATTCAAGTTTAAATCACATAGCATGGTGTTAGACTATTAGCTGTACGTGGTACATGTTCACAAGCAGTTTTTGTGCACTTACTTGCAGAAAAGTCTTAATGACTTCTACTACGTGTGATTTTCACTCCCATTATATGTACATTGCTGCTTTTATTCTCTCACAACAAAGAGACATCTTTCTTAATATGATTTCTGGTTAGTATGCATGGGTTCCAGTCGAGGCGACAGAAGTGTGTGCCAAGGCGATTGTGGACAGTGCTTGCAGTGGAGACATGTACTTGACTGAGCCATCTTGGGTGAAGGTGTGGTGTTGGATCAAAATCTTGTGTCCTGAAGTTTTTGAATGGGGTGCACACTCAATGTATGTCAATAGGCCATGCACTTCAAAGAAAAACTCCTAGTAGTAACATTTGATGTTTTAAGACAACAAATTCCTCAACAGGGCTTAAATTTAATCCTTAATATCTCAAGGCAGATTAAGGTCATCAAGCTAAGAAGAGCTAGTGCAGCTCCTTTGATTCAAATTGAACTTATTTAGTGTTAACCATTAATATTATACTACAAGTTGTATCAAGCAGTGATGTTGAGCTACGACAGATCGTTTCAAGCAGTAATGATAAGCTTCAAGTCTTGTTCAGTAGTGAAAGTATCTGACAACTCGTATTGTATTCATTATAAGACAAGGGAATGTTGGTTATATCTGTTATTATTAAGTCTATGAATCCATTTGTGGAAAGATTCTTCCACTATTGGTTTCTTTCTTGATCTCTTTTCTATTTCCTTTCATTTATGGCGACTCCGATTAATAGATGCCCTTAGGGCATTTGTTAATGAACTATTTTAGAAAAGTTTAAATAACACTTTTATGGGTATTATTAAAATTTGGAATGGGGGAATTTAGTTGGAAACACTTGGAAATAGGAAGTGTCAACTAAGCCACAAGGCTATTGACCTTCCATTCAATATTTAGTATTACTTTGATATATTATATCAATATCTAGTCATGCCTACGTTGGAAACACTAGGAATTAGGAAGTGTCAGTTAAGCCACAAGGCAATTGACTTTTCATTTAGCATTTAGTATTACTTTGATATAGTACATCAATATCTATTCCTGCAATGCATAACGTAAGTGATTTTTCACCTAAGATATTTGCACCAAACATTAATTAGTCATCTAATTTTTTTATATATAGATACTATAGAATTGTAACCTAACATCTATTCTATAATGATTTTTTTTTAGAGAGAGTAAGAGTTTCAATCTATGGCGTCCACTCTTAATGATAGCTCTAATGGTTAAATAAGAAATCTAGGGTTCAATCCCCACGTACACAATCTTATTATCAGTTTAAGGCACAATCTATTTTTGGTGTAAGCAACTAATTCGAGGATAAGAGATTTACCAATTGAGTTAACTGAAACTCACATTAATCATTTAATTAAAGTGAAAGATACATGACCAAATATATAATTAATCAATGAGATGCGAAGTAACAGTATATTCCCTTTTCAAATTTATCTCCTAATTATAAAAATAAACAAACTAGTCATACAATCAAAACTAAAAATAACTATAAAAAAAAAAAAAATAACTAATAACATTTGAAGCCTTCTACCAAAACTCCCTCTCACGTAAAACGTGTGCCAACCTACTATCTAACGACTCCTAAAACCCTGCAGCACGAAGTGCATTAAAACTAAAACATAGAGGATTTGTCCTCTCTCTCTCTCTCTCTCTCTCTCTCTCTCTCTCTCTCTCTCTCTCTCTCTCTCTCTCTCTCTCTCTCTCTCTCTCTCTCTCTCTCTCTCTCTCCATTGTAGCAAAGCTATGGATTTTCTGCACAAGTTCTTGGGCATTGCACTGCCTCCCTTGATGCTCATTGTGTTCTCTATCACTTTGGCCCCATTTCTCTTTCTCAAGTTTCTTTATTTCTTACAAAGATCCAAATACAGTGAAAACGTGGCGGGCAAAGTCATACTCATTACTGGAGCATCTTCTGGAATTGGTGAGGTTTGTATCAATCTCATACTATTAATCTTTCGTAGATGAGTGATGGTACAATTATTACAAATTTTATTATACACCTACGAATTTTTGGGTCGACTTTTAAAAAGTGATGATAAGGATACTACAAATTGAATTACAATTCATTATTTCTTTATTAGTTATTGAAATGATACCAATTATATTCATTGTCACGTCAATTTCTAAGTCTTTTGAAAATTCTTTTTGCAAAAAGTAAGAGACGGCATATCATGTATGTTGTATATGTACCACTCTTCACATAAGATTGGGTCTACACTTGTGGAGTCTACCTCTATGCGAAAGGGTGGTTACATATACTGCATACATGATATTCTTTTTCAAAAAGTAGAGAATTGGGGTTTTGATTCTCTTTATTAGAAGAATCGGTCAATATTACTGAGTTACAACTTACAAGGCTTTAAATATAAATTTACAATGTGTGAGTTTGTAGCATGTTGCATATGAGTATGCTAGGAGACGAGCGTGTTTAGCCCTTATTGCAAGAAGAGAGGACCGTCTTCAAGAAGTTGCAAATAAAGCCCGACAACTAGGATCCCCAGAAGTTATTGTGGTACCTGCAGATGTTTCCAAGGTTGAAGATTGCAAGCGTTTTGTTGATGAGACAGTGAACCACTTTGGACAATGTAAGTGAATGTGTGATAAGTTTTCATTTTCTTCTCTAAGGATTTTTTTTGTGGAAATATTTTGAGATGTTAGTGTTATGGTTGGTGGTTTTTGTTCAACAGTAGATCATTTGGTGAACAATGCTGGAGTAACACGCTTTGAATTATTTGAAGATTCCATCCAATTCTCTGATTATGCTTCAATTATGGTAAAAATCGAAACCAATATGGTTGCATTTCTTTCTCACTTTTGTAACAAGGTGGTGCTACTAATTGCACTTGAAATTCCAATATATATATATATGCTAAATAGAAAGAAGAAAATCAAAAAATGTTGAAAGAGGAAATGTAAACAAAAGAATTCACATGATTAAAATTTTTTTTTTATATATAGAATGCCATAATATTCTATAAAACCATATTTTAAGTATTTTTTATTTTATCAAAATATTTATAAGAAAATGTTACCTGTTGGAGAGACTGCAAAATATGGCATTTTTTCCTATTATAATATATTTTTGATCATGTCTTCTTAGGATTTACAATTATCTTTCTCTTAAATAAATTTACACATTTCAACACCAAATGCATGTTTTGGCCTAGTATAATAACTTATAATATGTTTTTCATTATGAAATAGGCTTTTTGGTTCAAATCCTACTGGCTACTTACATCCAAATACTCAAAAACTTTGCAACAAATTCTTTACACCCTAGAGTTCAAAATTGTTCTTGCACATTAGATTAGTAAAACACTAAAACGATCGTATCTATTAGGAACTTGATGCTAAGCTGTGGTTCTACAAGAATTAACCCCCTATAAATTTTTATTTGATTTTTTAACTTGCTTTCTTGCATTAACAGAATCCCACTTTATATTTTTCTAGGACATAAATTTTTGGGGTTCAATATATAGCACCCACAATGCAGTTCCACACTTGAGAAAAAGAAAGGGAAAGATTGTTGTACTTGCTTCAACTGCAGCATGGTTGGCTATGCCAAGATTAGGTTTCTACAACGTAAGAAACCTTCTTAATTGGAATGCCCTACTCCCACTTTTTTTTTAATTGATTCATTTGTAAATTTGTGATGGCTACAGGCAAGCAAGGCAGCCCTAATATCCTTTTTTGAGACATTGAGGGTTGAACTTGGTTCGCAAATTGGAATAACAATTGTGACTCCTGGATTGATTAAGTCAGAAATGTCCACAAAATTATCAAAGGTATATTGTGAATTAAATGAAACCTGAAAGCCTCCTTCACCAACCTATGATCTTGAATCAAGTTTAAAAATTTGCATTTATATTAGAGGCAATGAAGTGTCTTAAGCCACTAGATACCAAGAGGGTAAGATGTTTTAATAGTATTGAGTAATGGTATGGTAAAGACCCTTTAAAATGTGAAAATGATCACTTAAACCAGACAATGACTGTACTAACTACTAATTAACCTTGTTGAATCTTTTTTTTTTTACTGACATGGTTTATGACACATCAATTTGTAAGCCTTATGCAGTAAAATTTTTATATATGTCTAATACCACTCCTGTTATATGTGATTTCTACTTCCAACTTAGTCATTATGTACACTTCCACTATTAATTTTTAAACAAAGAGGGAACTTTTCATTTTCTGAATGTGATTTCTGGATAGGTTAAAGCAGCCTGGATCCTAGCTAAGTCAACAGAAGGGTGTGCCAAGGAAATTGTGGCCAGTGCTTGCAGGGGAGATATGTACTTGACTGAGCCATCTTGGATGAAGGTGATGTTTTGGATGAAAATCATGTGTCCTGAAGTATTGGAATGGTATTTACACTCGAGGTTTGTCAAGAGGCGCCAGACTTCAAAAGACTCCTAGCTACAACATCTGGTGTTTAAGCCAATAAATTCTCCAACACAGCTTCAATTTAATCTCCACACATGAAGGCATATAAAAATCATGAAGCCAAGTAAAGCTAATGGGTCTCGCTTCAATTTAGATATTATACCTTTAGAGTTGAATTAAATTGTCACCTTGATAAATTATATCAATATCTGTTTATGAAGCACATAAATTGTCTTTTTTTCCTTTTTCTCTTTTTCCTACTACATTTTTATAAAACCATATGCAAATTGATAATCAGAAGTTATCAAATGATTTTTTTTTTTTTTTTTAAATCAAAAGTTGGGGGATTTGAAAGTGAAATTTTTTGTTGAAAATACCAAGAGATGTCAGTTGAGCTACAAGGCTCTAGGTGTCATCAACTGAAAGTTAATTTTTAGATACAACACCAAATATACAAGTTTATAACTAACCAACGAATTATATCAATTATTTTGAGATGTTAAATAGAGTAAAACTAGTGGATATCACGGGCAATGCGCTGTGCATTTTAATAAATTTAGTAAAAAATTATTTATGATCTATTAATTTCATGAATACTATTATTGTTTGTCATAATTATTCTATGAAGTTTTCTAGTAAAACAAAATTCAAACTAAATAAATTGGGAAAAATTCCTCTAATTCATGCAACCAACAAATGTCACCATATTACATTCACATTGTCACCTACAAACTTGGTGGTTCTTAGATGTCTTTATTGTATGATTTATGCTTTATATATAGATTTTATAGTGTTAATTTCTACATTTCTTGTGCCACTAAAGTCTTTATCTCCATTATATCAACACTTATAATTTTTATGTCAATGAAAGTAGTTTTTCTTTAGTTTCAAAATTGAAATGAGATAAAATTAAGGCCCATTAATATTTTAATTGAAGAAAAGTTTGATTTTCTAAGAACTTAATTATAATAGGGTGAAAATTGAAAGAGTAATATCTTAATCAATTAGCTATAAAAATTGCTAGAATTTCATGATACAACAATAGAAACAATAATGCCATAATGACGCAATAATATCACAATTTAACCTCCAAATTTTAATTAAGCTAAAAGTAGCCAAAACACCAAATATACTACAAATCCTTACCAAGTATATGCATCATACGAAAAACCCAAAATCTAAATTAGCACATAATATGAAAAAACCATCCTAACCACATTACAATGCTACATCAATAAAAATGAATGCATAAAATCTAAACAAAAAATTAAAGACAAACATAATATTTTGGAAGTTAACATACCTCTCAAAAAGGAAACTAAAGATATTGTAAGAGAAATTATGGAAGTTTGATTTTTAAGTCCAAAGGAAATGAGTATTTATATTAGACAAATGTAGAGACAAATAATTATATTACTCAATATTCATTGAATCTGACTCTTGCAATTCTACATTGAAGTTAGTCTTATGCATAAAATTGAAAAGTTTTCTTAACTCCTATCTTTCCCATGACTTTTTAGATCCATCCTTATCTATCCAAAGCATTTCAAATTATAAATGTATACAAATTCTTTTAATTTTATTAATGCATCGAAATAAATGCATATGTCATTACTTAATAATTTGATATAAATGCTAAATTTAGATGGGTGGAATCCCAAATGAAAAAAAAAAAAAAAAAAAAAAAAAAAATGTCATACAATGCGCCACTTGGCAGAACCGCATACTCTCACACATGAGATCTCTGCTTTTATATATATATTGATTTAACAAAACCAATGGATAGTTTAGACAACACAACCATCTCCGTTTATGGGATAATCAAAGAAACTCAGTGATGTTCCAGATTTACTTTCATGGGGACCAACATCATCTAGGCCAAGTGGAGGAGAAATAATACTAACAACATGCAGCCCTGATCAGTGACACAGAGAAAGGTTTTTGACAGATTGCTTAAAACCCTTTTTCTCGTCTAAAACGCTGTACCAGACAGCCTACCTGCTTGTATATATCCTCTGCAACTCATGCCCTTAAGTTACAAACCACTAGCCTTTCACTTCCTTCCATTATAACATAAATCCTACACACTTCAAACACTTATCCTCTGCGTCTGTGAAGAGAAGTCATGGATTTCATTCACCAAATCATGTACATTACAGTCTCTCCCAAAGTCCTAACCATGTTAGTCTTCATTCTACCAATATATATATATATGTTCTTCAAACTTCTCCTGTCCAACATAAAATCCATATTCATTGAAAATGTGGCTGGAAAAGTAATACACATCACTGGGGTGTCCTCTAGCATGGGCGAAGTTTGAACCATCTTAAGCCACTTAATGGTTAAATGATTAAATGTTTACTTTCTTAAGAAGTTTTTCCCTTTTAGGACATATTGTTTTATATCAAATAAAAACTATGTTTTAATTACTTTGCATCTTCTTCTTGCTATTTTTTTTTTCAATTAATTGTTGTGGTTTTGAAGCACCCAGCAGTTGCACGAGTATGCTAAGAGAGAAGCTTGCCTAGCCCTCATAGCAAGACGAGAGAACCGTCTCCGAGAAGTTTCCCTCAAGGCTTACAAGCTCGGCTCCCCTTAAGCTACTGTGATCCCTGCAGATATATCAAACGTAGAAGATTGTAAGCGTTTTGTAGATGAAACAGCCAGCCACTTTGGGCAGTGTTAAGAGTGAAATCAATTCTCTGCTCATTCTAGTTGCTTTTAATTGGTGAGAATGTTTCATGAGCAATACTAGACACAAAAATTAAGAGTTTGGTCCAAAGTGGACCAAACTCTTTAGTTTTTGGCTAAAAAAATATAAACAAAATAGGCATTTGAAATTAGAGATATAAGCCCTTAAAAAGCAACAAAAATTATGAATATTCACAAGACTCCCTTGAAATTTAAGATTCAATAATATTGACATTACACTAACATTTGGAAAGGGAAAAAAAGCTACAATTCTAACGTGTGTTCTATAAAATGGCGGTGTACATTTTTTTTAATATTTTTGTATATATTCAAATTAGTCAACCGATTATGATATCTTTTTATTAAATTACGTTTTTTAATGTAAAATACCATATAAGACAATAACAATATCATATTGGAAAAGTTCTGATGTTACAGATCAATTTCTATGTACTTTTCAAAGCTGATTGTCCACCAGGTACATCACCCAAAAAAAAACTACATTTTGCTACACTATTTCATGATCTAAAAGAGAAGGTGGGGGCATGACCTTGCAATTGCATAAATAATAATAATACAAAGAATGTGAATGGACAATTGATTCCGCAATTTATACTCAACTCAGAAGATTTTTTTTTTTTTTTTTAAAGACAGAATAAATACCATGTTAGCAATTGACTAAGCAATTTAGCAAAACTTAGCTGGTACAAGTCACTCAAATGTAAAACAAGTTTCCAGCTCTTCTCAGCGTTCTCACTTCTCAGGCCTGGTCTTCTTCCAGACAGCTCATTGTCTTTGCATTTTTCTTCTAAAGCATCATCTACTTTATGTGGCAGACTCCAACTGGCAGCGGATTTTCCTTAAACAAAGAGGACTTCATCAGTCTACAATGTTTCTTCCTTGACCAAACAGCATAATCCAGTTACACAGCAAATTAAAGGATGATGAAGTGTAAAATCAGTTTCCCCTGCCATAGCTTATACATCCGATGAAACAGCCCAACCTCCAGACCAATAAGCAGGCAATGCTTTAAAAATTGCCTATCAATTTAAGTTATCACGGCCTCCCAACTTGGCATGCCACACAGGTTCTGTGATCCATGAATCTGGAATGTCGTAATCAAAGAAGAGTCCTCCTGCACCCAAGATGGACACAGGATGATCTCCAGCCTTGTCAATTTTGTGAGCCAATGTTCTTCCTAAAGACTGGCAAACTGAGAGCCACTCAAGGGGATACATCAATGGGATCTAAAGAAGAACGGTGTGGTGTTTGAGCAGGAACAGTAGAATTTAGTCTTCTCAGAAGCAACCACGCATCAGATTCAGTACAGCCCTCATTCATCTCAAGAGCAATCGGTTGCGGAGAGGTTGTACTCATCTCTATAAGCATTGTGCCCTGAAACAAAACATTCCCAATTGAAGAGATTGATAGATGAACTAATCTTATACACTCTCTCATAGCTCAAAAAACTATAATAACATTTACAGAAGCATTTAATCTATAAAGTGGGCCTATTGATCTTTCAGTCAAGCAGAAAGGAGAAGGGGGGTTGGGGGGGGGGGGGGTTGAGGGTAGAGGGTGAAAGATAATACCTCAAAATTCGCTAAGAACATCTGGAATTGTTTGAGCGTCTCCCTCATGTCACTAACTATTTTTTTGTCTGGAGAAGAAAGAGCAGCAGTCTGGTGAAAAATCTATTCCTTTCTGTACAACCTAGAGTGCATAAAAAATTGTTCAACAACCCAAAGTCCTACAAGCTCATATTATGAATGGAAGAAGGTAAATACTCACATCATGATGAATGAGGATCTCAGTAATCAGGCTACCATCATCAACATATGCCCAGAGCTCAATGTTGTCCGCTGCTTATATTGGAATCCCTTTACGCCAGTCAAAAAGCACTACAAATTTTGGATTCATGTTTCAGAAATATATATTTAGTAAAGTGGTAGAATAATTATAGGTGAATACTACTACAAGACACAATAATTATAAGGACGAAAAGCAACTCAAGATGCCTCACTATAAAATTGAAAATGTATCCTATACGTATGACATCAAGTACAATCTATCTCAGTTAAAACTAATATAATTATGCCCCAGAATTCTAGCTCAAATATCGCCTCCTCCATCCCATAAATAAGGGGTGGAAGCTAAGGTCATGTGTTCAAAATCCACTATATGTGGGTAGACTTACTGATTAAAAAAATTAATATATTCACTATTGAATTAAATTGTAATGTTTATAGAGTCCCTCCATCTTTAAACAGTGAAAATGTAAATTCCATTTAGAACTGCATAAGCATATCTTAGGTCTGAAGGGTATGTGTCCATCTAAAATTGAAGACTGCACAAGTAACAGCCACTCTAAGTTGGTCAATAGATACATTGAGTTGAAATGAGCTAGATAAAGAATAAAATAAAGATGTATCATTGTACCATGTTTCTTAAGATGTTCATATATGTCTGCAACACTAGAGCCTAGAGGAACCTAAGCATCAACATTTCTAAAAATAAAACTAGTGCCCGCAATTGATTAATCAACCCAAGTATCGACATTTCTAATAAACATGATGTTAGGATAATGCTCTTGTTCTTTTGATACGTGGATGTTAGGACAATGTTCTCAAAGAGGGTTCCTACATTGTTGTAACAAGTGTGAGAAAGTGGAAATTTAAATGCTTTAACATTTTTAGAAATTTGATGTTCAATTTGAAATAGACAAAAAAAGGAAAGTTCAACACCCACTTTGCAGAGTATATATATAGAGAATAATGCTACAGTCATAAACTATTTCACAACATTTTTACAAACTGCTAATGTAGCCAACCTTTTATTGGTTTTCATCTAGGCCCACCATTAATATCACTTTTTCATTTACTAATAATCACTCACCACATCAGCAGCTTGTAAAAAATTTTATAAAATAGTTTGTATCTCTAGCATTATTCATATATATAATGTGATCATTGAAAAACAGTTGGTTCATCTCTGACATGGAAAGACTAGTCGCTAATTCAGATAAATAATCTCGTAGAACATCAATTAAAAATAAACTTTAAAAAAAAATATTGAAATGGTAAAAGGAATGACTTGCACATATATATATGATCTTTGAATTTAAGATATTACAGAGGTTTTTCATTCATAATATATGGACTATCTGATTTGCTAGCCAACTGCAGATCATTAAGGCCAGGCATTGGCAGGATGAACTGAACCAACTCAAGTGGAGCTGATCTCAATCTAACTCATAATATGTTTCGAAGACTTAAGGCACTTTCAATTGAAAGAAACAAATTATAGTGGCCATAGTATCTAATTGATAAAGAAAACAGAATATATACCTTAATTTTTCCCTGAACAGAAGGCGATTTCTCCATTACTGCTACCAACTTGGCTGACAAACTAGCTAAGTAAGTAAATGGGATTTCCCGATCACCAGATAGAATGACGGGGTGGTCTGCCTCATCAGCCATATGAACATCCTCAACCTCCGAAACAGTATGAGAGGATGGATTAGGAACAGCATTTGCCCGGCTAAAGGGGAAAGTATCTATATGCATCTCCTCAAAACCCGTAATAACAGAAGATGATGTGTTAGGAACAGCATTTTCTACAGTAGCAGGAGCTGTAAATTCTTCTGTCGTCCTTTGGCTGGTGTTAGTGCCAGACAGAACCGAAGTAGCACCTACAGAACCCAAATTCAGGCAAAAAATATTAATGGCATACAAGCATGTACCAATTCCTGATTTGACATCTAGTATTCCCAGCATATTCCCAAATTTCTTCTATGTTCATTAACATTCCGGCATATATTGATTACTCATTTATGACTAATTATACAATACACGCATGTGAGTAATGCACTAGAATACACCTTCTAGCCTATATGTCTTGAAAATGAGAATTGCCAGCAGGGAAAATGGCTAAATCATGTCTCAGCATTCTTACAAAAATAAAAATTCCATTTCAAACTTTTCAAATCAGGTCAACTACCACAGCTCTCCTTGACATCCTTCTTCACAGACTAAATCTTTTACTTGTGATATATTTACGGAGGGGAGATGGGTGAGGAATTAAGACAAGGAAAGAAAAGGCAATTGGAATAGCTTGTTAATCTAAGAGAACTCAATTGCATACCACATTACATCAATGGTACAATGAAATTCCAATATATATATATATGAGTAATACTACAAACACAAACTATTTTACAATATTTTTACAAATTGCTGATGTAGCTCTAGCATTTTTCAAATAACTATTAGTAAATAAAAATGTGATGTTAGTAGTTGGTTCAAATTAGAACTAGTAAGAATTTGTCACATCAATAGTTTGTGAAAATGTTGTAAAATATATATATATATATATGAGGTTTTATTTACTCTCGACATCCACCCTAGTTGGCACATGTATACCACAAATATAGTACCACTACCATGCAACTTAAGTGCTGTTATCAAAAAAGTATAATCTGTATATGAAAGTCAAACTGTTCATTATCAAGTTAAATGAACCCACCCACCCCCTTTTCTCTCCTTTCTTCCCAGAGGAAAAAAAAGTGTGTTACCTTGGTTATTTGCTTGAAAGGGAGTTGCATCTTGCAATGTGGAACTATTGTTGTGCACGGCAGCACTAACACCATTTGATGGCCATGCAGCAAGGGTTGCTCTAGTTGCTAAAGGAGGGACGACTCCTGACCTTGTTCTGCATAAGGATAGTTAAACTGAAGGTAAGAGAGTAAACGAAGAAACTGCATAAAAGGTGTAAACAGCTCAGTTTAAACTAACCTTTTAAAGGTCAAGAATTACATCACATACGAGACCAGTATGAACAACTAAAATTGAATTTGACCACTACAGATTATCGATTTATCATCCAGCACAAATGATATTTCACAAAAGTTCCAAAAGCATAACTCTCTTGACATAATTTAATATACATTCTATTTGGAAATAATTTCCTTTCAACAATTAATTTAGTGACAACCTACTTCCCCTCTTGCATGAACCTCAAGTCCTTTTCATAGACCAAAACCACCTTCCTAACATTTACTCACTCTAGGGAGTTGCATATATGCAACCAAAAGTAGAGGATTAAAAGCAAAGTTGCACTAAGGCTAGTGCAGCATTTAGTCACAGAAACTATAGTTTCCATCTATAACAAAATAAAAAAGAACAGGACAAAATGTCATTTAAAAAACCCTATAATAAATTGTAACTTTCACAGAGATCATTACATCCTTGGTGCTCAACATATACCATTTTCCCCTAGGTGGCTTATTTATGTCGTCAACAAGTCGCAGGCGTGCTGCCTCCAACTCCTCAACCAATCCCCCTAGAACTTCAAAAGCTTCAGGGACCAGCATCAGAAGCCCATGACGTATATGTACATTACAGATGGCAACCTGCAAGTCAAAAGGATGATCTGTCATTCAGCTAATGTGACATGCTTTCAAAGGAGTTATATTTTTTCAAATGGATCACTTATAATACCAGTATGTCAGAACATGACTAACTGTTAAGAAGCAAAGAAGATATACTAGATATATCTCTTTGATTTTACCTGGCACGTGGAAATGATCAAACAACAAACAAGGGACAAGTAAGAGCAAATTCAGATAGTGAATCACAAGCAGATGGCAACAGCTGATCTCTGACACAACTTGACTAATACGCTATATGTCACTAATCCCACAGCTCGTACAATTTTCTAAAGCATTTGCATAATTTTCTAGTTTAATGAATAATACACAAAGGCATAGGACCACATCTAAGTCAGATGAATTTCATTCCAATGTATCAAAAGCTATCCTTTTTGTGGCTTCGTGCCAAAACACCAACATATATGCATGATCAACAATATTTGGCACAAAAATCCATGTCATAATGCATAATGTCTTGAGGCAACCACTTGAACATCTCCGTAACACCATTCAATTGTATATGCATTTGCTTCATGGGAATTATTTTAGATTTCTCCAAGTGACTTTAACATATTGCTTGTCTCGTACACAATTCATATTCAATTGTAAGCATACCTATGCAAGAGCATCATGCCTATGTCTAAATATAATTTATAAGCAGATAACTCCTCAAATATATCAGATTCAATCTTGGAAATACACCCATTATTCAGCCAGAACCAAAAAACCATATACACAGGTGATAACTAATAAGTACCAAAAAAGACCTTCAATCCAGCAGGAGCCAAAGATTCAAGCGCTTGAATAGGCCTGTATTCCATTCCAAAAACACGTTGAACACCATCGGTCATCGATAACTTGAGACACCTCTTGATCCCAGGAGGCGCTTTCTGATACCTTCCCTTGAGAGGACAACTGATATTAACTATCTCATCAACCTATAATATAAAAACCCAACATGAGAGAGAGAATTTGTTTACAAATAAATTATTTAATCATAATTACTAATTATTAAACTAACATAAAAGTTTTAATTTTCCTAATTTCCCTAATAATCATAAAGTGGGTATCATTTTAATCAAAACTGCAATCAAACACACACAAAATAAAACTCCTACATTTTTCAATACTGTTGACATGACCTGTTGTATGATTGTATCTATTACTAACACCATGTTTATTATGTGCCAATCACAATAGGTCATGTTAGCCGTTGTTAAAAATGTTGCATCCTTAGAAGCACAGCCACTGGCATGTGTGTGTCCTACACACACATATTTTTACTAAAAATGAATATCATCCCCGAGTAATTCTATAACCACAACCTTTAACACACTCTTTTCCACAACTATCATATGTGGTAGACTGCCCGTCACTTTCACATTAACCCACCACTCGCAGTCTGCCACATTAGAGTTGTGGCACAAAAAGGTTGTCCTCCTAGATTTTCTCATTACCCCACACCATTACGGTCCTAATTTTTCAAGAATTGAGTATCGTCATGTCACGTGTCAAGTTAGTGCCAGTGTCAATGTCCATGTTTCATACTTGTGTCTCTAAACTTATTGTAAACTATGTAATCGTAATTACTATTAATTAACTAACAATAAAATTTTAATTTTCTTTAATTTCATCCTAATATCGATAAAGTAAATACTAATCATTTTCAAACAGAACTACAATCAAACACCTAAGCAACAATAATTGAAAACCACAAAAATTTCGCAGAGATTCAAATCAAAATCGGACCTGCAAGACGAACGGACCAGGAAGATCGACGAGGTGCATGGAATTCACGTTGCGAGGGAGCACGCCGTTCCCGCATTGATTCATGTCGGAAACCAAAAACCGCTCGAAGCAAAGCTTGGCTTTCGCGTCGACGCCGAGGCTCGCGAAGCTCGGCACGGAGCTTCGAAGCGCGTCCAAACAAGCCTCGAGCCACTCATTCTTCAGCCTCAGCCCTAGCCTCCCGAGAAAATCTCCGACCGGAAAACCCGTGCCTGAGCGCTCTTGTTCTCCTCCTCCGGCGGCCGGATTTGGTTGCGCGGAGTCGTCGGAAACATCACCCTCACGGAAACCCGAGCCTTCACCGGCGGAATTCGTCGCCGGAGTTTGTTGTGCAGAGTGGTGATCGGGATTCGGATTCGGAGTCGGATCGGGAGAAGTGAAGTTATCGGAGACGTCGATGATTCCTCTTCTTCTTCTTCTTCTACATCGTCGTCGGAGATTTCAAGCGGTTCGGATGGATATGGATCCGGAACAAGATTCGGGTCCCGATTCTGGTTTTCGGGTTCGGGTTGTTGAGGAATTTGGTTTTCTTCTTCTTCTTCGTCGGAGGAACATATTAGTCTGAGGCGTCTTCTAGACATTTTTGGGGGTTTGGGGTTTTCTTTTCTTTTCCCTCCACTTTGGCTTTTTTTATTTTGAAGTTTTGGGAGGGAAGGAAAAGTGATTGGTTTGAACACGTGCCCGGATCCGGACCCGATTTGATCCGGCCCTTTTGTGGCCAGAACACTACTAGGCCCATAGAGGCTTGAGTTGGACCAGAAGTGGATATTGGGCTCTATAAGTGGCATAAGACAAAGTGGGCTTGTTGTTGTTAACTTCTTGATTAGATTTTTTTCCTTTTTTTTTTTTTTTTTTTTAATAAGAAAGAGAATAGGTTAGGGGAGGAGAATTATTTTGTGATCATCAACATCATTTAAGAAATTGTGATTGATCAACATTCCAATGTAAACCTGATTAGTATTTTGAAAGCCCAAATTTTACAAATATCTACACTTGGAAAACAAGAACAAAAAAAAAAAAAAAGTGCAGAGTTATAACATAAGGCAAACCTCTTGTTGGTACATGTCCACTACTCTTGGAGAAAAAGTGTAATCTAGAGCCATTTTTTGTGGATGCAACTGTAACCTGTAAGCATAAAACACTAACACAAGTAATGGGATAACCAAATAGGTCCACTTTGATTGTTTAGCTAAATGATTATGATCACTACATGCTGTGGCTTAGGAATCGTTTTTTAGATGTTATACATTTAAGTTCCCCTTCTGAATTCAATTCAAAGAAAAAATCCTAGTAGCGACATTTGATGTTTTAAGACAACAGATTCTTCAACAGGGCTTAAATTTAATCCTTAATATCTCAAGGCAGATTAAGATCATCAAGCTGAGAAGAGTTAGTGCAGCTCCTTTGATTTAGATTATTGAACTTATTCAATGTTAATTGGCAGTAACACTATACTACAAGTCGTATCACGCAGTGATGTTGAGCTACAACAGACCGTTTCAAACAGTAATGATAAGCTTCGAGTCTCGTTCAGTAGTGAAAGTATCTGACAACTCGTATTGTATTCATTATAAGACAAGGGAATGTTGGTTATATCTGTTATTATTAAGTCTATGAATCCATTTGTGGAAAGATTCTTTCACTATTGGTTTCTTTCTTGATCTCTTTTTTATTTTCTTTCATTTATGACAGCTCCGGTTAATGGAAGTCCTTAGAGCATTTGTTAATGAACTATTTTAGAAAAGTTTAAATACCACTTTTATGGGTATTATAAAAACTATAAAAAAATCAATAGCTTTTTTTTTTTATATAAAAAGTTTTTAAAAATAGTTCCTAAATCAATGCCCTTAGGGCATTCGTTAACCTTTCACTTCACTTATTATTATTATTTTTTAATAATTCAATAATTAAAATTTGGGGTGGGAGATGTAAACCTTGCATACCTTAGTTGGAAACACTTGGAACTAGGAAGTGACTTTTCATTCAGAATTTAGTATTACTTTGATATATTATATCAATATCTAGTCATGCCTACGTTGGAAACACTAAGAATTAGGAAGTGTCAATCAAGCCACAAGGCAATTGACTTTTCATTTGGCATTTAGTATTACTTTGATATAGTACATCAATATCTATTCCTGCAATGCATAACGTAAGTGATTTTTCACCTAAGGTATTTGTATCAAATTAACATTAATTAGTCATCTAATTTTTTTATATATAGATACTATAGAATTGTAACTGTTGACGAAAATTGTTAACCAATGTTTTAACAATAATTGTTAATTTATGTTTAACGAACGTTGTCATCTTATGTTTTAACAAACGTCGTCAAATTATGTTTAACAAATATTGTCAAATTAGTCAAATTCATCAAACATAATTTCACCCATAGGCCTTTTGGCATATGGGTTTTATTAATGTGAGTTGTACCCATTCAAGATAATGTATCTCTTAATTACAATCCCTTATTTCAAGGGAAGACCTTTTGATTCCAATCATGTCATCTTTATTTATTTGTGTGTTCAAGAGGACATATGTCTTTATTTATTTGTGGCTGCACCTAATAATTTATTTAGGTTGCCTACGTACCCTTGGCGGGGATCAAGCCACTTCGTAGTTCTTAATTTGAGGTTTTAGCTTCAAAGTTTCAAATATGGTTTTGTTCCCATTTTAAATGATGGATCTTTAAGTCAATACTTTGGCTTTTAATTAAGTATTGGCATAATTTTGTATTTGGGTGAGATAATTGGTTTTAATCTCAAGGATAAGTCAATGACCATGTTTTTATGGAAATTGAATCAACGATAATATTTTGATTGAAGTTTTCCAAGTTTAAATTAATGGAAAGAAAATTCCTTTGAAGCAATTTTTATTTTTTATGAACATTGAGAATTAGAAAATTTCCTTTAAGAATGACTAACTTTGATCTTGTTTAAAGAATTAATAATCCTAAAGAATTAGTCACAATTAATTTGGTAGAGTTAATGCCTCCATTAGTTTGATGATGGAGTCAAGAACTTCATTAAAATGGTAGAGTC